>OX365961.1:11311933-11911933 GCA_947247005.1 Spisula solida
AAATCCCCGCTATAAACGTAGGGTGTCTCAGAAGTAATAGGACTTTTTTAATAGCAGTTCGGTAAATGAGAAATTTAGAATACTAATTTGCTGTAAATAAAATTTCATCTATCACTGACAAACATGCGAAATATCAAAGCAATTGGTTCAACAATAAAAAATATATTAAACATTACATATACCATGTACCATGGAGGCGGGTCGCGTCGTGACGTTATGATGACGTCGCCTTCAAACACAGTATTTTAACCGAAAGACACCCTAAATATTTTTATATATTGTCACACTGACTTTCAAAACAGATCTGATGTTACTGTCCCCATTGTTTATATGTGTCTCTGTGCCATTATTACTAAAAATGAGTAACTGTGATGTAAGACATTGCTCTAACATTGAAGCGTCTATCAGTGTACGAACGGTGTCTGTCAACGCCAAACTACTATTTCTGCGATTTGACATTTTTTCACTTGTAAGTTCATACCTCCACTAGCTATGAACATTTTGTGCTAACAGAACACGAATGGATGCTGGATGCTATTAAATTCTGCTTATTTAATTATTTTAATGGTTTGCATTATAATTGTCCAATTTACAACATAATTTAACTATAGCGCGGTTTCTAGTTTTTTTACATTGACGCCGTTTCGTCCATGACGCGCTTGTATATATACACTTGTTTACTCAATTGTGATCATAAACAAACAGCGATTGCTTCGTAAGTTTGCATGCACACGTCAGTGACATCAAGGTAAATCCACATAATTTTCCAATATTATTTATTCAGTGGTTACTGAGATATTCAAGTGTTAAGTATGGTTAACAATGAAAATTTACAGTGTGACCCGACTGTGCGTTACATTGTTTCTATGACAACGTTTTGTATAGGCATCACCAACAACAATAACAATCTGTTGCTGTCAGTACATAGAGCATGAAATGTTACACATATCAGATAAATTTCATTGAAATGTAAGAGTTAGTACGAAGTTATGACAAAAGTCCTATTATTTCTGGAACACCATGTTTTGTCACAATTGTTTTTGAGATGTGATTAAGTAAATCTCGGAAACAAAGTCCATTACGATTTCTGGAAGTTAAATATAGTCACATGGTGAGAGAAATCAGTGTACTAAAATATGTACGGGAATAATTGAAGCTGGACACGAGAGAACATTGCGCATGCCTCAGCGTAACAAACCCATACCAACGATGGCTGGTGGTGAAACATGGATCCCATAACGCTGACTTGTCCTTTTGAAGGGGTCTACCTGAATGTGTATACTGTTCCTTTTTGTTTCTTCCGTGTGCTGCTGCTTCTGTTGACTGCGACGTTCGCTTTCCGATTTGTTTCCGGTGTAACGTACTTCGTCATTTATTTGTGCAAGTGTTTACAGCAATTTAACGAACAGCACAAACTCATTATTCACAGTGAATTGTTGAATATGCTGCCACAATCAATCAACGATCTAATACAAGTGCGGGTCAACAGTAATCTAATACTTATTTGTTTCACAGAAATAAACTCTGGCTAGTGTGTTTGTTTCAGGGATTGGTAAATATCTGCTTTGTGCTGCTATCTGAACAAAAGTAACATTTGAACGGTAGCTTTGACATTGTTTCACAGAAATAAACTACTCTGGTTAGTGTTTGTTTCAGGGCTTGGTAAATTTCTGCTTTTTTGCTGTTATCTATACAAGTATGTCATCTGAACAGTAGCACTTGGATTGTATGTTTGACATTGTGCCTTTTTGATAATCTGTGTTTTTATGTATGTGTCCTTTTGTGCTCAACTGTGTCGTCCGGTTGAAGGCAGCTTCATTTCTGTCATAAATGCATGCCGGTAAACAATATATTGTTTAAGTTTGGTGGGTACTGCTTTGTGCGTGTGCTAAGCGGTTAATGGTCATCCGTGTGTTTCGTTCATGTCTGTTGACTCTTATTCCGGTTATGTTTGGCTGACTTATGTGGTATTCTGTCAAAGTAGGTTGTTATGTGATTGCAGTAGTCTAGTTTCATTTGTTTCTTGTGTATTTTTGTGGTTACCCATGTGATCTGTTTTCTTGTGATTTGAATTCTTGTGAATTTTCTTTTTCATGTGTTCTATTTCTTGCCTGTCATGCTCTGTCGATGCTGTCCAGAGCTACATTCCCTATCTGAATATCGTTATTAACTAGGGAAAGGTTAATTAAAACAGCTGTAAAAATAGCAACCCAATGGAAGCAGATTTTGCAAACGTTTAACGAATGACCATCATTTATACAAAATTAAATATTATTGTTAAACCCTTTTACATCTAAATACTGTAGACTTTGATGTATTACACATGAATCGTTCCAAGTGATAGCTATAGTTAATGAGGTGTGGTTGTAAACGATTTTTCGTTGCCCCTGTAAGCGTTTCTCAACACTATTTCATTAATCCACGACGGTTGATTCTCCTTACCCTTCCACAAGGAACCACAAACGTTGGATCGCCGGGATACGACACACTACAGTGTAACTATTACATTACAATCGATAGTAAACATGTCCGAGTCTTCCTATGTACGATTATATATGTATAATTCCGATACATCGCCTTTCTGCAACTGAAAACCTTGTATAACCCTCTGACGGAACTTTAAATACCTCAGAGTTTAGTGTCCCGAACCAGGGACCTCACGTGACAACAGTATTACCCACTCGGCCTCCGTACTACGTATACATACGATTATGTTTTCGTAAAGGAACACTTTTGGATGAATGCGCGTATGTGATTATGTTCACTCAAAACGCGATTTGACTATTTATATTGGAATGTTTTAACTATAGGCATGGCGTCATATCTTCAACCAATCTGTGTCTGACAACCCGTTATAATTGAACGTTGTAATTAAAAAAAATGCAATCCAACTGATAGAACTAAACCAATTAGATACAGTGTCGTTAAGATTCTGCAGTTTTGCTCTCAAACAAAAAAGATCATGACATTCAATTACAAACTTGTGCTCGGTATCGCTGTTATATTTTGTTATTGCCGGATTCACGTCATTAAAACTGGCATGTGAAATTGAATTTCAATTTTTTCTACAATTAAACTTTGCAAACACTCACGATGCGTGCATCATAACATGCTTTTAAAGTATTATCCAGTGGCTCCTGAAATAAATGTATTCATTGTGACGAAACAACGGGGTTTTCATACGACCTATACTTGTTTTTAGTGCATAAAAACACAGTTTTACATTCTGAAACCAACAAATGTCAATTTTAAGCAAAACACTTACGTACACATAAGTCATTTTGTAATATTTCACATTGGTAGAACCAACAATATAGGTTTCAATGAGCTAGGAGGTTATTTGTATAAAGACCGTCTTCTAGAGGCTGTTTTTGTCGCAAGATTCATCACATCGTTGTAAAAACGAAGAATGTAATCAAATGTTTTCTTTCACGCTGTTTATTTGAAACATCTGCTATCAATGGTATCAAATGTTAACCAGCAGTCTTCTATAGACCATATTAATTATTATGGTAGCGTGTAATATTCCCCCAACAAGTCATATAGTTCCTGCGAGCAAATGTTGTACCGACTACATTTGACAGAGAATTGACAAGATCCTCGACCTTCTATCTGCATAATTCAACAGCTGATGTGTATAAAATTAAGCATGAAAATCTCAAAATCGTGAGAGAAAAAATAAGCGCGATAGGTCGGTAGTTTTCAAATTAGGAAAACTATATGCACGATAATTTGACGAAATTTATCAACAAATTGTTAAATAATTTCATGTATAACAAACCAATTTTCAAGACACTTAATTGCATATTATGACTCCCTTGTTCCATATAATATTTATATGATTATAAATAAAACCTCGTATCAGTTCCTTAAAAGGTATTAGCATAAGACACGTTTTCAGTGTTCAATAATATCAAAGATCAAAAACCAATTCCGATAATTCCATGACAATTGACTGGGAAGCGCTGTGCTTATGCAGCCGCAGTCACATGCTGTTTACATCCATGGTCTCAATATTGCCTAGCGCTCACTGAAATTTCGGACAGTTCTGATTTCTTCGGTAAATAAACTATTGCAATGCGAGAAAGACCGATGTTATCCGCATCGAATAATGGAATTAGTCTGGTTCACGACATTCTTACAAAATACATCTTTTTTGGATTTTTTTTTGAAATCGTAAACCATCAAGAACAGGTCACGTGCCCCTCCATGGACTTTTTACTTTATGCTATCCAATATACCTGCTCGCTCAAGGCTCGCAGGTAATAATATACGTGGTATACAAATTATATTCACTTACCTGGTTAACCATTCTAACTGCGGTCAGCTACCGAACATGCAAACCATGGGCCGACTTCATTGACGTCGCTGCTCTGTGTTGGGAAGTACCCTCCCAAGGAAACGGTTAACCGCTGCAATGGTTTGGGTTTCAGCCCAATTGGCGCCCGAATCTCACGAGACTAGCCGCTTGATTAAAATAAGGCAAATGGCTTACCGATACGGAGGATAATATGGCTTGACCTTTTTCATTTCATTTGCTATACGTATATCACATGGTATCACATGAGCCGAGCGTTTTGCATATAAAGTTAGCCGATGGTAAATTCAGTTTTCAAACCACTGTGTGTTCGTACAGAGCATTGTCCAGAATGGTGGACAGAGAAACTCACGAAGACCCGATTATGCCAATCAGCGTCTGGTTATTGTCGCATATTGGCTTGAATCTTGATGTTTTTATTACAGAGAACCCAATTAAGAGTGGATTATCCGAATCAGTGTCTCGTTATTGTCGTATAAGATGTTTCACAATGTCAAGGTGACGCTTTTTTACTTCTATTCACGTGTTTTGAGATTACGGCTCATTAGTGGTAATTGAAAACTAATCAGTTCAGCGGAAGTTTTGAAATCGGTGTAAATAAGAAAGCGTCTGACTACCATGGTGAAATAGTACGAAAAACTTAAAATTGATAGGTCAGCATGTTCTCATGTCTTAAAATAGCGAATTTACTGTATACTTATTACTTCACTATATTATACTATAATAAACATGCAGAAAAAAGCTATAGCTGAAATGTTATGTGTCATTTATTGCAAATGTTTGAAACACAAACACTCGCGAATACTAGCTACAACGTACGTGAAACGTTATATAATGCGCCGACACAAAATTGTATCAAAGATTTAAAATTAGTTTAGCAAGCATCCCGACCACTTTAGGGGAAGGTTTGTTTTCATTTATTTCATAAAAACAAAATATCGTGAAAACTGGATACAACGTTGATGTATTTTGTAAACTCTTCTGGTTTTCGACATTTCCGAAATCACTAAAGTGTCAATTAAAAATATCTGCAACTGCAAAAAATGTAGCACCTGCCATGAAATTTGGTATCGAACTTGTATAATAGTTACTTTACTGGTTGCATGTAAGAAATCCGTATGTTGTTCAACTATTTGTTTCGTATAACATAAAAATGAAAAATCACATACACATAATATCATTTAAAAATACGTATAACATACATATTCTAAAACAAACGTTGTCGTGTGATGCCGTTTATATGAAATTTCGTGCACGCCAAGTTTCATGTAATTAACTGTCAAATTGTTTCGGTAAAATACAAATATCTGTTGTTAGGGGGGCTTCCGTAGTTATAAACTAGCCGAGCAAGTCTGTTACGAGTTTGCACAAATACTATCATGAGTGTGTTCTTCATAAAAATTGGCAGTTTGATACCTCTTGTACACAAATATTTAAGAGTTGTCAATCACCTGACTAAATTGACTTAGAATATAACCTACTTTATGAGCCAATGATAACTCCAGATTTTGGCGGTTAAATGACAATTTAATCATTAAAATTTTCTCTTGACGTCATGCTTTGGCGCTAATTTCTGTCGGCCAATCAGAATGCATAGTGTTATATTCTAAGCCAGTCAGAATATATTAAGTAAATTTTAACGACTAAAAGAACTCGAATCGATCGCTCCGCCCTTTTTAGTCATTAAAATCTACTTAATATGTTCTAACTATAACTTAAGCTTCGTCACTTCGCTGTGGAGCATAGGCCGCAACAAGAGTGTTAAAAACCTGGTTTTTACAAAAGGGGATGACTCGAGAACTTTGTCTACAAACACTCTATAACAGTTCATACAAGGAATTAGCTGAACGTGGTAAATTATACATGCATGCAATCATTGAACAAATGACTGTACATTTTCATGCCGAATAATTTTCTTAATGTGTGAAGAAAATATTTCAATGAAGAACCGGAGTTAGATAGGTTAGTTCATAAACTATTGTTTTTAATATGACATTTTGCGATCTTCAAAACATTAGAAACACGTCACATGTATGTGTAGGTCTTGCGTTTATTGCCTAGTGCGGGGTTACTGTGTTTGATATATATGTGGTGTTTAGTGTGATGAAATCATTTAACAATTTCAGATAGATTGATAGATAAATGATCCTCATACACACTGAAACCTATTATGTGATATAGAGACTGGATTATGTATCCGGTGTCTGAACGTTTCACTGACCGTTATAGACAACATAGGTGGAATCATCACATAATCTATTGCAAGACATCTCTACGTGATGGGATGATATGACGTTTCCCTTGTTCCAATCAATATAATGGTGATTTTGATATATGTAAACAGAGGTTTACTAGTATTGTCACGTTACAAAGCAACAATTATTTCCAGCTCCAATTTAATCACAATGGTTCAATAGTGTGCACATATAACGTGGTATGTTACGTTAAGACGCAAGTAAAAACTGTCAACAAAAAGTTACAAAAAACATATTTTATTCATTTACCGATTTTAACGGGACATCTTCGAAGCTGAAACCGAGAATGAGTACTATCCATGAAACGTAATGTTTTTTGCAATTGATCACAGTTTATGCCCAAAACCGACTCAACTGCTATTAGAGCAACTTAGTCGGTATTGGGCAAAAAATATGACCTTTTTTAAAAGCTTACCGAGTTGCGCGGTTAGTACTTGTTATCGGCTTAAAAAAACACTTGACTGTCCCCACAATGAGTACAATAAGTCCTTACCCATTAATAAATTTGCATTTATTTATCACATAAGCCGTGCCGTAAATATCGTTCGGCACTCCCAGACTGTGCAATAAATATTTAAATTAGCTTGACGTCAGGCAATCCATGCATTGATCCGTCAATGACGTCAGGATAATATCAACGTCGCCATGACGTCGCGCTCATTGTATCGCTGAATTTCGGCTGAAACATATGCAGCGTACATCATATTTTTAAACAATAATGTCCATTTTTTTAAATTATGTGATAAATAGAATCTTACATTCGTGCTCATTACATACGAGTTTTACCGCAAAAGTCACTACTCATTTGTAAACGGGTTGCATCTACCCGAATTCCCTCTGTCTGGGTTTATTCCCATAGCCTTTGACTTTCCCTGGTCCTCCACCAGGCAGTGGAGCAATTTGACCGATAGCTGGGGAAAACAGAAACTTATTGCTTACAATGAATAGTATTACATTGTTGACGAGGAATCACATAAAAAATGAATGTCAATAAATTTAATTGACCAGTAAGATTTTTATAATTGAACTTGCATACGTTATCAAATTAGCAAACGTGTAGTGATTTTCAGCGTTAAGAATCGGAAACTTGAGTACATGAGGCGACGTTAACAGTCTTGAAGAGCATGGTTTAAGTTTTAAACATCTACTTTTAACTTATATATGTCTTAAAATTGCATTTTACAAACTTTGTAAAACGAACCTTTTAAAAGTTTTAACATGATATGGTTGCTACAACCGACTGTGAAAGTTTCTCGAGGACACTAGTCGGCTGGCTGAGCCTTTGGACCAATATATTTGCTTAAAACAGTAAATATATCAACACAGAATTATCGACAAGAATAAGCTACAAATATTCATTAGGATCACATTTGCCACTTGATGCAGGGCGTTCTAAAATGACAGTAAATGATTTATAAATCCAGGGAATTTTATTCCATCATCGTGATTTAAATGTAATATAAATACTAAAATGACATTTTGTAAGTATCATAACATTTGTATCATAAAACAATACTCGTCAAACGCACCACCCTACATAGTCCACGCCACTGATAACAAGAACTGTACATCTGATTGATAACGGCCTTTGTATGTTCCTTGTTCAGGTCGCCTGTATTAAATAAAGAGTGCGAAACTTTTTCGTAATGTGTAGTGTAGGAAACTTTCCACCCGACGGTCTGTAAGCACAAACATGGTTTGAATGAAGCAATTTAACGACAACGCTGTATGAACCTAGTTGTTTGAATGACTTTAGCCTTCGTGATACCGGACAACAACACTGTATAACCCTGGCTGATAACTGACTGAGCTACCAATACACATGATTGGTTGTTCACTTTACTGCTGATGAATTTGCAAGCATACAGGGTGTTTCATAATACCTGACCCCATTACAACCGAATGCCATAAGAAAATGCTTGATCTCATCTGATGTTTTATATACCAATGGAAAGCTAACATTTGGGAGTTTTATTCAATATATAATATGACCATGTTACTATCGATGCAAGACAGTCATTTAGATTCTTGAAAAACTACATTATTTCGATATATGAAAGTTCAATTATCTCATGGCATTCGGTTGTAATGAGGTCAGATATTATGAAACACCCTGTACTCATGGTACGTTAACTTGACATGGTTATTTTCCACTGTTCTTTATACATAATGAGTAGTTTCCGTCCAGTCGGTATAACTAATGAGCAGTTACCTTCTTTTCTATATACTTAATGATAATTCCATCTTTCTGGTTCATTTAGTGTTTACAAGTCGTAAATCGTAAGATGTAACTCGTTCATTATTCCTTCATTGGTTCTACTGATACAATAACACATAGCGTCGTACCCAACACGCAATAGACGGTTGGGTTGAATGACTGGCTTAATACTGTAGTTTGGTCCTTAGAGTCGTTTGTAATGCAATGAGGAGAAATTATGTCAGGAAATGACACATTATATTGTAACTACTGGACAACGGCCATGGAGCTCTAAATAGAATGGTATGTATAAATGATACAATGTACACAGGCATCCCAGACTATAGGATATTACGGGCTCAATGTCGGTCACAGGTTTTTGGGTCCGCTGGTCCCCATTAAAGAGGGCTTTGAAAGTAGATTTTCCAAAACTGAAATTACTGGTCCTACCCGCCATTGTGGTACGATTCCCTGTGGGATTGCATTAACATTTAGCGCCAAAATTATTTTTGTTCTTTAGAAGGAATATAAGACTAGATAAAGGGGTCAGGATCAGTGCCCTAAAGTAGGCTTCCAAGCTACAAAAGGGTCACCGTCACATCGTCATTTCCGGTGACCTTAAGTCGAAATGTTTACATTTTTTCCTACTTTCACTTTGGGGCAGGTGTGTAGCATCCGAATGTATCGAGTTTTTATCGGTGCTGCAAGTCAAAAGTGTCTCGGGGACTGGGTATAGGGACCATATGAAATCTCATAGCCCCCAAGGATATAAAATGAGGCACATTTTCTTTGGCTTGAAGACTTCTAATATTAACACATGGCGTAGAAGTTATTATTGTTTATAATACCATATTTATTAAGCCATTTTTCATGTATATACACGTTCAAAAGTGCTGTACAATCACGATTAAGAAACCAGAGTAAGCTCTCCTCTGAGACTGTTAGTTCTGTCTGGTAGATGTAATAGACAATTGAGTTACAATTAAGTTAAGCCACAATGGTGAAAACCAGACACAGAGATTTAATGCTCATTTGCGACGCCATGAAAGTGGGAAATATTTTAAGGATAGGCATATGGTGACACTGGCTATTAACTGTTACGATCAAGAAATGGAATATAGTTTGGATCTATTGTATGTATCGATTTAAATCAAATTGTCTCTGTTGAAAAAGATAAGTTTATATTGCCATACATTATGGCGTCTTTACGAGTATAAATTACAACTCGTAGCATAACCAACCACCTACATACTTCGTGATTGCAGCTTTTCTCTCGTTCATCGTGTGGTGCCACTTTTTTCAATTATTTATAATGTAGTCCCACGGATTTTTATTAATTCCATAGTAAGGGTAATGTTTTTATTGTTTGTTTAACAGTAAACGTGTAACTAATTTTCAGTTGTGAGGGAATTGAAATGTATAAAACAAGATGGCCAATAGGATCTAAAGCGCTAGTTTGCTCGTCTGTCAATGATTGAGCTACATTTGACCCGCGGCATGAACGCCATTTGTTATGTTCCCTTTCTGTTCATCCCAACTGCATGGTTGTTTGTTTCAAATATTTCCCATAAACCTGAACATAAAACACTGTGGCCTAAAGTAGAAAGTATTACCTACAGTGTTCCCTGGTGGGGAGATCATCAAATGTATCAAGGAACGTAGGTGAACGATTCTCCCGAACAGTATAATCACAGATGTAAATAGAAATCGGAAAGCGGATTTACGAACGCGACGCGTTTTCTACATGTTATTTGTCATTTGTCTGAGCTTTATGAGGAGAGTATTGTTGACACAACTGCCATGTTGACAACCTGCAGATTAATGAGGACGGAACACAAACGATTACACACATTCGGTGCCATGTTCAAAACTGATAGAATGATGAAAGGATGTTTAAGTGTGTTTGTTGCCGAAATCGATGCATGCAATCAAATTGCCTAGTGGAATTACTCCTGCAATAGCAACATAATTGTTTTACAATAGTCGCTGGACATAGAATGTGCTCTAACTCCATGTAACAATTTCCCCCATGCAACTAGTTCGCCTATGTAAACACTTTAACATACATTCGTACATAATAATGTGTAGTGCGGCCAGGATAATGTGATGTTTACAAACATGAATCGGTTTGATCAACTGTTTCAAAATTGGTTTTACAAATTACTAAAGTAAATGTACTAAAGCACAACTGGTAAATCGTGCACATCTGATTAATCCACCTTTATGGAATATACCAAATAGTCCCGCTTTTCTCATTATCGTGGCCGTATTTTAACGTGTATCGTGAGTCCATATAACGACATATATTTAAGAAATAATGAATACGTAGCTATGTTTTGTTGCGTAATAAAATATAGGCTGCACGTGTTTGGATGCGTAGTAATTAAATCACGAGTGCGTAGCACGAGTGATTTAATGTACGTATTCAAATGTGTGCCTATATTTTATAACACAACAAAGCACAGCTCCTATTTATTAGTTCGATTCTAACATCACCAATGCTCTGCCATTTATAGCACAACAAGACAGGTTGACGTCAAACTACTTTCTTTCCTAGGATCGTTACCGTCACCGTTACGTCATTTGTCATAGTATATGACGTCAAACGTGACGTCACCAATCAGATATATTTAATCGCGGTAATAAAATATGGTAAGCTCAATATACGCAAAGAATGCAAATATCACGTGCTATGTTAGAATGCGTTATAGTGAGACATGACGATATAAAGTGATATGACTATACGTGTTTGTTAAATCCATGATTAAAAAATAAGTCACTGAACGATTACTGGCAAAACAGAAGTCCCCTACCGGTTTGAAGCCATAACCCTTAGATTATTTTCAATGTTCGTGCTGTAATGGCAACCAAAATTTTTGTCAAAGTAAAACGTTAATGAGCATCTGTCTTCCCAAATTTGATATCTAAGTATATATCATAAATACTCATTGATGATGTTTGGGATCAGCACTGATCCCGTTAAAGAGAAGTCGTTTTACTATTTTTTCATCCATAGCAACCGAATAATTTGTCAAAATCAATAAAAAAGTTAAATGCACATAATCTGCTTATTGATACCTACCGTCATATTACGTTTCATATACATTGCTTGAAAAAACGGTTGGAGTTGTGACGGGATTGGGCACCACAATGTACCATAGTTAGGATAACACAGATTGGTGATATAGTAAAGGTTAAGTCCAAATTACGCTCTCATTCGTACAAAAGAGTTTTCACGCGCATGTGCCAACTGTTCAATCGTCATTTCCGGTGATATTTCAGTGACAATGTCATCACTCTTCACTGCTTTGACTTTCTAAAAACTACGCAGAATGTCATAGACGTGTTATTTATTCATGATAGATATATCTAGCGGTGCAAAAATATGAGAAATGATGTTATATTTTCGCATTTCGCAGACAGTTATAGGTGTAAATCACATGAGTTTGCAAGTTTGTGCTGCTATTTTTCCATTACTTACTGTAATATCTAACTTTTAACTATCGTCACTATGGTAACCGTCAGATAAAACATGAACAACACGTAAACAACATAAATATTATGTTGTTTTCGTGTATTGGGGTTTCAAAATGGTTGCAATCCAGACTTAAAATGCTTAGTTAGGGATGATGAATCGTTTTAGTGCGCACGCGTCATTTGTCTTAAGTAGTAAGTTATGTGTCTTTTTAATATAAAAATGTCTCAAAATTATCTAAATTAGATCAAATTGAACAGTTTCGATAAGTATTATGCAATTAAAGTAGAAAATACTAGTCGAAATAACGGTTTAAAATCCAAAACATATTAAATTACAAAATAACATTGTAGGTGGATGGGGTAAAAATATTGATATGTATGCCAAATGACTTTTTGGTGATCAGGCTCGTTTGGTAATGTTTGTTTATTGTGTGTTTATGTATTTTGTGATATTTAGATGCTTAATTAATTTTATTTTGAAAGTTTTCTTTAATTTCCCAGCATTTATGCCAAATTTAACAAAAATAAAAACAATATTCGCGACAAAGATGAGTTGGTGACAAGATATCTACAAAACATTTATGATGAATTAAAAGGTATAAGTATTTTACCTTGGTGCTATTTTGCTGCATAAAATATGAAGTGTTTTCAGTAAAACAGCAATATATACGAATAAGACCGAAATTAAATATACCATTTTGGGTTTCATTTTTGGCTAGCAATCGTCCCCAAAATGTTTTGGAGCATATTTCATTATTTTGATCACAGGCATAATATAATAATGTCAAATTTTAAAACCATCACTAATTTACTTATTTAAATATAATAATTAAAAAATCATACACACTTCAAGCAAGGCTAATTACTCGAAAACGACTTCGGTGACCTAGTGTTTGTTCATCATAGTTTGTGTCAGAATCGATTACTCTACTTCATGACAAAATTTGATCAAATCCTTAAAATAAATACATTACTTAGAATAAAAGACTGTTACAACATAACATCAAACGTGGGGATAATGGCCCGTTTCAATTTTCGAACACTCGCTGATCAGAAATAATAAGGGTGCATTATGTTTCTAGATAAAAGGTGCTAGATCTGGCTGCGTTATTTTAGCGCTTTTAGAAACTTGGTTTGCTTATTTACCATACAATCATCTGTACTTTATTTAAGAAATAAAAATTCTGTTCTCGTATTTTGTCGGTGAAGAAAACATGGGCAGGAGTTCGGATGCGGAAAAATAAATCACGAGTGCGTAGCAAGAGTGATTTAATTTTCCGTATCCGAACGAGTGCCCATGTTTTATTCACCGACAAAATACAAGAACAGAGTTTTTATTTCGATTCTCAATACGATAATATACCGCACTATTTAACTGCGCGCATTCCATTTTCACCCATTTGACATTTAACATAATTCCACGCTGAAATTGAGTGGCTTATTAGCTGGTACAATTACCTCCCTCGTTAATGAAAACGACCTTCGTAATTTTCTGAAGGAAATAACACATTTTAAACATTGAAACAATTTTAATAACACAAGTATAGGGTAGCTATTTAATGAAATAAAAATAGAAATTAATTGATTATCAGAAAAGTTTATGAAACTTAGTTTCGAGATTATATTGGAGTTTCTAAAAATAGATGCGCCATATATATAATATAGCTGTAACACTGGATACCCGTGCATCTTGCCTTGTCATCGCGTTTCGTTGAAGTTTTACTATAAGGTTTACGTTCATTCATTCATAAATAGGTCAAGTGATACGGGGCGTAAATTGTAAGAGCCAATTTGTTACCATGTTTTATGGGGGTAATAATACATGGCCTGGTCGGCTCTATGAATTTAATGGATTAATCCGCAGATCGTGTTAGAATACTAGATAAAAGGTGCTAGATCTGGCTGCGTTATTTTAGCACTTTTGGAAACTTGGTTTCCATACAATCATCTGTACTTTATCAGGAAATATTACATTGCATTTCTTCCTTAAAGCTTTCCACCAAGTATACGAGTTTATATAAGTTTAAGCAAACCAAGAAATGTTTTCTTGTTAGGACTTTTCGAAGTTGTAATATGAAAATGAGTTGAGCATGAAAAACGTTATATTATCATGTGACCTGATTGTCATAATACCAATACCGTCAAATAAAATCCACCACGTCTCATTAACTTATTCGTCATCATCAAGTGGCACTTCCATGCAGAGCTAGCAATTCATATACGCTGTTCCTTTTGTTCCATGCATGCTCTGTTGTTTCTGTTGATTGCTGCCTTCCCCGTCTTCTTGTATTGTTCGTATTTACATTAGTTCAAAAGGGATACGGTTGGGACTAATTGTATTGGTGTTTAAGTTTCCGAACTTTTATTCCTATCTACTGATTGGACCTTCAATTATTATTGGTTATACTTTAGTGAAATCATGTTCTAAATTTCTAAATATGAAATATAAACAGCGGGTTGGCAGATGTCATAGATCTTTATATAATGTAAAGACCGCGTCATCACTTTTCTATAACATGTATAATGTCAAATAATTAAATGTGGCTTGGAATGTTAATTTGGGGCTTATGGCCAAAAAAATAGATTTTGAGTTTTTCCATTTGTGACATGTGTAACATCTTGGCAGTAAAATTTGAGCGTCAAATCTCAAAAATTGACAAAGTTACAGGATATTTCATATCGATGGTCATTTCAAATTATTTGCTTATTTGAATTGATTTTAGGCCATTTGTTGTACATTCAGGGAGGTAAATAAAACCCAAATTCAGAAATAAGAAATGAATACAAAAACATCTTATTGCATACAATTTGTTTATTTCATATCATAGAGCAATTTGAGAAGAACATCTTCACAAAATGTACACATGAATACAGTACCGTTGCCTAGCAACCAAGAAATATTTATTTTTTTCTTAATATTTAAGACATACATAGCTATAACCTTGCAAAAATTAAGTCAAACCTCATTTTGTTCCAAAGAAAGTCCAAAATAGTATGTACTTAATGAAATTCTGAATGAACAGTACAATTTGTAAGGCGCTACTTATGTTATTATTAATTTTGAGTCATAGACTGAATAATTCTGAATATTCTTTAGTCTCGTCCCTTTTACAAAATTGACTCCATCTATAAAGAACAACCCTTCTTTGTTATAAAAGCCTTTAAAATGTATGTTCCTAACCAACCTAGATGTAGGATAAATATTGTACCAAAATATATGTACAATAAAACAAATATCGTATTTCTGTTGCTTAGCAACAATGGAATATTTAACAATTTTGACATTTTTTAGGTTTTATGGCTTCACATGTGATTTTATCATTGTCAAATTATTAATTTCTATCTATCAATTAAAATTATGACAAATAACCTATTTTGGACAGTACAGTTTGTGTTCAAAAGTATACTAAAGTCATGTAATTTAATCCTGTCAGAATAAACCAAGATCATTTGTTGTCATATGAAATCCTCTACAAGTTGCAATGATTGTATAAAGTTTAAAATAGTAGTTGTCAAATAGGCATGCATAATTGCAACCCACAACTCAATACATAGAGGATCTTACATGAGTGTCTTTCTATATTGAATTTATTAAACGAGTTGGATAAAATGATAAAATGCGAGGCTCTGTCGAGCATTTTATCACTTTTATTCAACGAGTTTAATAAATTTAATATGGAATGACACGAATGTAAGATTCTTTTTATCACATAAACTAAATACACAGTAAAAGTTTGTCAAGAATGCACACATTTCCCCTTTAGCAAATAAACTCCATAGGAGTAAAGCGGTTCATTGAAAGAGCTAAGAAAATAGTGCAACAATGTATACTCCAATATGTAAATTTTTCTGCCTTTGAAAATAATATTTTTAGGGTATCTAAAATCCTGCAGATGTAAAACTACGCTTAACAAAGTAAATAATTAAATCTGGGACCGCAGCAACACAACGTAATCTGTTCTGTTCCGTGTTCCGTTCCGGGTTTCAGTAACAACCAAGGACAGGGAAAGTAACTAGGTTTTCCGCGTGAATCTATTCGCGATTCGTCTGAATAGCCGAAAATAACTGATTGTACACGATGCAAGTACTTGGTAAGCAAGGAAAATCTTCTTTAATACTCAAAATTAACGGATTTATACAATGAAATCAACATCCGATGCTGTGTTTGTGTAGATGCCGGATATTTGGTATGTACATTTCGTTCCGATCTTATTCGTACCCAAGTTTAACGGACCTACCGTCATGTTTACTTACAGTCATATCTGTATGTCTTGTTTTCTAAAGTATATGCCCTTAAATGCAGCTAAATGATCTCAAAATATGACATTATATACACCAAAAGACATAAAGACATGTCTAACAATGCAGGATACTCAGACTTGGAAATACAATGTATATGTTCAAATTAAATAGGAAGTTGCATGCATAAAAGCAATTTCTAATGTGTACCATGTTTGCAAAAGTTCAATCAGATATTTACATAGATATCAATTAATTATAGCAATGATTATAACATTATGAATCTGCAGGACCTAAACAGGTTTCTGCCTTCACAAAGTCTATGATAAATGTTACAAATCAAAGAGAGATTGAAGAATAAAAATGTCTACATAAAATGATATTTAGTTCTGTTGCTTAGCAACTGTGGAATAATTCACAATTTCTATAATATCAATGTTTGAACACATTTGGCGACATTGAATAATATGGTTAATGAGTAAAAAGTATGTGACAAGATGTTTTAAAATAGCATGAAGTATGTGAATTCCAGAATGAACTTGTGAATGAGCTTCTAGATGTAAAAATACACTGTTTTGTAAATGTCAACATTGCTTAATTGTGGCAGAAAGTGGCCACCACTTGATTACTGTCCCCAATTGTACATCTATTGTACATACTTTCAGAATCTGAATGCCACTATGTGACTTTCAAACACAAATAGTTCTCTTGCCAAGCCAGGACACTTTGTGTAGGTCCAGTCATCTATATAGTCACGGCAACAGTCCCTTGTAGTCCTGGAATTGAAAACAAATAAATTTATAAGTCATTTTCTAGACTAGAGTACATTTTTGTAGTTTTGTTATTGTCATTTGTGTTGTATTAATCAGTGTAAGGTTTTACATTTTACCATTTATTTAAAGCAAAATTTACAGTAAAATTCTATTCAGCTTGTGTGTGTGTTGATTTGTTAAAAACCATGTTTGTAATGGTATTCAAAATAACACAAACTACACAAACTAGTATAGCGTATGCCATTCATGAGTTTAAACAGATTAAAAACTCAAATCATCAATCGGTTCTACACAGTATAGTTTGACCTCTACTGACCAAATATATTTACATTGGATAGGTACACAAGTAGTAAAATAATATTATAAAATATCTTTATTACAAATATATATTTTGTGTTGTCTCAGTGATAATTACTAATAATATAAACTTGTAGTTAATTTATAAAATATTGCTTGCAGAGTATTCTAAGTAAATGCTCAATCAAATGTATACTTATAACATTTTATAGAAACCTCTGGAAGCAACATAATTAATTGAGTAGGGGCAATTTTAGTTGGTAGGTAGGTAAAGTCAAACAAAAAATATTTTGAATTAGGCCATTAAAAGTATCTTATCATGCCTTTGAAACCATTACATACAAAACATGTTTTATCTAGCTGATCAATATCTGTATATCATTGGCCCTGTTTCATATACTGAGCAATTGTTAGTAGGGGTTGCACATTGTCCTAATCAGATCCAGTAATTGGTCACAATGCACAAGTAGAAAAGCTATTATTTGCAACTCTAGCTGATAAGCAAAAGTTTGGGTTATCTACTGGATAATTTCTTTATGTCACCCCCATTTAAATAAAGTCAATGTTCATTTACACTATCAGACTATCAGTCAGTTATGACATTTTTGAAATTATATATGTTATATAAATTAAAGTAATATTATGGATGAACTGTACAACCTGTGCATGTTCCTTTCTCTGCAAAATCTTTCTCTTCACAGTGAGCCATTGACACAACATTTTCTGCTCCTTTATACCAAGTGTACCAACTAATGTCAATCAGTTTGTCTATAAGCCTGCAAAAAGAAAGATAAATATGAAGAATATAGCTTCATGATATAAATCACAATGTATGTTTACATTTAGTTGAGTGTTGATTACAGGCGATTCTAACATTAAACTTTTTAGGGGCACAGTTAAGTGTATCTAGTTAACGTACTCAAGGTCCCGGGTGACGTGTACGGTTTATATGCAACTTCAGCGACATAGTCAAAGTGCCCGTCTGAAGTGCAGTAGGTAAATGTGTTCAATCACAGGTTGCTCTTCATGAAATGTATCCCCTGATTTAATGTAAGGGTCAATTTAATTGGGTGCCTGATGAGCAGGTGCTTGACAGGTACATGTACCTAGGTATTAACGAAGCAGCATAAAGAGGGAGAAGTGAATATAGTTCAATTAAAAAACCCTTGTTGTTTGGTTTGAAAAAGGCTACTGTTTTTGGTCAACTCTTCTGAGAGTTGCAAGATGGGAGCTAGTATCCGCTTGTCATAAATGCTATGGAGGTCACAGTTCAATTCATGTTACTGTCTGCGAATTTTATCCCCGTCATTTGTTTCAACCGTTTCAGAAGCTTAATTTTGCTTGCTATGATAGATTCATGTGTCATGATAGTGACTGGAGACCACATAAAATAAGTAAGGGGGAATGTAGGCATAAGTTATTCCAAAAACCAATTAACATATTGATTAAGTTGTTCATATGTGTTTGCTAAGTGACAACTATCATCAAACTTTGATTTTAAAAGTTTTTCTGGCACGTCACGTCGTCCATTTATTTTCAATTTCACACCAGACTAGGTCCTGCTCCGAGCATATTATTACTCGCATAGCTCATGGGATCGTACCAGATGTGTGGATCGCTACACTTCTAACTGGCTTATGACAGTGCCTGTACAAATTCAAACTGATTTTGTGATCATAACTTGGTTACTATCAACAAACAGTTGCTAAACAGCCAACACTTCCGGATCAAAACTTTTCGACATACCGGCGGTTATTTATCGCTTCATACTGAAAGAAATCATAATTACACGATGCAACGGTGTCATTACAGCATCCAGCATCGACTCTGAATACACATAACCACCCATGAGTCTTTCAGTCTCGCTAAATCTTATAAAATCGACGCATTTCAAGAGCATGCAAAATCGTCTTTTACACAGTTTGTAATGACGTAATATGGCGCTCTCGTAATAATCAATAACTCGTGAAAACTGCATTGTCATGGGTCACAGACCACAAAATGTGGTTCGTAGAAGATGGTCGAACATGTAACAATCGTTCATGGTATTCGTTATATATCTTTATAACCTTTATGGACTCATTTGTGCTGAGCAAACGTGTGAATTTACCTGCGAAAATACGACGTGATAAACGGCGCATTTTCTCGATAACGACGTCACGTCCATAAGCCCCAAATTAACTTTTCACGCCACAAATAATGACAAAGCCGTGCGTTGGTATGACGTCACTGAATAAGGTGTCAACTGTTCGTGCTATGGTGTAGTAGAATTTGTTTGTAACAGGTCTAAGCTAGTACATTGGTAACGTCCTTGTCCGGTAAATGTCACTGAGGTATCCTATTGTTCATCATCCCAGAAGGGCTATATTTAGTCTTCTATTATAGCCATGGTGGGTGATTATTTGAATAAGTGACACGCATTAGATGTTTCCTAAATGTGACATGTGTTGTTCTATTTCGAAACGTACGTTTCTAAAATATCTAGACAATAGTACACATGCGTGTTCAGAATTTAAATTGTCTATGGCAGTTTACGATATTGGAAATGTCCCGTATGTCCCATGTTATTTAATGTCTTGTCAGTATGAATCAAGTCTTTGTTTAAATTATTCACATTTTTAATCAATGCCTCACTGAGGCGACGTATTGTAATGGCGCAGGTCTTAAGATACTGAAGAGTTGGTTTGTATAAGTTGCAGATTCTATTCCAGTCTTGGTTTATATGAGTGTATGACAACGTTTTGTATGCGACAACGAACCACAAGACAACCACACGTCATACGGAAAACACACATGCATACGAGATATACGAGGGACATTCACAAATAAACAGGACTGAGGCTATCACGCGTACATAAATGTAAATATTATGCAAATAGTGTAGTTTATAGTAGCACCCTACGTAATAAGACGTAATAACATCGCCAAAACATTACATTTTACATGTTGGACGTTGTCAGAACAAAAGACGACATTTAATCATTAGGTACTGAAATAAACAGAAGTTGAACTCCCATAGAGACACTTACATAGCGCAATAGTGACGTCACCAGAAGGTAAGGAAAAAAGGAAAACCACTCAAATTTTGTAAACAGGAATATGATATGTCCGTGAAATTATCGTAACAAAAGTAGGGAAGAGTTCTGGAAGTATTTTTCCAGTTTTAAAATGACACAATTGTTTTAGGGCTGGCCGTTCAAATTTTAAGTAATAAGAATTTATAAGAACGTTGTAACGTCAGTTACCGAGGCATTGTCTAAATACCAACGTTTCATAGAACCAGCGGAACGAAAAAGCGCCGTGATAAATCTATTTTTGTTTTTTCGATGAAGTGAATTTGTCGGATAACACTTAAAAAATTTAAATAACATAGTTACCTTTTTAAATCTATAATCGATAAATATGTTATACATAGTTTTAAGTATCACCAGGTAAATTCACTTGATTGAAAATTATAAAAATAGTTTTCATTTAACGTACTTTTATTATTTGTTTGTGATCCTTGTAGTTTCTTTCGTGTTCTGCTATTGAGTGATGTTCGATTTGTTATTGCCTTTCAACATATTACCTTCTTAGCAATACCAACTGTAAATAATGTGAATATTGTTGGCTACGTTAAATGTATATAATTTGTGAACGTGAACTCCTTAATATCGAAGAATTTAAAACCTATCACCATTACATATTATTTATGACCCACTTTAGACAGATTTACGTATACAGTGTAAAAACCGCCACCGACTTACAGCATCTACCGTTGCATCAAAACAGAACTAAAAACAGACCACCATAAATATCAACTATTCTGCAGGGAAACATGACAGATGTCGCTATAAATAAAACTGTTCTGATGTCTCACAACATAAACTGTCATATAGTCAAAGTTTATTACCATCCTGGGAATGTATTTAATCATATGTTATTTAAATTACGAAAAGTTTACTAAATGTATACTGACATATGTCATGGATAAACACTTCAATGAAAACGCTAATTCGTGGCGGATAAATGAATTTTTAATCATTAAAATTTTGCTCTTAACAGACGTGACGTCATTTGTTGGCGCTTTTTTTTATCGTCCAATAAAAATGCAGGATGTTATATTCTAAGTCAGGGAGAACATGTTAAGTGAATTTTTCGTTACTAAAAGGGACTAGCTTCGATTACTATATTAATATTTGTAACGTCGGTCTCATTATATTTTTATTAAAAGAATTGTATCATAGTTATGGCGGAATATTGTGTGATCATTGCAATACGGTCTTCACTAGGTGTGGTCTTTATAAGTTGTTGTAGGTTTAACCAATATTTTGAATCTATAGAATATGTCGCTACGATGCAAAACATCGTGTCATTAATGCACCTAGTATTTTTCCGCTAATGTACCTAGCCCCTTGTTTGTTACAAGTCATGTTGCGCAAATATACCAAGGCTTGTCCGTAGTTATGTTTAGCTTGACCCGCTAATTCAACAATCCATATTTCGCTAAAATACACTACATATCTGTTATTGTCGCTAAAACAAACAATTACCGATGAAACGAAGGAGTGTATTGTTACAATTCATTTTGAAGTAGTATATCAGTGCACTGAATCCAAATTATAAACAGCTATTAGATGAAAAAATATAATATTAGATCGGACAGAGAAGGCAGCAATCTACGAGCAGAGAAAACATTAAAACATACAAGGCACAAACCGTATAATTAAATGCAATTTTATTTGTGCCGAGTCTTGGACAAGTACGGGCAGTGTTCCGCAAACATTCAAGTTCCTTCTTATACTCTTATACACGTACATCAGTGATAATATTCAAGTGCAAAAGAACATACAAATAGAAAAATCATAGACAGATCACAAGCACAAAAAGATAAATTGAAAATCGGACAGTGAAGGCAGCACTTAACTTAACAAGTCGAGCACAGAAAACATAAAAACATCACATACCACAATTAAATGACACAATGTCCAACGCCAGTCACAATGCAGTGACAACGCTCACACAACAATTAACAAGGAAAAAATGCAACTTGGCTGCTTCCAAGTTCAACTGTCGCGCGTCAACCTGGGCCAACAAAAGCTCATGCCAATGTCACAACATAGTACATTGTATAACCCGGCATCTTCGAACATGATTTGTAAGCGATGTAACGATGTATATTTCTATGAGCTGTTTGCCGTTAGGTCTTTGACATGCTTCTTCATAGGGTCACCTAAGTGAGTTCTAATAATCAAACTATGGTATGGTCTTGGCCTTGGTTCGAACCCTAGATCTCTTGCTCCTCTTCCACACCGTTAAGTAGGCGGACTAACGTACATTGGCATTTAGACAAGTGCAAGTGTTAATGTTCTCGGAGGTCGTTGAATCTATCTACCTACATTATTTCCAATTAGCAAGTTAACTGATAATCTCCGTCGAATGTGAGCATAATATGATAATTATAAATATGCAAATTACAGCACACAGTGATAATTATGCGTCTCTTTGACGTATTATCTGGACAGGTCAATGAAGCAATATTCACAGTCAGTCACAACATAACTGAATATGTCACTTGTTTACAGGCTATTAACCGTTACAAATATAATATACGCCTACCAGGCAACATAGTAGGGTGTTTATTTTGCGTCTGAAAGAACTCAATAAATATGCAATTGTTCATTCATTGTTTTTGCTGATAAACAGAAACACATTTTATTACAAAGCATAAATCCCTGACCGACCTGATACTATCTTTTAACAGTAATAATACCACCAATAAAGCAAGCTTGCAATCGCCGTCAACGGTACCCATGTAACTCATGTTTTTCTGATGTTTGACTGATTGCGAAGAAAACGCGGAAAACATGCACGCGCTTGATGGCAATTGTGGACTTCAATTAACAATATTTTCATTATTGTTAAATCATTCTCTGTTACAAAGAGTGTTTCTGTTTGTCAGCAAGAAACATTATTTAAAGATAAGGCGTAGTTCACGAGTTGCGCAAAAAAAGAACATCATACGAACAAATTGCTGTATCTACCTGAAAGTTGTCCTGGTATCAATGATTTACACTTGAAATTCTATGACATCGTAAAATTTACACCTTGACAACTTACATGCAGATACAGCAATTTGTTCGTATGATGTTCTTTTTTGTGCCGTTAGCGTGCACTCTTCCCTATCCATTAACCACTAAAAGCATAATGACGCTACAGTGCTATATTATTTACAATGTTGTAAGAGATAGGGTATAGAATGCAGCACTCAACTGAAACAGCCAATCACAGAAAACATAAAAACAACATAGACCACAATTACACGACACAACGCCCAACACACAACTGAACAAGAAAATGAACTTAACAGCTCAAAGGCCAAGTATCAGCTGTCAATAAGCAGAAATACCTGGTTTCGGATATAAAAACCGTAACACTCGCTACACTTGTATAGGTTCTAACTGGTACCTGAATATAGGGTTTTGTAGTTGTTAGGTTTCACGTGTTCGTTCACTTTTATGCTTTCACTTTTTTATTCGGTGTCATATAAATGTGTCAGTTTGTTCGTTCGTCCGTCTCAATATGTTGTATCGAATGGCAAGTGAGGGCATCCCTGTCATATTTCAAGTAATTAGTGGTTTGTCATTTGGACGTTTGCGTGATTGCTGTGTTGTCTCTTGCTTGTGTGTTCCCTTTTAGCCTTGAGCTAGCATTTCGTGCAACTCTTCTGTTAGATGCTGCCTTCCATATCCGATTTGTTTTACCGGTTTGCACCTAAACACATGACCATTAGATTGTTTCTTGTTTATCAAGCCACGATCAACAAACATATTAGTATTGTACGTATTGGTTACAATAAGCCAAATCAAACAACACATAAATAAACATCTACCTTTATGGAACTGTCGGAAATCTACTCTGCAAAATTGTACACAAATCCATTTAATGAGGCAAGATAAACAATGATGATCATTACAACTAGATATGTGCAGGATATTATTGTACAATGCACGTCTTAGCGATAACAATCGGCTGTCAATTAAACATGGCTATCTACAGTAATACTAGACCTGATCAAAGGCCACCGCATGTTGAGTTTGTTGTAAGCGTCTCTGAGACTGTTTTAGATCGTTCTAAGATTAAAGTACTTTAACACATAGCAGCATTGTATTTCAATCTATCTTCGTTAGAAGCATATTGGATTCGTGTTTGGTGTTTTTACTCAAGTGCAATAATGGTTTAGAAAAATCGCCGGAAAAAGTGAGACGTGTACATAAGTATTACAAAAAGCTTCAATCGGCATTGATGTTGCGTGTGTGGCCTTAGAATGGGTCTTTAAAGGTGAATAATAAATGAAATCTACGTGTGTATGACGCATTTGCAATGGTAACATCGTCACACTATAGAACAAGAGGGTCATGATGTCCTTATATCTTACATGAGAAACATTGCTTTTGCTACATACCAAATGCAGCAAATTGGCCAAGACTGTTCCACATCGCTCAAATAAGTTCATCTGATAGATACTAGTAGTACGGTTTAAGCTTGGCCTAGATTTATAGAGACAAACATTATAATCAAGTTTCATGTAGATGTGGCCATAATTGTGGCATCTAATGTGCTCACAAGATTGTTCTAAGATTGTTAACCCAACATAAACCAGTTTCGAACTTGACCTAGATTTTATAGACACAAACAATCTGACCAAGTTTCATGAAGATTATACCTTACGTGTGGACTCTAGGGTACTCACAAGACATTGTGAACCGACGACAGACGGACGGGCGAAGAGCGATAAGAAAAGCCCCCTTTGCCACTGAAAACAGCAGCACCCACTCTGCTGCAGATGATGACACATACAGTCAACGACAGCATAGTTTTCATAAAGGAGAGGGTCATGATGACCCTAATTGGCTGACCTGAGTACCATGTCTTCCTATGGTATCATGTACAAGCCCCGCCCCTGGCAGCCATTATTTCTTAACAAAGAAGAATTTTGTGATTCAGTAGAGGGTCGCTCAATGTGCATTCATGTGAGCTCATATTGATATCCGGCCATTTTCTGAGAAGAAGATTTTCGAAGTTTTCTATATATAGTCATATATTGGAAATTAGGTCCGCCCCGACGAACATGGTTTTAAAGCACCTAATATTAAAATAAGGAATTTGGTGGAAGATTCCCATAGGAACAATTTTGTGTACTTATATTGAGATAGGGCAAAGAAGTTCAAAGTTTTCTATACATAGCCATATATTGGAAATTCGGCCCAAGTCAATTCATTTTTTTATTTATTGTCGGAAATTTGGTACAAACAAAATAACATAAGCTATGTATAGCTTTTATACGCTCCTGACGACTACGTTTTTTAAGCAATCAATATTAAAATTAGGAATCGGTAGTAGATCCCCATAGAAACAATTATGTTTACTTTATATTGAAATAGCTAGGGCCAGCAGTTTCAGAGAAAATTATTTAAGTTTTATATATAGTCATATAGAGGCGACCATGTTTTCTATGGAATCAACCTTTAGGATATCAATATGGTAGAGAACACACAATAAACATGTTTGTGAAATTATTTAGAAATCGGGCCTGCAGATTCTGACGAGAAGATTTTCAAAGTTCTCAATGTGAAAACCAACCCCACCCTATGATGTCCATGTTTTTATCGAATTATGATCAAATTTAGGCATTTAAGGAGGACCATCCTAGCATCATTCTAGTAAAGTTTCGTCAAAATTGGTCCAGCAGATTAGGAGAAGAAGTTGTTTAAACGAATTGTTGACCACAGACGATGGACGGACGACCACTTCTTTGCTCAGGTGAGCTAAAAATAGAACAACCCTATTTGGGTTATGGGCATGTTTTTTTAAAAAAATTACTACATCAAGTGCTGTACATGCACATACAACACGAGGCAATACAGAAAAGAAACGTCGACATCACCTAGCCTACCACACTTTTGGAGACAGGACACAGGACGGATCTACCATCCACATCTCCATTTTAAAATGAACATTTCACACAATGAATGACACATTGCTAAATTTCTTCATTTTGCATATTACCATAAAGGTAGTGTTATTGAATAAGATATACACTGAAATGAAAGTCCTCAATTCATATTTGAATGCTTTCATACAGTCTGTGGGGAGTGTTCAATATCCTCATGTATAACGGTCAGGGGCACATATTAGCTGTTTAATATTACGCCTTTTGAGTTTTTCATTGTACAGTATAACCTTGATTATCCAGAACCTGTTTTTACCGGCAACCTGTCTTAACCGGCCTGGTTTGTCGGTCCCGGCAGAACTCCACTGTATTTTTATAAGATGGACCCTTACTTTAACGGAACCTGCTTTATCCGTTATCCTGCATGTGATAAAAAGTGTGTTTTAACACTTAATTAACCGGCATTATGTAGATAATACTTAGCAAATGTGTACCATCAGCAAATATGTTTGCACAAAATCTTTAAGAAAACCAAACAAACAACAATTAACAACGATTTTATGACTAACTAACACCATTAGTACAATGGCATGTACATACAAATACCATTGAATACCTTTAATATTTGTTCATTTGTTATAATTTTGTCTTTTGATAAGCAATTATACAGTTTATGTATTTCTATAAAACCTGGTTTTACCGGCACACTGCTTAATCCGGCACGCTTATCTGGTCTAAGGAGATGCCGGATAAACCAGGTTATACTGTAGCACAATTTATTTTGTGCTTAACAATGACAAAATTACAAATGACTTCCGTATGTAGAAAAATTTGAGCGTCATATAAACACAACTAATGTACGACACTGACATGTAAATAGAATATGTGGAATTGGTCCATGCTTTACGAGAGATGATCCAGAAATTATAGGACATTTCATAACTTCTTTAACAACATTTACACTTTTCCCTCATATTTGTATGCTTTTATGCTCTATATATTGGCAGTAATATATTTTTGTTGTTATTGGTGATACTCTTACAAAGCGTTGTCATACCATATAATACCTAGGCGAGTTACACTGCTATGTTTCATTACTACACTTACTAAAATATGAATATCTCGATAATCACTTGATAAATAATAGCGCCTATTTATGTGGTATTACTTGGATGTCAATAAGGTCTTCGTACAAACCTAGCAGGCAATCGCTCTTTGTCTATGATCACAACTGAGTAAACAAGTGTATTATATCTGGATGTGACGTGACATGAATGAATCAAACTAAAAGATAGAATTAGGTCAGATAGTCAGCACTCAACTTAACCAGCCCAGCACCGAAAACATTAAACACATACAAGGCACAATGCCCAACCGAAACAAGTAAAGAGCCGCCCAAGTCCAATCGAAAAGTAGAGCGAATTTGTTTCAGCTATCACAAAGCTGAATGTCCTAACTTAATGACCCAGTTCCAACAGTAAAACCATTGTAATAAGCAGAATATAGTGGCATCCAGCAACCATTCATATTCTGGTGGCACAACTTGTTTTCAGATTGCGGAGGGGTGAACTCACAAGTGAACATGAAATGTTGTTCGACGTTGATATAAACCGTTCTAACGCTGATTGTCGCTTTACCGTCAGAGCCTTTTCTAACTTTATTGTGACCCATGTACAGAGATACATTAAAATGATGGGAACGATGCCATCAGAGCTCTGTTTAATGTCAGGATGACAGGTTTATGTGTCGATCAACATATTCAGGCATAGTCTTGTCAAAGATGCATTGTATGCACACAGTAACATACACAGTATTGGTATTGAAAGATATGCATTATTTAAGAACGATTAGTAGTTTTACAAAACTGAAACCGGTTTCACAACGCAATCCAATCGTATCCGATTAACCTAGTAATCGTTCCGTTTCTAATGTATATATATCAAATATATAGTATAATTTTGTATCGGCCTAGCGACCCGATCACATGGTTCATGTATATGTATCTTTAATGTTAATTATGTTGATTTTTGTTGTATCAAACAAATATTGTTTTGATGGTTCAATTTTCTCATAAATAGATGAAATATTGTTTATAGTAAATAAACTTCAGAATTCCCGACACCCATTACGTACTGTATAAATGGATTCGCCCATATATGTCCAATGACAATAGCTTAACTACTTAATACGCAGTACATTGTATGTTGGTATCAATGATGTACATCTACCATATGACAGAAAGGATTATAGGTATTATCACTTAAATTTCCAGGCAAGAACTCGGCCATGTATTGATTTGTTTATGAAGGTTTAATGAGAATAGTCTGTTGCTTTGTCGGGTCAGGATACAGGGAAAATGTCCGCATTGTGTACAGTATACAAATTTGGGGCTCGTTCAATAGACACATCTTAGCCAAATATCGACTTTTTGTATGTTATAATAAGCAAACTAAGATACATAGCACATTCAGGATATGCTAACTACAATTATCATCAATAAATATATATTGTCACTTAGTGTGCTCTCAATAATATCCGAACCTAACTAAGATAAATTGTGGCTATGAAATATGCCCCTGAGAAGTTTCGCATTTATAGTATAAACTACATTTTAGTTATTATTGAACGTCCCATTAATTCAAAACAAAATCTAATTTCTATAGTTAACATTTATATTCACTTCGCTTTAAAAAGGTTCCTCAAATTTCAAAGCATAAATCAAATAACATAATATGAAAAATGTCGTTATGAAATATGATGCTTTAGTACCTAACCTATGAAGGAACATGAAAATACTTTTATATCAATTGTTCTCAAATAAAAACAGTACTTTATGAATAGTGTCATGAATCTGATAGATGTGAGCTTATTTATACTTATAGAATGACACAGCTTTGTTATATCACTACAAGGTCCTTGTCACAAACAATTACGACTGGAACTCATGTTTAGACGTAAAATTACAATTAATCATATATTATTATTATTAATGTTTGACCTACTATAGTTCGCCGGAGATAACACTAGCCCTTGTTTACTAATTAAATCGAAAATTAAATACATTTTCGATATTCTTTTTTGTTCAATCCTATGCATATACGTACATGATAATAATATACTCTTTAAATCTACACTAATGACTTGCGGCCAGCCGATCGTGCAGTGTTTATAATTTGCTTTGATTGTTTATTGATAAGGCTAGAGTTATCCCCGGCCAACTATAGTAATTTATTTGTGTTTTGATCAATACCAATTAAGCTTATTTCCTTTAATATCATTATTGTATATTTTGTTTAATCTTGCCATTATACATTTTGTATTTTATTATAATAATAATAATTGTGATTACGTGCCTTTTTTAATATATTTAAACCAATGAAAGTTATTCTCTACTATATTAATAAGTCAATTTGTGTTAAAATAAATATATTTATAAGGAAAAGAACATTGAATAATTTTAATTATTGAATACTGTGAGGCACAGACAATTCAAAGCCATTCTTGGGCCCGTTTCATAGACAAATGTTAGCTAAGATTCGACTTTTTCGTATGATAATATAAGCAAACGATGACACTAAGCACATTGAAGCAAAGTTATGGTAACAACAATTACTATAAATAACTACTTTAACTTAACACAAATGGTTGGGTTCATTTAGTTTGCTCTTAATAATGTACAGATACGACCGATATTAGCTAAGATTATGTTTATGAAACGAGCTCATGAAGTCCAATTCTCAGTGTTTATGACACGGGCCGCTTTTAAAAGTCTAACTCTCAGTGCTTCAGTCTGGTTGTCAAATATAGCAAAGATCACTTACGCTGTTAGCGCCAGAGGTGATACAGACAATCAAGTTTAGTGTAGCATTTATCAAAGTAAGGTACATTATTAATTCAAGAAACGTGGACGAGAGTTGAAATGTATTACCTAGCCCTGATCTACCATCAGCATAGTTATTGTAATAGCTCCCTCTTTGAGATTTACGGTACTATTTGTGGAGACATAAATAAGCTCATAGACTGAATATACCTCCTCAACTACAATGCCATGTGAAAACACAAACCACTGCAAGGCTTGTTCGGATGTTTATTGAGACACTCGTCACTTTTTGAACGTTGTTTAATTGTTTTCAAGTCTTTGTTTTTTTTATTTGTATAAGTATACATGTATGTCTCTTTCAGAATTATTGCATGCTTCGTTATTTGTTTGTAATATTAATAATAACAGTTTGATTATATGTTGATAACATAATTGGCAAACCCAGTTTCATTACGGTCCGCAATATCATATGTTTATTTTTAATAGCAATTTTAAGCTCAGGTTGTCACCTATCAACAGTTTTTGTAGAAAGTATGACTGTGTTTTTGCTTCGTTCATTAATGATTATAGTTTGATAAAAAAGAGTCTAAATTACACTGTCTGATTTTTCTTCGTATACGTAACTAATTGCCTTCTATTTATGTATAACTATTGTATTGGTGTTTCTCAAACTTAGTTTGTATTATTGAATTTATGTCATCAATTTGATCATATTAGTTTTATTATTTGGCGGGAAACTTCTATTTAGACTGTCCTGTACCATAAAGTTGTGTGAGTAGTAAGTGTGATGTTTCCCGATCTTCCGTGTGGGCCTCAAAGGTTGTCCAGCATAATGCTGATTGGTATCTGTTAAAGCAACAGGTGCATTGTATATGTTGAGCGGTGGTTGTGGGTTGTCCTTTTTGTCTGTTCTTGTCTCCTGAATCTCGCTCCATATTCGATTGCCTGACTGAGGGGGCAGGCTGTCTCATGGCATGTCGTGTTTTATAGCCTTTCAGTAGTTCATGCTCTAGTGTGTCTGATGAGTGTAGCCTTACATATCCCATTATTATTATTATTTTGTTTGTTTAAACATTTATAAGAGACTTATTTTTGTGGAGTATTGTGTTTTAATCATTTGTGAATTTAAGGATTTAGTGGTTGGTATCGTTCCATTACCAAGTTATTTGTTCACTTTTACTTTTTTTACCTTTCGTGATCTGGTGTTTCTAATGAGTGATGCCATTCCTGTCCGACTTCTTTTTTTCGTTTTTAATTCCATTACAAACATTTAAAGCAAACATCGCGTGTTTTCCCACCATGCTTTGTGAACTGAACAGAACAGAACAGAACAGATATTTATTCAGATTTGTACATAGTACATCATCTATACATATAACATAATTATAAACATATATACATACATAAAGTCATCACATGTTTATTTTGTTAGTAAAGACAGTCGAGGATAAACTATAGTAGATCTATGCGTTGTTAGTTCATATTATTCAAAATATTATTTCTAATTATAACAGCTTTCTTATAACATATAGCTAATTTATATAACTGGGTTTTATTTATAGAGTTCAATAGTTCCAAAAATTTAAACATACTTGGTCTAACGTAATAGTATTTTTTAATATATATTTTTCTCAGATCATCAAAACACGGGCAAATTATAATAAAATGATTGTGTATTCTATGTACACTTCGATGTAAAAGGGTCGCTTTCAAATTAACAAAATATTATTCAACACAAACAAGTTTTATTTGTGTTTTCTTTGATTCATAGTTAATTTAATCAAGAAGAATAGTATGTATCGCGTTGATGGGTGATGCTAGTAAATTATTCATCAATATTGTTGGATTCGTCCTTGATCTATTAAAGATTTGAGCTTACAAGGTTTAATCACGGTGAATGAGACGCCAAATTTACCGTGTATGTGTTTTACAATGTATTAATTATCTGTTGTTGTTATCAATTTGGTAAACTAATTAAAATACCTCGGCAATGACTTGGACAAATTATTGAATCCAATCTTGTGTTTTTCTCCAACCAATCCCAGTAATTCCGACTTCAATCTAATTACGTGAATCCGTATAAGGGAAGACATTTAATACAGTTAAACCAAGCACAGAGTAACATATTGCTCGTTAAAGCAATGATCAATGACTTTTATTCAGTAACTGAATCTCTAAATTGATTTACCGATGATTGAAATGAAACGTATAATATGATCTTACAAAATTGAAATATAATGCGTACGCGCATTACTACAAACTCTATCCGTAGATCATTTGATGCTTGGGTGGGGTACCTAACGACTCAAATCATAACGTTTCTTTCGATTGCCAATGGGAGACATAAGAGTGTAATAACTTACGTGATTATATTAATATACTGCACGGTAGTTATCAGTGTATAGGACCCCGCCTCATTGATCATTTATAAAATAATTATGTAAATTGCCGCCGTAAGATGATACAATTATCTAACCCTACATATGATTGTCTTGCATAACCGTGACTGTAACCCTTATTTCTCTGTCCATAATTATGTCTCCAACGTAATTATAGTTGGGACGAAATTAAATTTGTTGGACGTCTTTCTTGGTATTACAAAGATTGTCTGGGCATTAATCTCCTTAAACACTGATCGGATTTCAATGAAACTTTTCCTTAACATTTTATACCATGCATGGTAGTACAAATTGTCAGGAATTTTAGATTGAGTGAGTGTTGCCAGATTTGTCGCCCTTTGTGTCAAAAACCCTCCTTGTAACCTTAAGTATACCAACTAGCTGGTTCAACCATTTACCTCAGTATACGGACGTATGATGGAGTAGTCGCCAATATGGTAGATCTATATCATCATATTTAATTAGCTTTTATATAGATGTATGTTGTCCGTTTGATGGTATTCCCAGTGCATATACCGTACAATGAACACCACTTATATAACATTAAATATGCATCTATTTGCATAATTAAGTACTTTGGGATCAGTATCTAGAGTTCAAGTACATTTTACATTGTTATGCTGGACATACCGCTGTAGTTTTCAGAGAGTTGTTTCTTGTTTTCTCAAAATATTGATTTTGTACTTACGACCTTCTAATTCTAAGTCGGTGAGATAACGACGTAAGCGCGAAGTTATCTGAGGTTTTAGATTCAATTATTCCAAGTAATTTAGTTTTACAGAAAGTTCAATGTATGATTATTTGTTTTATTAGGTACATACGATAATTGCTAACCGGGGATTCCCAAAAATGTTAAATTGCCTAGGTCCATTATATGCCGATGTCCAACTGCCTGTAATATATTTCACCAAAATTGTGTCCCTTGTATTGTTTGCTTTTAAAATCAGAAATTTTCGCGAGGAACATGTGTTCGCAGGATTTTGATATATTTTCACGACAGTTAATGCTTCTAAAAATAAAAAATAGTCTTAAAATGCTAAAGTAGTAGTTTTTGAAGTTTTCAAATCACAAAACTTTCGCGTACTTCTTTTCAGAATTCGGGAAAAATTCGCGGAATTGTGACCTTGCAAAAATATGATATTTTTTATTATTGGTTTTATCAGTATTGTGCTTAATTATCTTAATTATCATGAAGATACCGTGCTTGTCCGTCGTACTATTATGTTAGTTATTTAAATATTTATCAAATTAAAACATTCTAACGGTATCACAAGATCACTAAAACACACGGTGAATAATGGGTTCCAAGTAAATACAATCGGACAATATGTATAAATTGTCTATTTGGCTATGTTCCATACTGTTCACATTCGCATAATAAAGGAGTGCACTTAAACATTTTCATCGTCTTAAGTATTGTGGGTATGTCCAGCGTGGTAATAGGATTCACAATGTCATAGTATGTATCATTTAAGTAACTATAGAAACACGAACTGTCACACTTATGCAAATGTAAGTGAATAATATGAATGCCACACGACACTCTAATATAACAATACACAATTATTAGTTTACTGTCGTGTGCTCTTGGTCAGTTATCACTGTGAGAGGTTGCATATAGGCTTATTTTCATTGATACGTGGATTACGTTCTAAGTCTGTCTTTGTGTTTGGTAGCTAGGCGCATGCGCCGTCGTTGTGCGACTTCAAACTTTCTGTGCATATACAGTATTTAATATTTGATATAAATAATAAAAATAATACATACTTTATTTATAGAGGCAACACAGTTAGGCAACTGTCAACTCTTCCCTGTGAGTCTCTTGAATGTTATAGGAGTGAATGTTTCTCTGATAAGATTGTATCAAATTGTAGTGTATGTCTTAACTTGTCCAGAACGACTGAATCAAATGAAGTAATTGAACAAACTCAAGAATGTTATTTATAAAAAAAAAACGAGTGCGTAGGTTGTTCGCAACGACGATACAGACAAATTGTCTATTTGTGGCAATCCTATTTTTATGTATACCAAGTAAATATCGTATCTGTGGAATGTGTCAGCTTAATCAAGTTGAATCTGAATTTTATTTTGTTATGTGTTGTCTTTTATACAGTAACATTCGAGAGAATTATTTAGGAAATTCAACATGGCATATTTTGGACAAGTTTATGAATAGATCGTGTTCAAAGAATAAAAATATATTTTTACTAAAAAGGCTACTTTTTTAAAGGAAGCCTTTTCCTTAGGAAACGATCAAGTGAAAAATCTCGTTTAGATTACTAAAATCTCTACTTTTTTTACGTCTATATAACCAACCACGTTAATTAAATTCTTAGCAGTGTGCATGTTTTGTATCAATAATTGTATTTGCCAACCTTCATTAAAATGGTGTTTGTGTGTATGTTCTTTTAGTATGACTTTTTGTATGTATTTATATAAATATTCGTGCATGTATGAGAGTATGTATGTATTGAATGTATTTGTGCTGTTTTGTTTATAATTATTATTTATTAAACTCTACTACATGTACCGTGAAATGAATACCAATTAACTAATTCTGTCACAAACGTGTCGAAAGAAATTAAATTTTGCCTATCCGTAATTATATTACGACCACCAATCCCAAAGTCGGTTCTTTATACAAAATAATAAGATCAATTGGCATCGTCTATTTGTTCAACAGAGTCATTGACAGATGTCATGTTGTCTCAGGCTTGTGATCAGTATCTAAAGCATTTTCATGTCCGGATATTAACTCCAGACGTAGAAAAACAATCGGAAATTATAACTCGTACGGTTAGGTCAGTCATCTGTTTATATAACACGGCGAACATAGACATTGCAATTTCTCTTACTAATTTCTTAATTGTAAGAAAATTCTTAGAGACAAAAAATGGCATCAATGAAAAACAGTTCCACAGTTTAAATAGTCTGCATGTTTCATAGAATGCATGTACTACTAGATACAAAATATATCAACACATACATATATCATGTCGTTATCAGTAAAGCAAAGTAGAATTGTATTTCATTACCTGTAAAACTCAAAAAGGGAATTTAATTTATAAGTGTTCATTTTTTGCACAATCTCAGACTTTATTACGCAGGCTTAGAATTAGAATGTCGTAAGAACAAAACTAATATTGTGAGAAAACAATAAAAACTGTCTGAAAACTACACTTTACTTATGGAGAAAAAAGCTTTTTAAATTTCAGTTAGGTCAACATGATTTTCGGAAAAATATGCCTTCTAATTCTAAGCCAGCGATTAGCAAAGCCAATTGTAATATAGCACACTATTTCCAATTAACAATCTATCCTTGGGACTATCCGGACAAAACAATAAAAAAGCAACCAAAAGTCATCATATATCTTTGTTCATTATTTCCTAAAGGGTCACTCTAATACACAGCTAGCATTTTGTACACTGTTTTTGTGCATTTTGTGATATGTTGACTCTGATGAGCCTTCCCTGTCCCGTGTGCTTTGCTTATTACACAAAATGTATTCAAATGTTTAGTTTCAAATTTTCACGGATGATTTATAAATATGTTCTTAACAGGTATACGGAATTTCATGCATGAAACTGTTTAATGAAATTAATTTTCAGTTTCCATTATTAATATACATGGAATTGAAGTGCGACACACAGTGACGTCAACGTCATACCGGGGAACATTTTTTCTTCATCTGAAAGTAATATCCATTGTATTCTATATGTATGCGATGGCATTGAACCCTTTATAAAAGCAGTATTACCGACACAACCAACCCTCATCGCGGGAAATACCTGACCCTTACATATGCCTTAAACTGCGAGAAGACCTGTGTTGCATTGGCGCAGTAGATAGGGTGGATGTAAAACCTGATGATGATCCAAACATCACTAAATCGTCCTCGTGACTCATCCATACGTGTTCTTTACATATTGATTTTTATCATATGTTTGACGTCGCGGCAGCGTAATAAAGGCATTATTTATTTTTGATAATACACTTGTGAAATAAAGCTGTGACGTGACGTCACTCAAAGTATAGGCGACGTCGTCAAAGTTGCGCGTTTATTATAATAGTGAAAATAAGAAGCTATTTTATCGTTTCGGCCAGAAATGGCTAACATATGATAAAAAGAACATAACATTTGTGACTTTCCACATTGGATTTATTAAACTCGTTGAATAAAATCGATAAAATGCTCGGCAGAGCCTCCTCGCATTTCATTATTGTATTCAACTCGTTTAATAAATTCAATATGAAAAGACACTCATGTAATATCCTCTATATAACCGTCAGTGCAGTTTAGGGTATTAAACACGCACGCACGTTTCTATATTTAGCGCGGCTAATCAAACAAGTGTGTTTCTCGCACAAATAATGATTTTCGTTTGAATTTACCGTTATGACACTAAAAAGACTTCCGTAAATGCTGACGTAAACATTATGCACAATGATTAATTTAAAATTTGAGAATGACAAGTATATTGAAAATACATTGAACGAAACACGTCGCGTTTTACGGGTTTCGACGCGTTTGCATGCATGGGGTTGGTCAATCATGGATACTACGCATTATATACACATCCGTTTATTTTGCACGCATAGTTCCTATAAAGATTGAATATATAAAGGTATCTACAAAAAAGCATGATCATGTGACCCCACATAAGAAAATTATTAGCGAAGTACACGATTTACTGGGACAACTTTCGTATGTTCACCAATAAAAATATAATATTAAGTCAGACAAGAAAGACAGCACTCAGCTTAACTAGCCGAGCACATAGAGAAAATATAAAAAAGGCACAATCCCCACCTGACCCAGCCGGGAACAGAAAACATAGAAAATATATAAGGCACAATGCCCAACTAAACAAGTTATGCTCCTCCCATGTCCAAGCTGTCGAATTATTTAATGAACCAGTGATGGGCGTGATAATTACTATTACAAAGTCCTTATCACATCCATGGCGTATCGTGATATGTTTATATCTGTTATACGGGCTTGTTAATACTAGCAATTGCGTCAATGTCGTGATGTATAAAAGTCTTCTGCTAAGTTTAAACTTACGGTTTAATGAATGTAATATGTTTCGTTTGACATTTCCGTGTTTCTTAGATGGAAATAACATGCGTGTTTTAAGACAGTCTTCCATTACCAATTAAAATTTTCCATGCGTCTATTCAGCCGACTGTATTATTTTTATATTGGTTATTCGCTTTTTCACTCTGTCGCGACACAACAGCTTTAAATAGAAAAGATGATAGAAAATCGGACAGGGAAGGTAGCACTAAACTTAAACAGCCGTGCACAGAAAAAACATAACAACATAATATACCACGATTGTATGAAAACAAAGAGGCACAGAAAATGCCCAAAGTCTAAACTACTAAAACATGACACACACACACCGAAAGTTTGCCGCTTCATTCAGTCAAACTAAACCAGAACAAGGGCTTGGTAGAATGCATACTCCTTGGATGTATGGAGCTTTATGGGCGATTGATTCTTGCTGAAAGAAATTACGCGGTGGCGTAAACTTTGATCGAACTGGAGACCTCTGGATGCTAAAGCCCGCTATAATACCTAAATACATACGCTACCTATCTTATCTTTTAATTGATATGTAAGTCATATTAACCTTTTTTAAGTTAAGAAGGGTATTAACTTGCTCCCGTTTAAGTTCCACTGCCAAGAAATAATAATAGAGTGAACTGTGGCTGGTCTTTAAAAAAAATTAAGTTACCAATTTTCTAGGGCTGCTTTCAGCAGTTCAGCCGTTCAGCCACCCTTTGACATTTAAACTTCCCCTGGTCAATGGGCTAGCTATGGAAACCTGCGTTCGAGTCTCCCTGGGGAGACTATTTCTCTCCTGGTGGGTTTGCAGCCAACATCGATCTTTTGCGCCCAGGACTATCGAACATGTTCAGACACAACCCTCACAGGTACCAATTCACACCTTGGTCGAGTGGAGCATGTGAGTTATTCGTGCTCAGAGAAATTAAGCAGTGGTCCAGACGGGGGTTGAACCCGGGACCTCTCGATCCCGAAGCGCGCGCCCTACCTCTAGGCCACCGCTACCCATTGTCATTCATAGCAACGCAATGATACACGTGGTATTACACGTACTTAAACCACAGCTTGCGCTAAGACATTAATTTTGTCAAGGCCTTTTGACATAGAAGGAAGAAATTAAGATTGCAAAAATGCCCGATTTTATAATAAAAGACGTTTAGGATTATTGAAGTATTTCACCAAAAATTGGATTACATTTCAGTTAAATTGAATTGATGACTCGGATTTAGAAAAAAAATTAAATTCGCAAAGCCACAAAGACGTTGGAATACTGTTTAACACAGAGGAAGAAAAGCCAGTGTCAGATTCTAGAAATAATCAAATCTACTCTAATACAATTATGTTAACCTTATTATTCAGAGACTGTTTCGTCTTTTTAACGTAATTGACATTGTCCTCTTCAATTTCCTGTATTATACAAGTATCGTGGTGAATATTGATGTGTGTTTCAGGATGTTGTATCTTCTTCGTCAATTCTTTTCAACACCTTAGAATCACAAACCACTATGCTATTAGAATATGGTAAACTTTGAAATAAAACAAATCACGTATTTATTCATCAGAATTTATCAGAAACTGGATTTATGAAACACTTCAGATGTTGAATGGCATTTGCGATGTTAGACAGGGAAGGCAGCACCCAACTTAACAAGCCGAGCACTGGACACATAAAACATACAAGACACAATGCCCAACACATAACCGAACAAGAAAATGAACTGCCCAAGCTCCAGCTGTCAAAAAACTTAATGCACTAGTTTCAGTTATCAAGAAGAATATGAACACAATACCAGTTGTAGTTTGCTTCGTTCTGATAACCCCTTCTAATGATAAAACTCTAAATTGAATATATTTGTCATAATAACATATTTTCATGCAGACTTTTGCTTTGGCAAACCTTATTCTATGTCGCATAAATAAAGTTCTGCAAAAACAAATTTCATAAACATGTTTTGCTTATTTTTGTTAGGGTTTTTACCGGTGATTTCAGATTCTGTTTCACGGTCGGCAAGATCGTGCACAGAATAACAACCAATACTTACATTCAGCACTCAACACTCAAATATTGAACTTCACTGATGTTCGTAGCGGAATTGTTTAAAGCAAGAAGTTGTAATAATGATACATTGGTGCTAAATATTGTTTTTGGCTTACTCTCTAGACTAAGTGTAATTTAGTGTAATTTAAAGCTTTAGTTGCAATTCATCAGTCTGAGTGCTGAGTGTGGCATGTTAACACCTTTGTATAGTACACAATGGCAAAGAAAATGTACCAAATGTTATTTTCAACATTCATTAACTATCTTACACATTTTCCTCATCTAAATTTAAAATCTATAACAAATATTAGCTCATTATGTTACATTTTCAATATTTGAGTATTGAGTGCTGCGTGTAAGTAATGGTTATAATTCCGGACCCTAAGTTGTGGCACGGGAGTACCGGTCCTTAGTTATTATTCCAAATCTAGAACAAAAATTTAGAAAAAAATACCGACGCAGGCATCTACTAACAATAGCGGAAATGAATTTGGTGTCCATTAGAATGCGTATATTTCATACCGTGAAACTCGACAGAAATCCACTCAGCACTACTATAGCACTAATGTTGCTCTTCCACCAGCGACAGACAACCTCCTACAGACCTTGTCACATTACAACGAATGACAAAAACGTGTGGCGAGCTTAAGATCATTTTGGCAAACACGCTCGAGTACGTCGAATCTGTTTTAGATAAGTTATACACAAGTAAAGAGAACTCTGAAATACGCTGTCGTACGTCGACAACGGCTCAATGGGTACGTGAACTTCGCAATACACACGCGTTTTGTATACAATTAGCATTAGTTTAACCAAAGCTGGGTTCACGCTACGGCATATACACCGATGTTTACCGACATTTGGGCAAACGTTTAACTCCGCTAGTAAAAGTTACTAAAGGTTTAGAAAATTGATGTTCGCTGTTGAACGTTGTTTATTCGTCGAAATTTTTGACATGTAAAAACTTTGCCGACGGCTTGAAATAAACGCTGGTGTAAGTTGTACTCCGTTTGTAAACGTTCCTGATCGCTTAAATCAAGTTTTACTAAGTTTGCTGCATTTAAGCTTCGTAGGCAAACGTCTACTGAAACGCTTGTGGTGTCGGTGAATGTATCCAAACGCATGTCTAACGGAATCCAACGGGTATCCGACGCAATAAACGCGATGTAGTCCAGCAAATTGTCCTCAAACACCGGATAATATATTTGTTTAGGAAAGCACCAAACTTGGTATAAACAATGGGGAAACATATATCTGGACATTCTTTTCATGAGACCCATCTCGTACCGGCCATCATCATCATTTTAAAAGTTGACCGCCATTTTTATAAAACTACAACATGGCCTTAAATAGATGTATTTATTTTGCATGTATTTAACAAAACCGATTTATAAAAAAATAATTGAGTTCACAATATAATAAAGTATAACTTACCATAATAAAAAAATGAAATTAAATGTGTTGCCATGGAAACGTAAAAACAAATGTAAAAAAATACATTTTAAATTATTTTCTGTAAAAATATCACTGTTGGTAAAGAAATATGATACTCATATGTGTTTAAATGATAATTATATTATATTCACATCTTGAAGACACAAATAATAGTACAGTTTTGAAAATTATTGCAAACAATACGCAAAACAGTTAATTTAATTACACCTAACGTTTCCTGTTTTTCATTTGCTATGTGCAATGATACTTTAAAGCACTTTAAAACACAGCTAAAACGCAATAAGTAAATTGAAAAGTTATTTAAAACAATAGGTTTATAGAACAATCATTAATTACTCGTTGAACACATGCAAATTAAATAATTACTTTGCACGTTACTATGGTAACAGCTTAAATAAGGAAAACAACCCTGGCATTGAGTAATAGATTATGCGTTAAAACAGAAACTGTTACAAGAAAGATAAGTGAAGATTATGAGACAAAATAATACGTATGAGCCGTTCTCCAGGAAAACCATGTTCTTTGATTTAATTATTTAAGTACTTGCATAATATAGCACAATGTCTTAGATTTTTTTTCTCAAGAGTAATGTTAAAAAATATTCTATCGTTGCTATGGTGACCAGTTTTCTGAAAAGTACCCATAATCCCCTAAAATCCATGTTATACAGCATCTTTGACATATGCAACATAATTTTGGTATCTGCCTCTTTCTGTGTACAGGTGCTAATCCTGACAGGTCTAGTCCTGGAGATCCGACAACGTCATTGTCTTGTTACATAAAGGAGATCTGTGTTAGAGAAGCTTTGACTCGGAATCATGAACACGAGCTTGAGGAATTTTAGTCTACGATAATGCCTCGTCTTCACCGATATTTATATGCTATGGTGTGGATAAACAGTATAGTGGTTCGGTGCGGACAATATTACATAGAACGACCGATTTATATAGACAGTGAAGCTTTATAATTATTTTGTGCGGAATCAGGTGGATTGAGCGTACTGACCTACAAGGGAATTGCTACAATATGACTTTCGCACTGGTTTTGAATTACATCTTTTTAACATGCACGAATTACATTATGTTACAGGGGCATTGATCCACGAGATTAGCTGAGCAAATTACACTTGAAGAAAAGAAAGTAAGCACATCCTAATATTATGTATTATAACCAAAATAACGATTATGTGACCACGCGTTGTCTGTGGCCATTGTAAAGTTCAATAATATGTAATAATATAATACAAATTGCAAGGAGGAAGTGCATCTAACGCTTGAATGTGCAGATGGCATCATGCCAGAATTTGATCTTGGTATGAAATACTCGCAGTAATTAAGGTATGTCATGATCTCCGCAAAGCACCGACACTGTCAGCGCTTTAAAACAATTATGGAATCATGGACGCCAGTCTTTGCACTGCTCATGTCATCAAGGAGTATATTGAAAGGGAAAGTTATGAAGTTCTTAACTGGCCCTTCCCCTTCCAGACTATGCCATGGTAGTCGCAATGAGTTCAGCTTGCATTATCTTCCCGACAAGACCAACCACGCTGTGTTTAACGAACTTGATGCCAATAAGAATTATTCATTAGAAGCATGATATGAAGATATTGACAAGAAGCATTTCACGTACTCGATATTAGTTTTGGATTTTGTGTCCACAGCGAGTTCAAACCAATTTCAACTACACAATAAGTTTTAACCAATTTCGATTGTTCCAGATTTGCTAAAATATCCATTTTCCATCGGTGTTAAATTCAAGCGTAACAGATAAGAACACAAACATAATTTAACATCAAAACTTCCAATTGAATAATCGAAGATGCATATCAAACTATAAAATACTAAACGAATTTCAAAAATTTAAGTTATTATTTCAAACAAGACTCAAGTAATGAAGCTTTGACTGGACAAATTTTGAGTAGTACATGCATATCTGTATAAACATAACTTGTATGACTGGGTTTGGACCTTAACAAGTGCGGGTTAAGACCAATAACCCAATTAGAAGTTGCTTACATGTTTTATAAAGCAATAATTGTCTCTTATGAGTGACGTTAAAATCCATATAGGTAATAAAGATTCCGAGTTTTAAAATTCATCTTGACTCGTTTAGTCTCATCCGTTGATAAATACTTTACTAAGCAGATAATAATAATGTTCGGTTAAATTGATGTAGGCTTTAGGAAACCATGATGAGTAACTGTGGTGACTTTACATGTCCGCATTTGGTGGTAAGCATCCCGTAGGACCCGAAATGGTTGTTCCAATAGTTGTTTAGTATCCGTTTTCGCTAAGAAGAGTTTAATCTGCTAGTGATTGGTTACCCAGGGTTCTCGGAGTCACAGTGTACATAGATGTATACATAATGGTTATTACATAATAATAACAGAAATAAATAGGAACGTGCGCTGTTATGGGAATATCTTTTTAGGGAAAATCAAACGTTGGGGTAATAGTTTAGCTCATCTGACCACAAATTGCTCATAGTGACTTATTAAATATGTCGTGCCTCGTTTATTATTTAAGGTTTAACCCCAAAATATTTCATTTTGTACAATAGCATCAAACTTGATTTAAGATATCTTGAATTAAAAGTTACTACTAGTCTGTCCCAATCCGACTGCAATGATTAATTACTTCGTTTTTTACTAATTCCGAATATTACACTTTTCGCTTATAATTTGGGAGGTTTTTCCAAAAATATCTAATTTTGAACAAGAGCGAGATAATACAATTTTGATATTTTAAACAGAACATTAATACAAACATATCCCAGTTGTTTAAAATCCAATAAAATTATTAATGACATTGAGTCCTACCGATTCCTAAAATTCACTTTTTTGTTTGTATTTTGTAATGTTTTACCCAAAATACCATATTTTGCCAAAATTAATAGATTGGCTTTAAATATTTTGATATCTGAAGTTGCATATTATGTGCACATATTATAGTGATTTGTTATCAACTAAAATCACTAATGACACTGTAGTCCACAGATTCCAAACAATCACACCTTTCGCTATATTTTGTTAAGTTTTACCCTAAATTTAGCGAATTATGCACCCAAGCCTAGAATCTTAATGTCTTAAACCGGATTTTCCAACCTACCTATCACAGTGATTTATTATCAAATAAAATAAAAGATGGCATGGTTGTCGACCGATTCCAAATACTCGCATGTTTCGTTTTTATATTTTTTTAACATTTTTACCCCAAAAATATCTTATTTGCATTGTAGCTGATCACTAAAATTTGGATAGATTAACCTACAGGTTACTACCTACCTACCAAAGTGATTTTATTTCCAATAATTTGATAAATGATATTGTAATGTACCGATTACTTAAATTCACACTTTTTGTTTATAATTTTTTAACCCCAAAATAGGAAATATAATGCTTTTTTATAGTTTTTTTGGTGTAGCACATTAATATGATAACAAACAACATTGCTTGAAAATGTACATCAATGTTTATTAAGAATGGTTTGGGAAAAAAGGTTACCTGCTATTTACTGATGGCATAGTTTTGGTGTATTGTAACCATTTTGAAATGGTTTCTATGGCAACTATGCAACTCGATTTGACGAGGGTCTCATAAAAAATAATAAATGGTTCAAGGAATAGTTGAACCAAGTTTGTTGGTTTCCTAAAAAGATGTTTTTTGGACATTATTGTTGGACAAATGGTAACGCAAGCGCTAGGCGTAAGTGAACTTCCCCTCCATAACCGAAAACGATTCAGAACGCCGGACAGGGAAGGCAGCCAACGTAGGCCAACTGGTCTCAGACGCAAGGAACGTAGTAAGCAACGCAAGTTCTTTTAAACGCGGGTGAACTTTCCACAAAATTGACCACGCAGTCACTGAGGTGCATTTAGTTTTAATTAAAAATATATGTATATAATCACACACTAGAGGGCTTCGTCTTTATTTTGATACCAATATTTTACAAATCCGTCCTTTAATAAAAAAATCAACCGATATGGCGTGAAATCACTTTTTTCTTGTTTAGGATAGCATTGTCGTTTTTATTGAATGCACCTCAGTGATTTACTGAACACTGTTATATAAATTTCATGGTATAACGTTTTTACTAGTTGATCAATTTCGATGTAATTTTGCATGAAAGTAGTTCTAACAATGTTTTTATGAATGTAGATAATTTATGAAGATACCAAAAGCTTATTCTTGTTTCGATACCATTAAATTTGACCGTTTTAGTACGAATTCACCTTTGTAAGATAATACATGTATAAATTTTATAAAAGAAACAAATGAAATTGTTTTACTCTCTATCATATGTATGATACAGTTACCTGAGCTACGGACATGCAAGAAATCAGATTATTAATCCGTTTAGAATGCGATGATCATATTATTGTTAATTTCATGCCCGGCGTATGTCCAGCGTTCTGGATAAACGTTCATGCGTTCGGCGTACGTTGTTGATATACTTTGACATGTGACTAGGCCATAAGGAACTAATTTTGCTGTTACTAATATCATAAGATCCAGAATATTACTATACACACAGGTCAATTCACCAATTAATTATACAGAAGAACAAGTACATTTATAAACAATTGTTTAACAAATATTAAAATCCAGAACTTAATCCAGTCGACAACATTCAGAAACTCCAATATTCCAGTCTACGTATACAATTAATATTAAACCACATTCGTTGTTGATGTTTATGTTTTTAATCAAATTAAATCCGTATTCAACAAGCGTTTATACAAATTTCAACCAACTTCTAAACGCTAAACGAAACAGCAAGATAAATTAGAACAGTTCAACACCTTGTTGAAACTTAGGGCGCTTTTGTTGAAAATATCCGGTTTTAGTTCGGGTGTTAAGTTAGGTTGAACGTTGGACAGAAAACTAAAAGTGGTTTCGATTTAAACTGAGTGGCGAACAAACGGGTAGTTTGAAGAAACATTTTAATCTCCAAGGCGACAGAAAATAGCTGTACTATGGTATTGATATATTAACAGGAACACACGCTTATAAAGAAAATGAATAAAAAAGAATGAAGTTATTATCTCTTTTCTTTTGTTATTCCTTGATTAGGCTGTCGTATTGGGAAAAATTGTTGATATATTGAATACTAGGATGGTATATAATTTAAATTGCTCTCTTTACATTAGATTAAAACATTGTCAAGTCATTATTATAGCGTAGAAATCTGACCACAGCTGGTCAAATCAGATAAGAAATTGTGTACTAAGAGAGACTCAGTAATAGTCAACATGGTCGGCCATTTTCCCGCGCTCAACTGCACGTAATTTCAAATGCATCAAACCGATCAAACCGCCTCCGGGGATAGTTTGGAAGGTTTGACACACGGCTTCGAGATTTTTTGAAACAAATGGCAAAACTTGTTTTCGTTTCAAACTAGATAGAACCCAAACCAGGGATGTTGCAAACAAAAGCGCCCTTCGTTTCAGGACATTCTAATAATTTAAGAATAAAATGAAATGTAACAGAATGATTACACTTCGCCTTACATTGTAGTCACGCACGCAGAATTACACGTCGCCTCCAATTTTAGTAAGGCATGCAGAATTACACGTCGCCTTTCATTGTAGTCACGCACGCAGAATTACATGTCGCCTCACTTTGTAGTTACACACGCAGAATTACACGTCGCCTTACATTGTAGTCACGCACGCAGAATATCACGTCGTATTACATTGTAGTCACATACGCAGCAGTCCACGTCGCCTTACATTGTAGTCACACACACAAAATTTCACGTCGCTTTCGAATGTAGTCACATACGCAGAATTACACATCGCCTTACATTGTATTCACATACGCAGAATTACACGTCGCCTTACATTGTATTCACATACGCAGAATTACACGTCGCCTTCGAATGTAGTCACATACGCAGAAATACACATCGCCTTACACTGTAGTCACACATGTAGAATTACACGTCGCCTTACATTGTAGTAACGCAATTTCCCTGGGTAGAACTTAGTTTATTCATCATTTTCTTTTTATGATCGGCCGATGAGGATTTGCATCGCAAAAGTAGAAGAAGTGATTTCTTGAAGTTCCTTCCTACCAGCGCATACAATATAAAGTTACAACAATACGTCGTATGGTACAGCATTAAAGTAAGTTCTTGGAAAAAATAGAATTCTATAGAAACTTGCGGATCCTCAGAGGTTGTGGTATCTATAAGGTTGTACAGACGAATGGTGTGTGAGGGTAGATTTAATATGAGAAATGCTGTAGACACGAGGAACAATGTCCGCGCTACACGTACCTGTGACAGCGATCTCTGTACGCCAGTCAGACGAACATGTGGTCTCGTTGCTCCGTTACTGAGTAAACTTTGCTCCGTGTTGCATTTCTTTATTTTAACGACGTGTTGTTGTTTTGCCGCCAGTGTCCCTTTGATTACTGTCCGTAGTACCACAGCGTTAATACACACAATGATTAGAAATGGAATGAGCAAAGTCAAAAACAAATCGATCCAAGTTACAACTCGTAGAAACTCAAAGTACTCGACCTGGTGTGAGCATTTAGGCTCAGAGCCCCAAGTCGTAATTCCAATAGTCCAGAAGCTGAAACTGTACACAACAACTGCAAATATACATAATGATAGCACTGTCACCTTTTCTCTATATACGCTGCACATGTAGTTACTGTGAAGGGGAAAGCAAATGGCAATAAAGCGTTCACAAGTGAATCCTACAATGAACCAAGCGTTTAGAAAGGAAGACACATACGTAAAAAAGAACAACAGTTGACACGCAATGTTTATTGTCATGATGTTCTTGACGTCACCGTCGATCCACGTAAGTAACAAGCACACCAGGTAAGAACCGTCGGCAAACGCTAGAGATGCAAGAAACATTGAGCACGAAGATTTGCGCATATTTTTTGTCAAGAAGACTATAAGACACAATGTGTTGCCTAGCAACCCAGCCACTACAATAAGCGGAATGCATATTCTCCTCATTAACTTCATTGAAACAATCCATTGAGATGAGTAATGGTCCTGGTAATAGAACGTCAAATTTGAAATATTATGATATGCCTCCTCCATTTTTAGCAATTACAAATCAATTATTTATTTAACAAGCTCGTATGTTTCATTTCTACGTAAATATATCCTTTGAAGTTCGAACTATTTGTCTACGCCTCATCCAAATTTGAAAATTAGCTACTTATCAGTCACAAGCTAATGTACTCTCTATATCACTTTTCCACGTAAAGCTATCGTTTGAAGTTTGAAATATATTAGTTCGTCTCATCCATATTTGAAAATCAGTTACTTAACAAGTTAATTCTCATTATTACTTTCCCACGTAAATAGATCTTTCCTTGCGTCTTATTTCCACTTGGTAGCACTGAGTATTGGGAGTATGTTCGCTATATCACGACGAGCGCTTGTATCGCTTTCCGATATGTCTCCCTATAGAGGCGGAACATGCTATGTAGCATACAGTGATTGGTGCACAGTAAAGTCAAATCATATTGACCAACTAATCTATGAATAACAATGGTCCAATGTAATTGTTTTAACAAGACCCCTGCCAGAAGATATATCAGCCACATACGAGGGTTGTTCAAATTGGAATGCAAGTGATGCTATATTTTATTTGAAAATGAACCCCATGCACGCCATCCAAATACCGCAACATACTAGAAAAGAGTTGAGAAAATCAAAACGTTTTGAAATAGGTGGAGGTACAACTAGACAAGTAGCTGAATGTGTTGGCACATCATTATATTTCATATTCATACACTTGTCAACCATATTACAAAATTTAGGACGACAAGTATAGTTTGGGTACCCCTATCTGTTTTGAGAAGCCTAACTGTCCAAAAACAATTAAAACCAGTCTCTAGATTAAAAAAGGTCGATCGTCTACAAATTTAACGACAACCAACGAGATACGGGTTCATTTTGTCACCCATGCGACAGATCCATAAACACATATGGGCCAACAAAGACAGAACAAAAGTATGCATAGCAAAACGCACCAATGTACACCTTTTTCCATATAAACTAAATTTCTACCATTAAATTTGATGTATAAAACGGATAATGGGTAAATGCCAAGCTTCACAAAGGTACATTCCTTCAGATATTGAAGACAAATACTCCGACAATCGCTGCCAAGCATAATATTTAAAGGATGGCATGCTATTGCAGAGTAATGGGTTTCAACCTGCAACAGCCATTATCGCGACTTTCTGAGAAGCGTGAAGGTTCTTGGGCTTTTCGACTATCCTTATTTGACAAAAAGTGTCCCTTGGAATCTTTATTTCTTTCAAACGACTCTTAAATTGCATTGTCGGAAAAATATCAGGAACGATAAGATCTCGGTTTGGCTCATGTCCAGTATATGCACAGTGGACATAGGAATGATAACAAAATTGCATTTTAAAAAGAAACAACTGAATGAAATATCGCATAGTTATATATCGGAGATCAATACTGCAATGGGATCAAAGGCATGTTTCATTAGATTCTATCAAGGATAATTTTTATGGGCTGAGTTGCATTCCAATATGAACAACCCTCGTATTGAATATTGTTGACATGTTTTCTTTCCAATGTTGTTCAAATGTCATTATCTCTCCTAAGACCTTCGATCACCCAGTAAATAGACTAATTACAAGGAATAATAATATATTCACAAATGACCAATAAATTGACGACAGAATGTTAAATGTATCCGTCGAAATATTATGCCAAAATCACATTAAAGTAAAATGTATTGATGACAAAATACTAATTGTGCATGGGTTGCTTCACTTAGATTAAAAACATGTGAATTTTTTACATTTCATCATTTTGTAAACGTACCATCTCGATGTTGTATTTCGTTTTCTTCCATTTTATAGTGTTGCCACTTTGGGGACTCAACTACAGTGCTCAAGATACATGGCTCTTCAAATAGTTGACCAAATTATTGCTTTTTGAAAATAGTCGTTTAAGGCCTGGTATGGCTTTATCTAACTTCTTATACGACTAAATTGAAGAATACTCCAAGTAATAAAGATTTTGAAGGGTCGGTTGCAACATGACTTTAAAGGTGATGTGTACTATAATGTTTTTGCTCAGACTGACTCCAAACAACAAAACCACATTTCTATATATGTATGTATAATTGTGCGAGGGCTATGTTTGCTGCTGCCATTTTACTTCTCTTGATAACCTATGTACCTAAAAATACCTAAATAACATATGTATCGTAAATACATGTCATGTTATGGGCTTGTGGCCTAAACCATTAATAAACGTATTGTATTATATATTATTGTACTGTGATTTACAAACTTCGAAAAAATATATAATCATAATACCTTCTAATATGACATTTTATTAGAACGATTAAACGTTTGTTGTGAAGAGCATCGGATATGTTTATTTTAAAACCAATCTCATAATTATTGGTGGATCCCTTTAAAAATGCTTCCTAATTTAATTGTGTTGTGCGAAGACCGGATATAAATTTGTTAATAGTATTTATGCCAACCTACCAATTCTCACTCAAAGACATTGTAACTGACGTAAACACAAAGGTTAATGGTGCACTGTGTGATGATGAATTAAGCATAATTAACTCGAAACTTTGTAATTCATTTTCACAGCTAAATGACATCTGTTTTTGTAACATAAAAATGAACCAATACACAAAAAAGTAAATATTTAAAAAACATCAAATTTGGGTAAAATATAAAATTATGCCACAAATTGTTTACATGTACTGATCTTAATAATGGACACATCACCTCATCCAATATTTACAATTTGTTGAAAACACCTATAAATTGGCAAAATATTCTCTGTTTACACAATCCTCAGCTGTCTTTTAGTGCAGTAAAGCGACCAAAAACACCATCAGTATTGATGGATATCTCACTTTCGTGATTAATCAAAATGGTTGGTTGCATTTCTAGATGTTTACATAATCTAATCATTTTGAACATAACCTCAACTCGCGTTATACGACGTCGGCCGAACTGTCAGAAAGAATTTGAGATCGTGTTTGACGGAGATCACAGAACACTTGGAAACAACATTAAATTGCTATAATCTTAATTAATCAAATATTCCCTCCTTCCACCGGAACATTGGGTATAATATTACATAGATGAACTATTGGTGCGAAGACCAGCCTTGAAGTTGTTTACAAAACTAAAATATTAACTAATCTTATCTGGCGATCCTGTACAAATACGGATGGAGGCACTCATATGTTTGCCATATTTCAGCAGAAAACTGAATGGCAAATAACGACTATGCTAGTTGATTACGAAACTTAAGTATGAACTGACATTAACAACAATGCATACGTCAAGTATTTGAGACAAAACAGAAACCGTCGCGGATAAAATCTGTCTGTTGTGTGTGTTGATAATATTGTAATGTAAGATTTATCCACAAAACCGAAATAATTCTTAATTCACAATTGCCCAGAAAATTATTTCAGACGAACACAACATGATTTAAATCAAGGAGAGCAGTTTCGCCACACTTTAGATAATGTTTGAACATTAAGATGTTGCGATACTTTAATCATTATAACCTATGTGTGTAAAGTTAGGGACTAGTTTGACGAGGCAGATGATAATTACAATTAAAAGCAATTGTTCCATGAGTCTTAACCATCGACATTAAAACTTCTGACTGCCCGGGAATTATATTAAAGATCGTATCATACTAAATCATAGTTAAATTTGATTTACAGATAAACGGAATTATTCAGTGAAGGTCCGATCGGAAGACGGTTGAAAATTGTTGATAAAAGCAATATATTTCTTACATAATGTTGAGAAGTAACCTTTCAATGAATTGTCGCACTTACGTAGAAAACTAAATGGCGACCTAGAACATGCGTATGATTATTTTCTTCTAAATATATTTATATATATATATATACCTCGATTGTCGCTCGCTTTTCTAGAACATCCGATGTCACATAATGTAATCAAATTTAACGTACAAAGTTACAAAGACATTTGACATTCTCATTGCTTATGGGCAATAAAGCATTTAAGTGTTCTGCCGGTGGCAGTGGCTTTAGTGTTGACTTGTGTAAATATATATTATGATGATAGAAATGTAGTTAAATGTAATCATATTTAACGTACGAAGACAATTGATATTCTCACCGTTTATGGACTAGAACATTTAAGTGTTCTGCTGGCGGCAGTGGCTTTAGTGTTGATTTGTGTAAAGGGTATCTGTTATTGCCGTATATTTTACAATGCGGTAAATTGTGGTGTCAATGCTTGGAGAAACAACACCTTTGACACCAATACTGATCGTCTGAACAAACACTTTAATCAGACAGCGTTCTTTTCTTGAATCTAGTTACTCTTTCAAAACTTTAAATGTATACTATACCCGCCAGGATCGCAATAATAAACTCATCAGGAATGATAAAGTATCGGAAATTTCCATATGCCACAAATCAAATACTTGTTGGCGAATCGGGGATATTACATTTCTAATTAAATAAAAGACAAACCCAATAAAATTACGTATATACTTTCATGATTTTATGATATTGTGTATATCATATGTCACAAATCGAATAACATACGTACAATGTCATTCTATTGTATTAGTCATCTGATGCATTGGACATTTTTTATCAATCTGTAGAAATATCAGATTTTTATCGTTTTGTTGTATACAATATGCAATTTTGAAATTTCATAAGACGTCAGTTGCCTACAGTATACCATTTTAATCATTTTCAGAACAGATAACTATATTGCCCTGTGCTATAGAATCCAATTTTTATATTTATAATACGTCCGATACGCAATTAATTGTCGTATAGGAAGGGCTCAAAAATTATATTAGGCAGCGCATCCTGAAATAATGAGCATAAAACTTTTCTTTAATTATATCACCAGACTGTACGATCTGGTCAATTTGCTCGATCATGTATCCCTGCGTAATACCGGTACACTGGATATTGCGAGTAAATGAGTAATGTAGTCATATTGTTGTTCAATACTCCGTACACCAACGGCAATATTCGGTATAGTAAAAACCAATACTCTGCACAGCTACTTGTATCTTTTTAATTAATATATAGTTTGTACTTTCGTCATTAAAACTGAAATTTGGACTAAACATATTTTGGTTTATCACAAAAAGAATGCCCAATTCAAATACAGTTATACCTTGGTAATGCAACTATTACAAACACATTTGAAGCATCACGATCAACATTTGAGAGTTAGCAGCCACTAATAAGCACTAAACGAATAACTGCTATAGTTTGATGTCTATATAAGTATCTGAAGATGCTTAAAACCATTTGAGATGCGTTAAGGAATCAGTCGTTTTGGAAAATATCGTGGATGAACTTACACTCGTTTCCAGTCAAATGTCGAAAAGTAATGAAATTACTCAAATTAACGTGCAATATCCGGTTTACGATATACCGCTGTGTTTAGATGTCAAATAAAAAGTGCTGATTTTTTTTCCTATTGCGTATACGGGCAGATGAATTATGATATTTATATTTATTGTTGCTGTAGTGATCTGTTTGATTTGTAATTAATGGGCCGACAAAATTGATACCGACATTGTATATCACGTTTCGTGCACATTTGATGACAAAGCACTTTGAACGTAAAACGCATCGCTATTACTGCAAATAGATGGTAACACTAAATATATTGTAACTGATCATGAAATATATGTAATCCTGTTTGCTTTGTCACTACTAAATAGAGTTATTGCAGTTTATGTCCTTCGGCTGTTTAGTTTAATATTTTTGCGTGTGCTCATTCGTCCCCTGTCCAGGGTAGTTGATTGCGTGAGGTTACAATTTCATACATGTTTTACATAAAGATGAATATCAACAACAACACACGTTGAAATTAATTAACCACGTATGTTCAACGTTAATACATATTTTACTGCATATATTTTTTAACCAGAACCACGTGTAGGCGATACACTAGATTATATTACTTGAGAGACAATACCTTCATTTGTCTGATAGATATAATGTGACAGCTTGAAGCAAACACGAACCACCGCATTTGTTTAGAAATAATAATATTCTTTAAAATAAAAGTCGCGTACGTAACGTTTTGGTCGGTAATTCATTGATTTCATATAAGAATCCTTAGAAACCAATTTATGTCTAATACATTCATGAACTTCGACATCCAACACAAATGGTATTGTTCCCCGATTTTTTAATATCTGTCATTGCTTACAACCATTAATCAAAACACTCATGCGTATGTGTTTGTTATTTCATAGCATAATGTGGTTATCAGACTTACTTGATTTAAAAGTGACATTTGTAGGCTTAGTCATCACTGTTAGACAGCTCTTACACGCTGTGATCATGTCGAATAATGATATACAGTATTAATATGCGTAATGACGTAGTCTACAGTGTGATTAAGTTGTTAGTTTTAAATACTATCTTCTTATAGACAATAACCACAGATGATTGGCGATTACATCGCAGTTATATTTCTTGTGATTGTAAGGCGATCTTCAGGCAAATGACTAAAGGTGCGCCTACACGATAATTTTTGGTGTATACATCTTGACACATTACGCAAAATTTACAGCATTGCAGTGATGTGTATCTAATGAATGTGTCGTGTATCTCTCGAACCTGTACTACTCGTTACTGTTCGGTACATTTTTACTTGTAGGTCAAGATGCATACACCAAGACTTACCGTGTAGACACACCTTAAGCAGATACAACATCAGAAAACATCCGAAACATATGAACTTACGAGTAATTAGAAATAGTTGGATGGACAATTTGGATAAAATTAACAGTACGCAGCTGTGCCACGATCATAAGTGTTCATAATATCAGCTGGTAACGAAATCAACTGGTTCAGAAATGTAATAAAGCTCTCTAATAATTTACCTATCCCCAGACCTGAAAGGATACAACAGAAACAGGTTAACAGCTACAAAAAACACACACGACAACTCACTCCGACAGCTTCAGTCTGGCAAACTAATCCGAAACATGAGCCTGCAGAATTAATTGTGTTACCAAGTATATAGTGATATAAAATCGTTGACATTTTGTGATTGTGTTAAAAGGAAACCGTCGTGAGTCGAATTCGACGTGATTCGAGTCTATTCCTGTCTGATACATGTTAACTGATAGAAATTGCGAAATGGCACTTGATGACTCGTCGCCCTCGTCGCCGACGAAGTACCTTTATAATTTTGAACGGTATATACCCCATTTATAAGGCGATCTTTGCTATACATGTTACATATAGTAATTACATAATGTCAAAATAGCAGGTTTTCCTGGAGACAGGCTCATATCAATTTCTGTAAAAAAGTAATCCTTTGTCAATGATACATTTACCTGTAATTCGTAACATATTGCTTTGTTTCTCGACCAGAGTTCTGACATTGAGTAGGTAGATATATGTATGTACACGTATGTATGTTAGGTAAGTCATTTTCTAGCAGGACGAAACTACTAATATGTCTAACAAATATCTCTACAGCTGATCATGAAGCTATCAAAGGTCTTCCCGTATTTCACTTTAGTACAGTTATCATTTGCAATAACAGCCCTTAATTGATGTATGCTAATTTCAAAAGGTATTCAGTATAATTAATTGCGGGTTAGTAGGATTGCTGAAGTTGATGTATGGTTTTGAAATGCCTGTGCGTTGTAGTTTTAAATTTAGGCAAATTGTTTATCAAACAAAAGGAATTATAATTATGAAACAATTCCACATATTTATCACAGTGTGTGTATATAGGTAGTGTTATAGGCTTGTTAGATATGAAACGAGTTTCTTTGCATCAGCAATCTACACATCTTATTCTGTAAAACCATTAATTTCCGGAAGTTGAATTTTCGTTGACTTCGTTGTGGAACTCGACCACGAAATATAATGTACACGTATTTAATCAACCTTCCAAACATTTAATCCATATCAAGCGTTTACCCTTCGGAGTTTGATCTACGAATTTATGACTCTACAAAAATGCATTCATAACAAAATCAACAAACTTAATACACACAAAAATATGTAATTTTATGGTAATAGATAGTATTTTAAATAATGACAGTAATTAGTAGAAAGTTCATGTCATATCCACATAAACAATGACAACTGCAGTGAAGTATGTAAGGGAGAAGTTATTGGATAATCATTGCTAGAAATCTGAGCATTGCAAACAAACCCATATGATATTGCAAAGACAATTGAGAATATGAAAAAGTGAACAGAGGTATAATTAATCTTACATTATATGTACACAGATGGTAACAATTAAAGACTCGGAAATGGATCTACTCTCGTTAGAACAGAAGAACACAGTAAGTATCGTAAGTAATATTTCAAAGAACGACAATAAAGGAAGACATTTTATATTCCAGCGAGTGCATATTATAGAAACATAAGCTATGGCTGCTACAGTAAAAACTGTAAAGTTAAAATGAGAAGAGACGTTATTAGAGAACTATGACTTGAAACACGATGCATGATTATATTGTGACATTATAAGCGCATAAAACATACAATATATTTAACGAATAGGACGGGCGGCAGACAAATCAGGTCTCGGCAAAACATAAAATTGTTGTCTTGGATTTGTTTCACGTTTTTTATTAGATCCTAGACGAACACATTATTTTTATACCCAGTGTTATCCTTCAAAGTAGCATCCCAATTACAAACACTATGCAAAAACCACTCAGCCTCGACAATTTTCGCCATTTTTCAGGACCAGATAAACTATAGCACGACCTTCTGTACCCATAAATAGACAATATGATTAACATAGTCATGGTTAATAGTTTTGCCTGAATTTTATTATATAATACTGTATCTTCTCGTCCATTTAATACCCTACGTGTAGAGATATATTATAGTAAGCTAGTTTGGGTTTAATAGGACGTAAACATGGCAGTTGATTTACTAGTAATATTACATTTCAAATTGAATACTGCCAAGGTCATTCAGTGTTTTATAGCTGAAACTACGTCTTTCAATCTCGGGGTCTCCGTAGCTCAGTAGCAATCGCGCGTGTCGTCTTTTCTGGCGACCCCGGGTTCAAATCATCCGGATGGAGGCACACACATGCCTGTCATGTTTCAGCAGAAAGCAGACTGGCAAATAAAGGCTATGCTCGGCCATTTTAAAAAATAAGATATATCAGTCTAATGACAGCTGGGACTTGCACTCTCGACGTTATGACATCTATAACTTTGACTTTCGGCGGATAAGTTCACAATTGTCTCGTTCATGTCTAGAAACTTAATTATTCCATGTCGACCCGCCATGCCGAGTAGCTTTCCTTACATCTGACTAGTACTCGTCGTGTCCGTAAGTTGGCTATTACTCGGATACGGGGAGGGATCACTCAACAGAAATAGTATAATGCAAATAATCAAAGGGTTCACACTGTACGCACAGCCAAGCCAATGCTTGACTGTTACCAAGGTAACCTTAGTTCAATGCCCTTATGTGGTAGTAATGTAACCCACCTGTACTGTCCAATATAAATATATATTTCTTGCTTTAGAAGCCAACTGATAATAGAAAATCGGATAGAGAAGGCAGCACGTAGCTTAAACAGCCGAGCACAGTTAACATAAAAATATCACATACCACAATTATACCTTACAATGCCATACCTACAACCAACTGAAGTCATACAGTGCTGGATTAATGTTAATTCTAAGAAAAACGTGAGTCTTCTCACAAAACATTATAACTAAACTGTAGAAAACGTCAAACGTTAAAATACGAAATAAATAAATATACCAGATTTATATAGCGCCCTTTTCATGCCAACGCACGTTCAAAAGCACTTTACATGATTATGTTGCAGCCACATGGGCGCAGGTGCATCCTCTACCAGTGCAGATACAGCATGATCTGACCAGAGGGACAGACTGAGAAAGAGTCCCTGAAGGGAGAGAGAGAGACATTAGATACTGGCATGTCCGGCGCTGTAGAATGCGCCAAGCTCTTATTTAGAAATGGAACAGGTAACTATTGATTTAAGTTGTCAGCAGATTCCTTCAACATATTACCTTCATGTTATGACAATACAAACATACAAACTGCATTAAATACTTTAGTGGTTCGTTTGTAAGCGATACTTTATTACAAATAAACAACAATAAAAAGGTAAATAGAGATCAATTCAAACAACTGAACAAGACGGACAAAACGATACCACCCATTATCACCACATACAGGATGCATGTCAATCAAGATAAACACTTTGTATGCTGCCTGTGTTTTTTGTTACTTCCGATTTCACAGTAGCTGTCATTTTTATAGAATTAACATTCTGATCGTTTTATGTTTATTATAGTGACACTGGTGATGATCAAACACATTGTAGAAATAACGCTGATTATGCAGGGAAAAACTGACGTGTGTTTTCGTAATACTTTAAGCTTAGAGGTAAGTCCGTTTTTCAACTCTAGCACTTCAAAGTGTTAATCCATATTCACGGTAGTTTTAACATCAACATATGTTACTAAGGTATCACTGGCATGCAATTTAGTTGTTTTCTAATCTACGATTGTTTATATCAAGTACATATATTTGTAATGTTGTGTATGGTTTAATGGTTTCAGTGTCGTTTATATCCCTGTGTTCATTTGTACAGGTCTAGTCAATTACTATTACACATTCGTTTGCTATCTGTCTAGACGTACACATGGATAAATTCGTTACATTGGAAGAATAAGGTCTAAACTGCAAAAATACCATCTTGAGAAAACAGGAAGAAACTGTCTGAAAACATCTCTATGGGGATGAACATCTCAATGGGGATATAAAAGTCTAGTCACGAAAATTTGAATACTGTATGATTGATTGTGTTGGTTTAACGACCTTAAGGCGACGAATCACGCGAGTTAGAAAAAAGATGATATAATCGGACAGGGAATTCAGTACTCAACTTAAATAGCCAAGCACAGAAAACAACACACAGAACATCACGTACCCCAATTACCAATGCCCAACACATAACTGAACGAGAAAAGAATGTACGCACACAGTAGATCGAAGGACACCTTCAGGTTGCAGCGATGTCTCAAATGCAAATCAAGAACACACTTGTGATTTTCCTTCTCAATGTCAAATGATAGTAAAATATCTAGTATCAAACGCAAATGACAGTTTATCAGTGAAGAATAATCAGAATGGATCCTGCATCTGTGAGATGAACATTCAGATTGATACGATTAAAATTATATAAATAACAAACTTGAAGTTCGGTCCCAGGACATGCTGTGTTGTCTGATACTTACTTAATGGACAACTTGTCAACTGGCTTGTCATTTTACTGCGCTGCAAACATTTATCTGGTAGTTTGCTTAAAGTTATTAGTATGCCAACAAAAACACCATGCGTGCATAAATACACAGGATATCAAGACAGACATGACTGATTAAATTTCCAATCATTTTGTTTTGGGTGAAACCTGAGATAACATGACCATTGTAAAAGTAAAAATCGCAACAGAAACTGCAGCAGGTATTGGAGAGAAGATGTTAGTGTAAATAAAAACAATACGTCGACATTATTTGACAAGCCGATGGCTCGCGTTAAAGTCATATTAGAACTACATTATTTCACATATTTGAAACTTGGAGTGTTCGTTCTCCAGCCTTTCGACAATCGAAAGCATGTGAAAGTAGAAAAACTTAAACATTTTTGTTTTAATTAAATTGTTATTTCTTTAATTATCAAGCGGAATGACCGTACAGCTAAAATCCTTATCATTTTGCTAAATTGTTATAAGTGTTGATCAAATCAGGCGTAATAATGAAATTAAATTAATGCTGCAATTGATTGAGCTAAAATAGCTTTGTACAATGGAAACTCCCATACTGCCGACCATTGATCTCCGTACTTCAGATCATGCTATTGGGAACATCGTGTACTTTAGTCAGATTACCTCGCTGTTGTCGACAGCTATTGGATTGTGTACATGCCAATACTAAACCGATAGAAGAAGTTACTGCTAAAAATGTAAATTTACTACAATTTAGGTCGTTGAAACCTATCTTATAGTCGTCGGAGAATTAGGAATGAAAGTAACACCGATTTAATCACATCCGGTGCGTTTCCGTCGTTTCGTATATTTGTGACGACATTCTCGCAATATACTTCACAGTAATGACACTTTTTCGAATCTCTTTAGTTTCTACAACTACTTAGTACTTCTGTATTTTTCAGCGTGTCGATTAAAGAATTTATTTTACGATCCAAATACATTGGGAATTTGTTTGCTTTATTTGTAGCCATAATGTATCAGAGTATTTGATAGTTTGTAAATAAAACATGTAGTTACATCGTTTCACTTTTAAAATTGCAATTAAATTTATACTCTTAACAATGCGATCGTGTTAAAGATGTTGGAATACTATGTAACCTGAAATTCAAAAATGTTGATGTGTTAAAATTGCCACGTTTTTGTTGTTAAAGTACGAAATAAGATATATTTGAATTTGTTAAGGATTTCTGTAAGTGCTTTGACAAAAAGTATCCAGGTGTTGATCAGTCCAAGTTATTTTAACATGAGCACTTGTTCAAGCTAACATGACTTTCGTATCCACATTGAATTAACATGTTCTCTTGTTGTACAGGCATTCCCTTTTCCCAGCAAATTCGGTCATACAGTTATTAACAACATCCCACAGTTTAAACTCCGACGTTCAATCATCAATAAAAGTTTTAATAAACATTTGCATCCGCCTAAATTTCTATAATTATTATTTTTATGAGACCGTTCCTTGCAATAATTTTACACATGCCTGACATCATGTTAACACCTCTGTTCGCACATCTTGATGCATGTTGGTGCACGTAGTTATTGCATTACCATCAGCATTTCGACAAGATAGCTTTATTATGCCTCATTTCCTTAGGCGTTCAGATTGAAATTATGCAGGACATTTCAACATATGTGACGGAAGTGTCTGTGCGCCAAGATAGAGGATCAAAGTCGTTAAATCAAGATTTACCAACCTGATGCTTTCATGTTATTCCAATGCATATTATTAAATGCCTACGCTCAATGTATTGATTTTCCGAGCAAATCGTGTATTAATGGTCATTTATAATTATAGACAAATGTAACATAACGTGCGCATTTGCATATATAAATAAAATACACAAACTAGGCATTAAAGAAGAATGGTGTGTTTTAACGTGTCATGGCATGATGTCATTAGCGTGGTTTATAATTCTATTGCTTTTTATATAATTTCTTAATGATCTTTTGTTTTACTAATAGAGGATTTGGTAAATATGCGCAAAATAAAGTTCATGTTTCAAATTATTTTAAGTAATAGCTTAATTGCACCTTTACCAAGCTATACCAAATACCCCAATGTGTTCCACTTAATGGCACTTCCAACGCTTCATGTTAGGTGTTGCGGATATCTCCAAAACCGTTCAAAATTAATTTACCAAATATTTGCAAAATTGAGATTAATATATTGTAATACTGCTGCACTAGTCAATTTACTGTCAACTGAAACAGCCGAGCACAGAAAACATAAAAACAGCGCAGACCACAATTACATGACACAATGTCAGTAACACGGGAAATCAGAAGGGGGAAGGAGCTATTAATAGAAACAACAAACGAATGGCTCAAAAAGAAATCTTTAAAGGGAGAAATCAGCGACCAAAAGATCAAGCCAAAAAAACAAACACAAGGATGAGCAAGACAAAATGAAGCACCATAGCTAAAGAAATCATAAAAAGGCACAATGACAAACGCATAAATAACAAGTAACAATGAAGCTGAACAGAAAAAAAGTCTTACATTCATGCGTCGATTCGGCCTTACAAAAGCGCTATAAAGTGCATAACCTCGCAGTTTCCGACATGATGTAATGGCTGCATCCAAGGTGGATGTTTTTTTTAAAATCTATACAACTTAGTTGGATGTAACCATTTTGGTTTCTTTTAATATGCATATGCTTAACTAACACACTCTATATGATAATGACTGTGGAGTCGTTTATGTGTCTGATTAGAGTAATTCCCTGTATCAGACCATCTTAATACGAGTCATTTTTTAGTCTGATTATAGTCTGGTACAAGACATTACACTAACACGACTCATAAACGACTCGTATACAGATGGTCTGATACAAGGGAATACTCTAGCAAGACTCATGAGCGACTTGTACGGAACATATTTATACGAATCGTTTGTGAGTCTGTCTGATTAGATTAATGCCTTTTACAAGACTCCAATCTGACTCATAAGCGACTTAGGTCACTACAGGCGGTGCCTTAGCAACGATAGTTAACGCATATGTTAACTCTGCAATATTAATTTGCCATATTCATATTCATAACATGCCTTTCTACCTATGGTATGAATTTTACAATTGTAGTCAATCTTTAACTAAGTTTTTATGAGTTGTCCTAGAACGTTACGGATGACCCTCATAAATAAACTGCCTTACATTTACACAATATGATCTTACTGTACAAGTATTTTGTGCAGTTTGCTTGGAAGCACACACTCAATGTTGTTCTTGTATAATGGTACAACCTTATAATCAATAAAATATTAAATAAACTTTTTGAAATGTTAGCTACCAATTGGTATATGAAAATGCCATATGAGATTATGCATTTTCTCATGGCATTCGGTTACAATGGGGACAAATATGATAAAACACCCTGCATGTGTTTTGGCACATGAATGGTACATGTACGTTAACTTAACGTTTAATTTTAGCATTTCATGATATAGCAATTATAGTTTTTAAAGGTTTAACAGTTATAGCTTTAAGTACTATATTCACTTAAATTATGCCACTTAGCACATGTATGGCACATAATCCAACATATTAAAACTGGTGATGTCTCATTTCATAGCACAGTCAGATGACATTGGTCATGACATTATTGTTGGCACTATAGCCATACTGAATGAAGTCAGATACATTAAACAGCAAATAAATATTCAGAAAAGATATTATTTTGTTGTCTGTTTGCGTTCGACTGGCAATCGTGTGTGGTCATCCGGTTTTTTCCCTGCTTTATTGCTTTTCTTTCTAAAGAAAATCATATAAATTTGCACAATATTCTGTGTTTACAAATCCCCAGCAGAGTTTTAGTACAGGAAAGTGTTAAAGACCCCCATGAATTGTCAAAATAGTCTGTCTTTACAAAATCTTCAGCCGTTTTCTAGTACAGGAAAGCGACCACTAACACCATCAGCAGTGATGGATATCTCACTTTGTGATTAATCAAAATGTCTGATTGCATTTCTTAATGTTTACATAATCTAATCATTTTGAACATAACCTCAAGTCGCATTATACGGCGTCGGTCAAACTGTGAGAAATAATTTAAGATCGTTCTTGACGGAGATCACAGAGCACTGGAAACAACATTAATTTTCTATCATCTTGATTAATTAAATATTCCCTCCTTCCATCGGGACACTGGTAATAATATAACATAGATGAATTATTGGAGAGGAGACCAGCCTTGAAGTTGTTTACAAAACTGAATAACATATTAACTAATCTAATATTATCTATCGACCCTAGTTCAAATACGGGTAGGGGGCAATCATATGTCTGCCATATTGCACCAGAAAGCTGACTGGCAAATAAAGACTATGCTTGGTATTAAAAAAGTTGTTTTCGAAACTAAACTATAAGCTGACATTAACAGCAAGCAATGCATACCAGTATTTGCGAGAAAACAGACAGTGTCGCAGATTTTAATCGAATAACGACTGTCTCTCTGTGTTGATAATATTGTTATGAAAGATTTATAGGCAAAACCGAAATGATTGTTCATTCACAACTGCGCAGAAAAATATTGTAGACGGATCCAACATTATGTAAATCCAGGAGTGCAGTAAATCCAATTTTGTTATCATTCTAACCTACGTGGGTAAAGTTAGGTACTAGTTTGATGAGGCAGAAAAGCGTTTACGTCATGTATTTCCACAAAAATTGTTGAAAATGCCATTTTTGTTTTACATGACATATATGTAGTGGATATATCAGCTGATTAAATGGATAATTTGGATATACACAACTACTAAGTTTTTTAAGGACAGCTTATATATACGCGGGGTGATCAACAAATACGCGGAAAAGTGCTGTAGTTTCTTTATTTGTCATTATAAGTCAATGAAACGTTCTAAATATAAAGATAAATTTATTTAAATTGATTCACTGCTGATCAATAATATTGACCATAGACGGCACGAACGCGGTTTCCTATGATTACGTCACTCGACGTCATGCGGCCCAAATTTTCATATTTTCCAACGTTGCACGTATCAAACGATGACGTGTCATTCGTGCGTTTTTAATTTTATAAGTTTCTAAAGGTTGGATTATGAACGTACAATGATATAACATTACATTCATCATTTCAAAATTTGTTTTAACGTCAAGACTGCGTTTTAGAGTTATTTGCTTTGAAGTTGTTTTCTGAAAATGAGTGCGGTACTGAAAACGGTGACGAAAAGTCGTGTGGCGAATGAAATGTCATAAAATATCAATGTCAATATTGTAAAATGCAACTAATATGTAATAGCACACAAAACAGGTGTCGGTTTTGCATATTCTCTCATTCATAGCCATGTGAAATCAATGCCGACTTGCGCATGAGCTATACAACGTCAATAACGTCAAATTACGTCATCAATATTATTGTTCTCCATCAGCTAATTTTTATAATTTACATACTAGTTGCACAAGAAAAATATTGATTTTCGGTTGACAGCTCCATGAAGTGTATCTGGTTGTACAGCTATTTATTAAAGAATCATTCAATGCGTTTTACAGTATAAATTATGCCACTACTGAGTATGTATACTGTAGCATGTAACGACGTCGCGATGACGTTGGGCCGGTGTAGCCATAGTGACGTTGCGTTTTCTATAATGTTTCGACCAAATATAACCTAAGTTTAATGATTTTTATAGTTGTGTATTTGTAATACGCCAATCTATTATCTGACCGATTTTCTTTAGTATTGGTCACGTAACAAAGATTTTATAGCATTTTTCCGCGTATTTGTTGATCACCCCTCGTATTAGAAGTACAGGACAGATTTATAGGAAAGAGAATATTCATTTGTTATCAAAACACAGGGTCAAATTAAGCCTTTCGTGAACATTTTCTTTATCTATAACGCTACAGATATACCTAATTATTCAGTGAAGCTCAGTTCAGGAACTGTTAATTATGATTTCCAATTATAGCATTACCTTTCTTAGAATGTCTTAAGAAGTAACCTTTTTTATGAATTGTCACACTTATGTAGAAAACTAAATGACTATCTAGGGCATGCGTGTGATTATTTTCTTCTCTATACCTCGATTATCGTCCGTTTTAAGTAGTTGTAACTGATCGGTCAGAACATCCGATATCACAGAATGCAATCAAATTTAACGTACGAATACCTTTAAAACTCTCACTGCTTATTGTATAGATTGCATTTTTAAAACGTTATTTTCTCCTAAATAAACCGAGTATTGCCTGCTTTTAAGAAGTAACCGATGGTTAGAACATCCGATGTCACTAAATGTTATCATATTTAACGTATGAATACCTATGAAACTCTCACTTCTTATTGTGTAGATTGCATTGTTAAAATGTTATTTTCTCCTAAATATCCCGAGTGCTGCCTGCTTTTAAGAAGTAACCGATGGTTAGAACATCCGATGTCACTAAATGTTATCATATTTAACGTATGAATACCTATGAAACTCTCACTTCTTATTGTGTAGATTGCATTGTTAAAACGTTATTTTCTCCTAAATATCCCGAGTGCTGCCTGCTTTTAAGAAGTTAAAACATCTGCTCTGTGTATAGATATATAGGTGATGATACGAATGCCACTGATTGTAATCATATTTAACGTACAAAGACACTTGATCTTCACACCATTTGTAGACAAGATGGTATTTAAGTGTTTTGCTAGCGGCAGTTGCTAATGTTGACTTGAGTAAACAGTATCTGTTAATGTCGTTTTTTTATGATTCGGTAAATTGTTGTGTCAATGCCCGGAAAAGCAACAACTTTGACGTCAACGCTGATTGTCTGAACAAACACTTTTGTCAGACTGCGTATTTAAATCTAGCTGCTCGTGTATAATTCATCTGATGCATTGTACATTGTCTATCAATCTGTAGAAATATCAGATTCTTTTTTCGTGTTTGATTGTTTATATGTATGATTGAAATTTCATTAGACGTCAGCTGGCTACAGTATACCAATTCAACCAGTTTCCAAACATATACGAGCGTACAATGTAACTATATTGCTCATCCAAACAATTCTGCATTTATGATGCGTCCGAAACGCAATTAATTTCCGTGTAGGATGGTCTGAATAACCAGATCAGGGAGCGCATTCTGAAATGATGAACATAAAACTTTTCTTCAACGTATATCACCAGGCTGTACTATCTGGTCGATTTGCTTCATCATGTATATGCCAAATAAAAAGTGGTGATTTTATTTTCCTGTTGCGTATACGGGGCAGATGTATATGTTATTTATATTTACTGTTACTGTCCTGGTCTGTTTGATTGTAATTAATGGGCCCGAGACTGATGTTTGATAACAGCGAAATTGATACCAACATTGTATATCACGTTTCGTGCTCATATGATGACAAAACAATTGTTATGTAAAACGCATCGATATAACTGCAAAGTGATGGTATCAGTAAATATATTGAAACCGATCGTGACGTATGCCTTGTCATTTTGTTGTTTGGGACAGGAAGTTGATTAATTGAAGTTACCATTTCAAACATGTTTTACTGCACTTTATGTAGGTGATACATTAGGTCATATTACTGGACATACAATGCCTATATATTTCTGATAGGTCTAATGTGCGTATCCTGTCCGATATGGTTACCTGTTTACAGTGAACAAATTAGCATGATACTACCTTTGTTATTAATATAAATTAATTGAAGATATATATGCGTAAAGCATAGTGATAACACCCATATTATACTTGAATAGCATTCGATTAATTATAACAGAGAGTTGATGTTAAGCATGGCGTTGTCTAGATAGCATGAGAATAGAAATGTCCTGAAAACTAGTAATCTTAATTACGATGTGGTCTTTGAAGGGGTATGCGGTTGATGTTTCGTTGTAGATCCTTATTCTATAGGCAGAAAAAACCAGATCGAATATACACAACTTGGAGAAGGACACTGGATGCAGAGTTGGAACGCTAAGACTATCGTGGGAGAATTGAAAAGGATTGTCACTGACAGATGTAGTTGAAGACGAGTGGTGAAGACCCTTTGCCCACCTCTTGGCTAAAATGACTACAATTGTCTAAACATTGTTCTAGCATGTCACCGTTTCAAGTTGAATTGTTAAAGAAAGGTTTGGGAAAATGCTAGTATTATGAGGACGGGCTGTTATTAAAGTTTCAAATATGATTGTTTTAGTAACTATGATTCTTAAAATGTCACGATTGCATGTTGATTAATTAGTGAAAGTTGCATTCTTAATATCAACTACTATGTTTATATTAAGACGGTCTTTAAGTGGCATTATCATTGTAGATTTCGTAGAACAATGTGCCTGCCTGTTGATTTATATCTGTGAAAGCTGCATTGGTAAGCTTAGTCATCACTGTTACACTACTCTAACACGTTGTGGTCATGTCAAATAATGATACACAGTATTAATATGCGTAATGACGTAAACGACAGTGTTCTTACATTGTTGTTTTAATATTATCTTCTTATAGAAAATAACCTCAGATGATTGGCGATTTTATTGCTGTTATAGTTCTTTTAATTAAGCAGTATTTAGATTAATGTCTAAGCAGACAATACATCAGAAACTCCGTATTCGAAAATAAAGTATTATTAGAAATAGTTAAGCTTTTAATGGACAACTTGTCTGCATGCAATTGACAGTAGGCAGCTATGCTGCAATCTAAGTAATTGCTTAATTCGTAATAACGATATCATCTTGTTCGGTAATGTTATACCAACCACTGGTAATTTACTTATCCTTAAATGTGAAGACTATTACTGCTTCTGATATCACTGAAAAAGTTATATTGTCACGACAGAACCAACATTGTAATTCAAATGTTCTATATTATTGTATTGGCAACCCGGACAAAAAGATACACAAATCATAGGAACAGGGAATGCAGTACCTAACAGAAACAGCACAGCACGAGATGATGAACAACTGCAATAACCTGACACACATTACCGACATCCTGATGCTTCAGGCAGTTGATAAAATCCGGAACATGAGCTAGCAGATCTGAATGAACGAATCATAAGGACAAACACACATCACAACCATCACCAACAAAACAACACTCGACAGAAACAAGTTATGTCTAAACCCGGAATCTAGAACGAGTTAAGATAGTGAGTAAAGTAAACAATGTATATCGCGAGGGGAAAAGACAATTTGCTACATTAGAAGTATAAGGTCGTAAGTGCAAATCAGGCATTTTTGAAATCAAGAAAATGTCTGTAAACTTGCGTGTATTTAAGGAAGAACAAGCTTTTTCTACTTTAGCTTGGTTCACATGACCTCTTCCGATTTTCAGGAAAAGAGAATCATGGATGAAAATGTCACATATTATGGGTGTTCTAATGCAGCAAATCACCACATAGCTGTACGATGGTCGTAACATAATTTCAATCTCAAAAGTATGAGGTTTACATTTAATTTGTTGAATCAGCAGCAAACTGTATTTTATGCAACATGATAAACTAATTAGCTCATAATGGTTCCAAGACAAATCAATTGTTATGCCAAGTATAGAATGATATAAAACCTTTGAAATTAGCTGTATTCGTCAGTAAAATTATTGTATATTTCTCTTAAACAGTGGTACACATAATAATAAAGACTTTATTTATGGAGGCAACAGAGTAAGGCATCTGCCCAATCTTCCCTATGAGCCTCTTCAAACTCAAACACATTTACGCAATATATACAACAAAGGTGACAACAATATATCAAGATAATACGGAATATATACAATGTATACATAATAATGTTGCACAATTTAAATAACACAGTTCTTCCGACAAGTAACATATTTGTTTTTGAAATAATACACATTGTATGCTGTTCGTAATTCTTCAGGTAAGGTAATCAAGACTATGGGGCCAGACTAGTCTAATGATTTTCGAGCAAATTCTTAAGGTTTCTGCATATAGAGATTTTGTTTAAAATCTGAAGACCTAAGATGGCGGGATGGAACCTAATGAAATTTCTTACACTTATCTTTAAAATGTGTTGGCCACATGCCATTTAATTTTTTGTAAACTATAATATATTTTGTGTATTTAAGTCGTTCAGGAAATGTCATTCAATTTAAAAAAGCAAATACAAAAATATAGTTCTTCAGATGGCGTATCAAACTCTTTGTCAACGGAGCTCCTTTATAAGTATGTACTGTTTACATCGGCTTATTAGTCGACTTTGGTTATTAGACGTATCCCTACAATGGACCGGGAGGTTGGGATTTTTGCATAGACCATCGTATATGTCAGGAGCCCGTTGCCTAAATAAAGCGCTACCGAGTGCTTGATAACGCTATGCTAGGAATCGGAATGCGTAAAGAAAAGCGCTACATGGCGGACAAAGCGATCAATGTATATATGCTACTGGCGAGTGCTCGAAGATAGAAGACCGTTGCACAGCTACCGAAGCGGTCCGTTTACCCTTCCATATTTGATCATCCGCGAATTAACAAATTAACTCCGCCAAAATGCATTTTTATCAAAATCAACGAAATTGACAACCACGAAATAAATAGTTTACAGTAATATATACTAATACAATCAAAGACGGTAATTAGGAATAACATTAATTTCATATTCAATATTAGGAACATTAACAATGCCAGCTGCAGTTAAATAAGTAACGAAAGCGTCATTCAATAACCATTGCTAGTAATCTGAGCATTTCAAACGAACCAATATGATATGACAAAGACATATTGAGAATATAAAAAAGTGAACAGAAGTATTATTAATCTTACATTATGGTATGAAATGGATCAACTCTCGTAAGAACAGACGTACACACTTAGTATCGTAGGTAATATTTCAAAGAACGACAATGGCGTAAGTAATTTCATATTCAAACGATTACGAGGGTCATTCAATACATAATGCGAACTATCATTTATCGCTAAGATCCGTCGAGATAATTAAACCAAATGTCGCATTAATAGATATTTAAGTCATTTTTGTTTTGTTCAGAAAATGTAAGGGCCTTAACGCCGATGACGTCATTAGCGCGCGCCTACCTTCGACGTCACTAAATACATCATGGACGCGGTAACGTCACACGACCAACGTAGTTAACATAATAATCGAGCGACGTAGAAACAAAAGGTCGCTGATTTATTATTGCCGGAAATGAGACGACAGTAACCTGAGTATTCGATATCCTGATTTACACACGAATAAATAGGCCGCGGTCATGCAGTATGATGTATGTGTACAGTTGCCTAGCAACGCGAATAGAAGGTTTGTCGAAATGATTGAAGTCGATTATCGATAACATACAAAGTTACTTTGAATGATTATGTCCATGGTTTAATGATCAATATTATAAGAATGTATGTGTTAGTTCGCATTATATATTGAATGACCCTCGTACATATAGAAACATGAACTATGGTAGCTGCAATAAAAGCATTATCATGAGAGAAGACGTTATCTAAGAACAATGCATTGAAGCACAATGCATATATTGAGCCCAGAAGACATGTTAAGCGTATATAAACAGAATAAAACATTTGCAATTTCTAGTTTTACATATGGTAGAAATTGCAATGGGCTAATTACTGGAGAGAGATTGGATGTGTACACTACTTTCAAAGATAATGATGAATCGGATGGGGAAGGCAGATCCAACAGAAATAACAAACCACGAAAGGCTGAAGTGCTACACAAACACTACATCCTAAGCAAGAGCCGGCAGACAAGAATGAATAGAAAGGACAATAACACACATCACAAGGACAACCCATGGAAAAACTGAACAGAAACAGTATAAAGTACATGCCCTTTTGGAAGAAACGAAAAACTATTATACGTGACATCCAAATTGCAATAGGACACATACAAAATGAAAAGTTTAAAAATGTGGCATATTAACCAAGATGGTTTTATGGCGTTCCTTTTACTGTTAACTTTACATGTAATGTGAACAATACATAATATAAAATAAGGTTGACAATAGGGGTTTTCTGAGATCGGCTGGTTAAGTGTTTCCCTTTTTGACTTTTTAATTATCGTTTTTATATTGGATGTAGAAGAGGGTGAGATAGAGGAAACTGGAAATGGAATGAGAGAGACCGGGGGGACCGGGAGATGGAGAGAGAGTAAGAGAGAGAGGGAGATGGGGAGAGAGCGAGAGTTGCAGTATCATGTATCACAGGGTACAAAGAGAGGATGACGTAAGTAAGCAAGTAATATAATAAAGTAAGTAAGCAAACTGGCAAGTATGTATATTATTATGTCATAAATACAAATATCGATAAGTAAATTTCTTTATGTACAATGTACGATAGTTTTTCATCGATTTCGTAACACACACACATACGCGTGATATACAGCTAATGCATTTCTTGAGAATAATAGAACTATGTATTCAGTGTTAGTTGTCTGAATCACGGCATGATATTGAATTAAAGTCCCATATTGTCACCGTCGTTAATCCCTTTATACAATGCCACAAGCTTGTTGTAGTTAAATAACTCTATACAGAGATAATTACTGAGACGCCTCTAATGGTATTGCGGAAAATTTATTACGGTATTGTGGTATATAAACCATTGTAAAATCTATCCTGGAGAAGAAAATATTAATTCCATTTAAACGCGAACAATGGGTAATTTCCTGTCGGGATTCATTGGAAATATTTAAGAAAAAATAATTTCTTAAACCCGTATTTTATATATTATGTATAAATAAACTATGTTACCCCGTAGTTCACTGAACATCATAATAATATATCATTTTATTATTTGTCTGTGGCTAAAGCTAGTATTTGACAACAACGCTTACAACCAGTAAGGTAGGGGTGTGAAGATAGAGAACAGGTTCAGCTTAGGCGTACAGTTATGCCACAGTATGGCCAAATAATTCTAAGCTTTGGTGTTTAGAAGTGACCAATTGGCCAGGTAAGACCCCATTTTATTGTAATATGATGGTATGGGTGTATGTAGTGCTAAAAGTAACTATGAATTATTAATGCGTGAATGCATTTCAATATTTGAGAATATACCTCACACTCCGTGTTTTAGCACGTGTTCCAGTATTTCCTTGACGTGCGTGGATAATTTAACAGAACGCTTTTGGTGGAATCGATGTCATTTTTGACACCGAATATAAATGTTCTTTAAAATGAATATTTGTTTGTACTCAACAGGTGTTACGTTTGCTTTGGTTCATAATTCCAGTTCGCGGTAAAACATAAAAAAATCGTCATGGATTTGGTTCACATCTATGGTAGATTCTAGACGAACGAATTATTTATTTATATTAACTGACTTGATAGCCATATGGCAAAGCTCGTCATTCTTCGAACTAAATATTGATACAAAATTGTTCTGTGTAAAAGCACCGCTTATTCATACCGATATAAAATGGTATTATTTTTGACCCAGTTGTATACATCGAGGTAGCATATCATGTAAAACACTACGTAAACACTTAGCTTTCACAATATTTGCCATTGTTCTAGACCAGATAAATTATATCACAACCTTCTGTAGCCATAAATAGACAAAACGATTTACAAAGTCATAGTTTATAGTTTCTGATTTTTTCCCGTCTATTCAAAACCGTACGAGACTATGTTATAGTTAGAACATATTAAGTAAATTTTAATGATTAAAAAGGGCGGAGCAAGCGAAGCGAAGCGAGTCCTTTTTAGTCATTAAAATTTACTTAATATGTTCTAACTAACATAGAATATAAAATTATACATTCTGATTGGCCGATAGAAAGTAGCGCCAACGCTTGACGTCAAGTCTGTGAAGAGAACATTTTAATGATTAGATTTTCATTTAACCACCAAAATTCGGCGTTTTCATTGGCTCATAATGTAGGTTATATTCTAAAGATATAATGCAGTTAGCCTGATAGAATTTAATAGGACGTAAACATGGCAGTTGTTTCACCAGTACATTTGAATATAACATTTCAAATGGAGAACTGCCAAGGTCATTCAGCTGTTTATAGCTGACACTAGGTATTTCAATTTATTGACAACTGGAACTTGGACTTTCATCGGTTAAGTGTATCATTTTCTCGTTCATGTCTAATAACTAACTAATTACCTGTCGGCCGAACATGTCTAGCAGCTTTCCCAACATCTAACTACTCGACTTGTCGGGTAGCTTGCCCATCATTTGACGACACGACTACTCGACATGCCATGTAGCTTTTGACTAATTGACATGTCCGGTACGTTGCTGATCATCTGACTACTCGACAAGTTCGGTCGATTGCTGATCATCTAACTAATTGACATATCTGGTAGTTTGCGGATCTTCTGACTACTCGACAAGTTCGATCGCTTAATGATCATCTAACTAATTGACATATCTGGTAGTTTGCTGATCATCTGACTACTCGACAAGTTCGGTCGATTGCTGATCATCTAACTAATTGACATATCTGGTAGTTTGCGGATCTTCTGACTACTCGACAAGTTCGATCGCTTAATGATCATCTAACTAATTGACATAGCTGGTAGTTTGCTGATCAGCTGACTACTCGATAAGTCCGGTTGCTTGCTGATCATCTAACTAATTGACATATCTGGTAGTTTGCTGATCATCTGACTACTCGATTTGTCCGGTAGCTGGCTATTGCTGTAAATGTTCAACATAATAGTACATGAGACCTACCGATACTGTAAGATTATACAACATTGATGCACAAATACACATGTATTGTAATTGATTTAAAGTGTTCATTAATGTGTACAGTGGTATGTTTAAAAACGCAACAGCGACACGTTTTTCACTATAAATGTACAAGCGTTTTAGTCAATGCCAATATGTTTTGATTAGAGGTGATGCGGTTGCGACGGGTAATGTAAACAAATCATGCGCGGTAAGATTCATTCTAAAGTTATGGGGTAGATGTATTATAAGCTAGATTTCTATCTTCTAAATGGTAGAAACGTTAGATTTCAGTGCAATTTGTCATTTCAGAAGACATCTTAAATGATGCATATTTTATCAGATTAATGTGTTGATCGTATGATTGCCTGTTTATCAATGACAATCCATCAGTCAGGAATATTTATCATACTCTATCAAGTTCGCATCTATTTGTTAATCCATATTATGTATGACTGCCATATTTATCAATGGACCATTAAGTGTGGCCCTATTGGTATGATTTGGTAAAGCTGTTTTGTCTTGTATCTGTTCTTTGATATTGTACGAGGTTGAAAATTAAAATCTCACTAATGATAAATCATGTCAGATTATCCAATAATCACTTGTAAGTGTTTCAAGAAAGCTGAATCCAATTGGGTATGTAAAATAATAATCGGGCATGGCGGAGAAGGACTGAGCATAAATATAAATAAGCGTAAGAGTAACCATGTAAGCACAGCCAGTCCTATGCTAGACTGTTACAAAGTCAACCTTTGTTCGATCCCATGCTAGTGTAGAGTACATGGTTAAGTTCACACACATTCCCAGTACAGTAAAAACATGTCTTGCTTTATAAGCAAAAATATACTAGAACATCGGATAGGGAAGGCAGCACTCAACTTAAACAGCCGGGCACAATAAACATAAAAATATCACGTTCCACACTTACACCTTACAATGCCCAACACACATCTGAAGTCATGCAGTGCTGGATGAAAGTTAATCCTTAGCACAACGTGAGTTGGTATATCTCCCATCACAAATTATTATCAAACAGTGGAAAACTAAATTAGCAATGAAACAGTTAAATATTGATTTAAGTTATCAACTCATTCCTTTAACACATTACTTTCATGTTATGACAATACAAACATACAAACTGCATTAAATCTTTAGTGGTTTGGGTGTAAACGATACTTTATTACAGCTAAACAACAACAGAAACGATAAATAAAGATCAATTAAAAAAACTGAACCAGACAGACTAAACGATACCATCCATAGACACCACATACAGGATGCATGTCAATCAAGATATACACATTGTTTACTGTCTGTGAGTTTGTGTTACTTCCAGTTCCACAGTAGCTGTCATTTTATAGATTTGACATTGTGATCATTTTATGTTTTTTGTAGTGACAATGGTGATGATCAAAAGCAATAAAGAAATAACGCTGATAGGCGGGGAAAACTGACGTGTGTTTTGCGATACATCAATTGCAGAGGTAAAACCGTATTTCAACGCTTAACACTGTCAAGTGTTAAGTAGTGATTACACGTATTCACAGTAGTTTTAACATCAAACGCTTCTACAAACGTCTAAATGGTATACCATATAGGATGTCCCAAACAAAACGGGTACCTACCTAAAACCTTTATAACTTATTTATTTTTAATGAATTTGACTGCTGTTTTGTGAGAGCGTATAATAAAGATCTCTACTTTTTAAATAGGTACTTGTTAATAAATTTTCTAGAAAACAGGAAGTGGCACCATAAGTTTAGCTTTGTCGTCATTTCCGATTATTTTTGCTGACTTATCTTGAAAATTTAATCATAAGATACGACATTGTTGTATGACTGTTTATTTTGATAACCCAAGGTTTTCAAGTCACAGAGATGATACAAACCGTGTGAAAATCGAAAAACCTTTCAATACAATAATGAAAAGGCGAGAAAGTTGTGAGTTTGATAATTAAAATAGTGGCAGTCAACCCATCAAAATATTCATTAATAATCACAAAAGAAGCAAAATATATAGTGCATTTATCATCTTAATAATATTGGGAACAATCAACAAAAAAACTTGTAAGAAACAAAAGGTGAACTTTTATTCAAATCAACATTTCATAGATGTATATTGAGTCATTTAGTGTGCCAGCATGTATGAGAAAGAAGAAACGACATGTTACAACAATTCAGCATCAAATACAGGATATGTCCACAAGAAATCACTGACATTTATCTTCTAACCTAAGGGCAAGTTGCCTAGATATAGCTCGGACATGAGCCCTATATAGTGAATATGTTTGCCATACATGAGGACTAAGTATATGCAGATCCTTTTCTTGATTATGGGACATCTGCGATGACATTTAGGGCAGCATGTATGTATCTATTTCAATAAACAATGTTCGTTGCCTTCCGAGACTAAGGTCGGAAGTGCAAAATATATATTTTGGGAAAACAGACAGAAACTGTCTGAAAACATCACGTTAGCATTTACTATGGGCAAAACAAGGCTAGTCAACATGACCTCTTCGGATTTACATGAAAATGGATTCATAATGTGAGTTATGATACAGATTTTGAATAATTTTGTTGTTCTTCTATAGCGACGAATAACGCCATTTACGAACATGATAATAGAACATCATCTGACAGGGAAGGCAGCACATAACTTTACCAACCGAGCACAGAAAACATCATACAATGCTCAACACAAAAATGAACGGGGAAATGAAGTACGCTTTTAGTAGAACGAAATTACCTTCGTGTTGCGGCGATGTCTTAGATGTCAAGCCAAGAACAAATTGTGCATTTCTTTTCAAATGTCATATTAAAGTCAGATATCTAATATCAATCACGAATGTCAGTTTGTTAGTGAATATTAATTAGATTTGATCTTTGTGGAATTCAGTTTTTTGTAAATATACTTTGTGACTGAAGGGACATTCAGAATGATTTGTTAAAACTATGTAAATATCAAATTTGAGGTTCGGTCACAGGACATTTTGTACTTTTTACTACTTACTTCAAGGAAAACAAGTTTCCCTGGATGTTTACATATCGTATGTAAAAGTATGCCAACTTAAACTACATGCGTGCATAGATACACAGGAGATCAAGACTTGACTGATTCAAATTCCAATCATTTCTATTTTGGTAAATTGAACATTGTAAAGATCACAACAGCAAAAAAAGGTATTTGAAAGAAGATGTCATTCTGTTTCAAATGTATAAAGATAATATTAAGTCGGACAGGGAATGCAGCACTCAACATAACCAGCCGAGCACGGAATAAATAAAAACATACAATGACCAATACACAACCGAACGAGCAAATGATCCCCCAAGTCCCAGCTGTCAATAAGTCTTTCAACAATCGACAATGTTGATGGTGTTGATGTATCATCGAGCAGATTCCATTCGTCCGCATGTAAAAATAGAAAAGTTGAAAACATTTCTTTGTTTCTTTAATTTTATTTTTTAATACACCTGTCCAGCTGAATAACCGTACACATAAATCATTATAAATAAGTTTGTTTAAGTGTTCAGAGTATTGATCAAGTTAGACACTATTTGTTAAACCCGTGCTGTAGTTTACAGAGCTAAAATAGTAATCTACAATGGAAAATCCCATACTGCCGACCACGGATATCCGTACTTCAGATCATGCTATTGGGAACATCGTGTATTTTAGTCAGATATCGACAGCTATCGTGTTTACGCCAATACTAAATCGTTAGAAGAAGTTATTGCTGAATAAACCACAATTTAGGTCGTTGAAACCTATCTGAAAGTCGTCGGAGAATACAGAATGAAAGGAACACCGATTTAATCACATCCGGTACGTTTCCGTCGTTTCGAGGGTTGATGTTTTTGTGACGCCATTCTCGCAATATATTTCACAGTAATGATGACACTTTGACGAACCTCTTTAGTTTGTTAAAATTACTTTGTACTTCTGTGCGTTTAAGTGTGAAGACTAAAAAATGCATTATACGATACAAATACATTGAAATTGTGTTTGCGTTATTTGTAGATATAGTTTATTTCAAATTTCCGTAATCATAGGCCCATGTGAACATTCGAATAACGCAATACAATTTTCATTTAGCAGTAGCTAGTGGCAAAAGGTAGTTATGCAATCGGTTGAAATAATGCTGTACGAGGGGTGATCAATATATTCGAATACTTTTCATCTAGCTATTCTGTTTTGTCAGCAGGGCTCGATAGCAAATCAGAATAATTCAGAGTAAGATATTTCGGACCGAATGCTCTTATAAAATATTTTTTTACAACGTTTAATATTCAGTATTCGTTTACATTCATTATTGACTTTTGCAGCTGAGTTATTTAAAAAAGGTAGTATAAGTTTATCAAATAGTTCCAGTCTATGATTTACAGAAACATATGGAAAGTTGTTTTACGTTATTTAGCTTACAAACTGCATTTTGCGCCTTTCCAGCTAGATTCGTTTGCGTTACCTTGAACGAACCTCCTTGTGTGAAAACTATTCCTGTAAATTATTTGACAATCTCTACTATTTCATCCCCAAATGTAAAATGAAGGTTCTGCGACAAAAGACCCGCTTTTCGAAATACTTTTGTCTTGTGTACAATAACTGAATCCTTAACTGCCATCTATTACAATATCCAACGTCCTTCTGATGACACTGAAAAAAATGCAATATCATCGGTATAAAGAAGTAGAAGTAGATTTGTCATAAATACATCGATACCTTCAAAATTATTCAAACCTAGATACTCTTCTTAATCATTTAAAAACATACAAAATAAAAACGGAGATAAACAATATCCTTGTCGAACACCCAACATACATGAAAAATCATCACTAACCATATTATCATATTTCACTCGGGATTATACATTTTCATAAATACTTCTTATAACGGAAAGCATTTTGCCTCTATTGTCACTTTTGCTCAGTTTATACCATAAACTATTTCGTTCATAATAATCGAAGGCTTTACTAAAGTCAATAAAACTACAGTATAACTATTTATCGGTTTTAATCATGTGTCAGTATGTACATCATTTGTATTCGTCCCGTCAGAATATTTGGTAGTTTGTAAATAAAACTTGTAGTTGCATTAGTTCACCTTAAAAAAACAAATAAATGCGATTCTTTTTTCTACCTTGGCATATTATCTGAATTATCATATATTTAGATGTGTTAGAACTGACACTGTTTTGTTGTTAAAGAGCTATCAAGAATTTGAATTCGGACGTACCGTTATGATTTCCGTTATTGCTATGGCAAAACGGTATCATGGCATCGATCATTCAAAGTTATTCTAAAGAAGAGCACTTATTCAGGATAACATGACCTCCATGTCAATAGGTCAATTTCTCTATATTGAATTAACCTATTTTCTTGATGGACACGCATCTCCTCTCTACATCGAATTCGGTCAATGCATAGTCGATGAGAAACATCCCACAGTTCAAACTCCGATGTTCAATCATCAATAAAAGTTGTAATAAACATTTGCATTCGCCTTAATTTCTACCATAATATTTTGTATGTGACAGTTCCTTGCATTAGTGCTACACGTGCGTGACATAATGTTAACACGTGTGTTCTCAAATCCTGATGCATGTTAGTGCTCGTAGTCATTGTATTCCTATGAATATCTCGTCATTACGGTTTTATTGTGCTTTATTTCCTGAGGAGTTTTGATTTACACCTTGCAGGACATGTCAACATATGTGACGGAAGTGTTACCGTGCCTTGATAGTGGATCAAAGTCGTTAACTCCAGATTTACCGACATGGTGCTTTCGTGTGTATAACAATGCATATTATAAGTTGCTTACGCTTAATGTATTGATTTTCGCGAGCAAATCGTGTATCAACGGCCATTACCGTTTTTGTTCTAAGCAAAATGGTGTGCAGAGTGGTGGTATTTTAACTTTACAGTTTGATTTAATTATAGACAACTCTTACGTGACTTACGCTTTTGCAAATATTTACAAAAAGTTCGTAGAGATTGAAGACGAATGACGTGTTAGGACGTCATACTTGCTAATACCACGGTTGCTCACAATTTGATTTCTTTTTTATTCAATAAGTATACTTAATAGAGTAACTATATAATTATGCACATAATAACAATGTATAGCAAGAATTACATTGTGGTTTTGGGGAAAGCTTTACGCCATGAAAAGCAATGAAATGGCTAAAAATGACATCGTTGCAAAACATGACATAATTATTTTCAGTTGATTTGTCGACATGTCACGGGGGAAATATGGGATATGTATGCTTAATTGTTGCTTCGTCTTCTGTTTTGTTCCAATAATGTTCAGGGGCATTGTCGAACATTTGAAAGACCGTGTTAGGTTATTAGAAATATAGGCAAAATTTACCGGAATATGCAATTTTAATTTTGACAAAACCCAGGGCCAAATTAAGCCATTCGTGAACCTTGTCCTTTGCCATGGGTGTATATACAATCTTACATGGACATTCCATTAGAGTGTAATGATGTCTCGTCCACCGCGGCGCAGTAATAGTAAGAAGTAAAACCCGGTTAGATCCTGTAATTGCTTGTGAACACATACGCACATATTTAGTTTCTGCATGATATATGGTACATGCATACGCATGATGTCGTTCATAATGATGTATTTCAGGATATAATTATTGATTATTGACGCTAATGATGTAAGATAACCTAGTTCCTTTGAAGATTGCATGATGGGAATATAACGACAACTATTCCAGAGCTAGAAAAGTATAACATTTTGTACATGAATGCTGAATGTCTTCATATATTTCTAAAAAACGAGTTTTATGTGTTTAATTTATAGCTATACTACCTAGTCACATTATCATAATAATTGGCGAACAAGCTACATGTATGCAGACCGTCTAGCAAAAGATATTAAAAATCGGGCAGAGAAGGAAGCACTCACCTGAAACAGCCGAGCACAGATAATATAATAACAGCGCGGACCACAATTGCAAGGCACAGTGCCAAAAACTCGGGTAAATAAGCTGAAAGTACAAGTCTCATGTGTCATAATGTTAAACAGATTGACCAGTACTATTTCTATTTACTTTGGTACGTCGAGTGCTTGGATTGAACTCGAAAACACTCAACCACTAGGCTAATGTGGCGGGTCTCAACAATTTCATTATAATATAAAAAGTTACAATAGTAAACCGGATATGGGGAAGCATCACTAAATAGAAACGACAGCATACGAAATGCAAAAAGGTGAAATCAGCGACAACAAGGTCCAGCCAAAATAACAAATGAACAAGACAAAATGAACCAGCACAGCTCAACAAATCATAAAAACCACAATGACAAACGCATAAATTAACAAGTACCAAAGAAGCTTAGTTAGTTAATAAGTGCGTCAGGACTTCATTTAACGTGGCTACACATTTGGTTTCCCAATCCTCATTGTGGGCTTCAAATTAACAGCAAGACAGTCTTACATTCATGTGACAATTTGGCCAAACAAAAGCGAGTGCCACATTGCCATAAATTGCCTTTAAATTGCATTTTCGGACATGATTGATATGCTGAATTCAACGTGGGTGGTATTTTAAAATCTAAACAACAATTAATTGGAATGTTACCATTCTGGTGTACGCTTAACAGACTTGAGTGTATAAGAGTCATATATGAGTCTGATCAGAAGGATTGAATAAAGTAACGCCTCGTAACGGACCAACTACAAAAATCATTATGAAATGAATGGTGCAATCACCTGGTATGATAAAATGTTGATAGGATTGTATAATGAAACAGACAGACTCTCATTTCCTGGCTGTACGGAATCAATCTAGATCATTTATACCAAGATAGCCTCAGTGCTATAACGACGAATTTGTAAAATAGTCTGTGTTTACAAATCCCGCGCAGTTTTATAGTACATGAGTACTAAAAAGTGTTAAAGACTCCTATAATTTTGAAAAATGCCAGGCTGTATTTTAGTACAGGAAGGCGACCACAAACACCATCAGCAGCGATGGATATCTCACGTTCGTGATTGATCAGAATGTCTTAATGTAAACATAAACTAATCATTTTGAATATAACCACACGTCGCATTATACGGCGTCGGTCGAACTATCCGAAAGAATTTTAGATCGAGTTTGACGGAGATCACAGAGCACTTGGAAACAACATTTACTTGCTATAATATTAATTAATTAATAGTCTCTCCTTCCATGGGGTCGTTGTGTATAATATTACTAATATTACATAGATGAACTATTGGAGAGAAGAGCAACCTTGAAGTTGTTTACGAAACTAAAATATGAACTAATCTTTTCTGGCTACCGGGTTCAAATACGGGTAAAGGCACTCAAATGTGTGTCTTAATTCAGCAGAAAACTGACTGGCAAATAAAGAATATGCTCGGTATTTACAAAAAAAAATGTTTACGAAACTAAAGTATGAACTGACTATAACAGCAAAGTTTTTTTTTGAAAATCGAAACGGAGAAAAACTAAAACCGATGCTGCATTTATAATGCATGCTAAACGGAGGTAATTTCCGTGTAGAATGGACTGGATAAAAAGTTAGGGAGCGCCGTTTTAATTCACAATCGTGTCATTCATACATGCTTGTACCAGCTCCACTGATTCCGTGCTCCAATCGTGCCATTCATATTTGCTGGTACCTGCTCCACTGGTTCCGTGCCTCAATCGTGTTTTTTATACATGCTGGTATTAGTCCACTGATTCCGAGCCCCAATATTGTCTTCCCTACGATGCTGGTACTATCTCACATGAGTCCGTACCACAGCCATATCTTTCCTACGATGCTGGTACCAGCATCACTGAATTCGCGCCCCAGTCATGTCCTTCCTACGATGCTGGTACCAGCTTCACTGATTCCGCGCCCCAGTCATGGCCTTCCTACGATGCTGGTACCAGCTTCACTGATTCCGCGCCCCAGTCATGTTCTTCCTACGATGCTGGAACCAGCTTCTCTGATTCTGTGCCCCAGCCATGTCCTCCATACGATGCTGGTACTAGCTCACCTGATCTCGTGCCCCAGCAATGTCCTTCGTATGAAGCTGGTACGATGCTGGTACTAGTTACACTGAGTCCATTCCCCAGGCATGTCCTTCATACGACGATAATACCAGCTCATCTGAGTCCGTGTCGTGCGAGCTGATCGCGGACGAGTTGCGTAAGTCCTCAATAAACTCGTACAAAGCTCGTCAGGTAAATGTGACCAAGGCATTATGCATGACTAAAATAATTAGAGAGATGGCGTGTATTAGAAGAAACGTCGGATGTCCATGTTAGCATTTACTAGATAAATGAACGTATTAGATTACAGTTGTGCATACGATAGGCCCTGGTATATATGCCACATAAAAAGCGATGATTCCGTTTCCTGGTGCGTGTACAGGCAGTTTTATCATGTTTATATTAATGGTTGCTGTCCTCATCTGCCGATCTGTAATTAATGGGACCGAAACTGATCTATGAATTTGATAGTAGTGACATCATTGCTGCGGGCATTGTATCTCACGTTTCGTGCACGTTTGACGACAAAGCACTTTTAACGTAAAACGCATCGATATAACTGCAAAGAGATGGTATCACTAAATATATTGAAACTGATCATGAAATATAAACCATCCTGTTTGATTTGTCACTACACAATATAATTATTTCCGATCATGTATTAGGCCAGGTTCAGGTCAATGATATTGTTATTAGAGCGGCTTGTAGTCAAGGGTTCATTGCATATATTTTGTATTATATTTATTGGTAAATATGTTTTTGCCATATGTATTTGTTATTCGTAAATGACCAAATGCAATGTTTTTTGCTGATTATGCCATTGAACTTTGAATTTGAACTTGAATTAAACTTCATTTATTAGAGATATGATTCAGAAAACGTCTTGATTGCATGTTGGTTAATCATTTAAAGTTCTATTCTTAATATCAAGACGGTTTTTAGTAGCATTACCATTGTAGATTTCATATAATAATGTGGTTGAAAATAAAGCATGCTTACATGCTGATTTATCAGTGAAGGCTACATTGGTAGGCTTAGTCATCACTGTTAGACAACGTTGTTGGCATGTCGAATAATGATATACAGTAGTAATATGCGTAATGACGTAAAAGACAAGGATTAATCGCAGTTATATGTCTGCTGATTACAAAAGCTATATTTAGACATAAATTCTGTCTAAGCAAACAATACACCAGGGGCGGTATTCAATATTAATCTTACTTGACTTAAGGATAAGGACAACCAATGAGATCACACCATATTAAACGCTTGGCCAGTAACAGGCGATATGATTGGCTATCCTTATTCTTTAATTAAATAAGATCAATATTGAATATCACCCCAGAAACCGATAAATAAGAATTTACGAATCATTTGAAATAGTTTAGCTTTTAATGGACAACTTGGCTGCATGTACCTGACAGTACGCAGCTGTGCTATGATCTAAGTAATTATTTAATACGTCAGTCGATCAACGAAATCAACTTGTTCTGTTATGTTATTTCATCACTAGTAATTTACTTATATAGTCCAGAGAATTTGACACGACTCTCGACCTTCAATTAGCATAATTTCACAGCTGATATAGTGTCTATATTTATAATCCCGACTGTATGCTTTCATAAGCGGGGAATATCACGAAGACGCTCGAGGTGTAATACCAACACAAATCTAAAGAACCGATAATGCACGATTTGCTCGCGGAAATTTATATATTCAATGCATGTACCTTGTAATATATTCCTGCATAAAGGTCAGGATCATGTCAAATTTTCTGCGCTATACCCAACTGTGAAGACCATGACTACTTCTGATATCACTGTAACTCTATCGGTATAATATCACGCATGAACCAACATTGTAAGTCAAATGTTCTATATTATTATGTTTGAAACCCGTTCAAAAAGATACAAAAACTAATCAGACAGTGAAGGCAGCACCCAACAGAACCCGAATAGCACGAGAGGCGAAACAATTACAAAAACATGTTTTCGCACTCCGACAGCCTGCTGCTTCAGTCAGACAAACAAATCCGAAACATGAGCCACAGACATGAACGCATCATAAGGACAAACATACATCGCAAGCCTCACCAACAAAACAATACTCGACAGAAACAAGTTAATTCTAAACTGAGGACCGTCTCATACATAACGATATCTAGAACTAGTTAAGATATCACATGTAGGGGAGGGTGTACCAAATCTCGTATGTTCTTGATTGTTATAATTGTGTGGATTAGTGTGAACAGTATTATTGAACAAGAGGCTTCAAAGGACCCGAAGTCGCTCCCCTGTCATAGTAGTACATGCAGACCTCTATAGTGACCCGAATTACAGCTTCTACAGCATACGAATGTTTTTTCTATGATTTGACCTATTGACCGAGTTAAAGATCACAGGTAACCTTAGATGAGCTAAAACGAATAAAGCAAAATAAACATTATAAGTGAATAAATCTTTTAGACTACCGGTATATATCAATTTCTTTATCAATGACACATTTACCTGTGATTCATTACATATTATTTTGTTTCTTGATCAAAATACTGACTTTGAGTAAGTAAATATAGTTTAATTGTCATAATCCAGAAGGTCTTAGACATATGAGAGCAACATATTTGCATAATAAAGTCATGGTTACAAATGTACAGTTATCAATCGCATAATACGTTTACGAGACATACATTGTATATGTATGTTAGGAAAGTCATTTTCAAACACAAACACATATTGCTACTGCTGATCATGTTGCTGTTCAAGGTTTCCCCGTACTTAACTTCAGTGAAGTTACTATTTATTCCCTTAAGTGCCATAACGTTAATTTCAAAATCTATTTAGTATAATTCATTGGGGTTAGTATATAGGCTGGCTGCAGTATCCGTGTTATGGATACGAAAGGTACTTCTGTATCTGTATGTTGCCAGCGCGTGGCTAGGTGCTGTCTCCTATGTATGGTTTTGAAATGTCTTTGCATTGTAGTTCTTAATCCATCGATGCAAGTAGTTTAAATGTTCAAATGTTTATCATAAGAAGTTTCGTTGTATCAGAAATCCACACATGTTATAATACTGTAAAATTATTTTTTCCAAAGGAGTAGAATTTTCATTGAGTGCGTTGTTGAACTCAACCATGAAATTTAATAACCACGTTTTAATCGACCTTTTACACTTCGATGTTTTTGATAATCTTCGAATTTACGACTCCAAGAAAATGGATTTGTATTAAAATCGACCAAATTCCCCACGAAAAGAAGTGATTTTACCGTAATAGATAATAATTAAAACAACGACAGTAATTAGGAAGAAATTTCATTTCATATTCAAGCGATTACATTTGGAAACACAAACTATGACAGCTGCATTAAAATATGTAAGTGAGAGTTTATTGAATAATCATTTCTAGTAATCTGATCCTTGCAAACAAACCCATATAATATGACAAAGACATATTAAGAATCTTACATTATAGTATATATACACAGATTGTAAGAATTGTAGACTAGCTAGAAATAGATCAACTCTCGTTAGAACAGAAGCACGTACTAACAAGTTGTATCGTAGGTAATAATTCAAATAATGACAATCAAGGAAGAAATTTTATATTCCAGCAATTACATATAGAAACACAAACTATGGCTGCTGCAGTAAAAGCCTTAGAACTAGAAGAGACGTTATTAAAGAAACACGATGCATATATTGTAGGAGGAGCGTTAAAATATAAACAGGACTGGGGCCCTCACGAATACAGTTTTAAATCTTATACAAATGTTATTACATAACATTGAATCGGAATTCGTTTGCGAAAGTTCGATATCTGTTTTATCGAGTTACACTATCATGTCCGCTCATAATAGTCCATTTTGAAACCATGGTAACAAGCACTCGGCGCAGCCCATTAATTAGCATTGATTGTAATTATGTAATAATGAGTTACTAAAATAAACAGAAGTCGAATTCCAAGAGTGACAACTTGATGACGCAAAAGTGACGTCACCAGAACGGAACGAAAAACGGACAAACACCAAGTTATGTCAACAGCAAGATGAATCTGAATCGTTTGAAAGTATCGTATCTACATTGGAAAACAGTTTTGCAAGTCGTATTTCAGTTTTAGAATGACGCAAATGCTTTATGGATCACTGTTCAGCTTTGAAAGATAGGGAAGTAATAGGAAATTATAAGAAAGTTTGTTACGCCAGTTACCGAGACATTTACAAAACGCCAACGTTTCAATGGTACTGATTCTTGCCCAGATGATAAATTCAAGATCAGGACAAAATACACGCGCATCTAACCAACGCTTTACTTGTGTGGCTCAGTATGGTACATGATTGTATTCATCATCATATATCATTACTAACATTGTAGTTCATACCCCTATAAGAAGCTCTAATGCTGTGTAAAATAGCTCGACGTCATTTTGTGCGTCGGGTCAGCGTTAGTGACCCTGTTTATTCACCTGTAACTCTCGGACCGCGTATTTGCTTTCATTAATAATTTAACTGTACGTAGAAAAAGGATTCCGATTTCTGAGGGTTTATAATTTGATCTATTTTGTTTAACCATGTGGGTTTGTGACAATAGTCCTTTTTATTTTTGAACGTCCCACGTGCTCATGATATTTTAAGCGTATAAAACATAACATACATTTAACGAATCGGACGGGAAGGCAGACCCAACAGAAATAGCACGAAGGGTTGAACAGCTACAAAATACGACAGTAAGTAAGTAAGAACAAAATGTAAGTAAGTGAGTATATAACATATCATTTTATAACTTGAAATTTGGATAAGTACACATCAATGTAAATTTCCCTATTCACGATGGTTTTTAATCGATTTTGTAACACACGCATGATATAGAGGATCTTGCATGAGTGCTCATTACATACGAGTTTTATTAAACGAGTGGACAAAATGGTATGACACGAGGCTTTGCCGAGTGTCATATTGTTTTTGTCGACGGAGTTTAATAAAACTCGTATGTAATGAGCACGAATGTTAGATTCTATTTATCGCATAACCTTAGAATATAAAACATAACATACATTTAACGAATCGGACGGGAAGGCAGACCCAACAGAAATAGCACGAAGGGTTGTACAGCTACAAAAATACGACAGTAAGTAAGTAAGAACAAAATGTAAGTAAGTGAGTATATAACATATCATTTTATAACTTGAAATATGGATAAGTACACGGAAATGTAAATTTCCCTATTCATGATGGTTTTTAATCGATTTTGTAACACACGCATGATATAGAGGATCTTGCATGAGTGCTCATTACACACGAGTTTTATTAAACGAGTGGACAAAATGGTATGACACGAGGCTTTGCCGAGTGTCATATTGTTTTTGTCGACGGAGTTATTAGATTCTATTTATCGCATAACCTTAGAACACGCTCATTATTGTTCAAAAGGATGATGTACGCTGCATATGTTTCAGCCACAATTCAGCGGTACAATGAGCGCGACGTCATGGCGACGTTGATGTTATCCTGACGTTATTGACAGATTAATGCATGGATTGGCTAACGTCATGTCAAGCTAATTTAAATATTTATTGCACAGTCTGGGAGTGCCGAACGATATTTACGGCACGGCTTTACGGCACTCCTGGACCGCAGGTTATGTGATAAATATAGTTAATGAATTTCTTGATAATAATAGAACTATATCGTCAGTGTCTGTAGTCTGGATCACTGCATTATATTGACAAAAAAGTCACCGCAATCCCTTTGTACCATGGTACCAGCTTGTTGTAGGATAATTACGGACAAGCTTCTAATGATATTGCGACAATTTATTATGGTATTGCGGAAAACAAACCATTGTTAAACCTATCCTGGGGAACGAAAACGAAGAAAATATTAATTCCATTTAAAAGCAAAAAATGGGTAATTTCCTGTCTGGATTAATCGGGAAAAATCAGAAAAAGAGAAATGTTATGATAGTTATTAGTAAATATTAATTTCCTAAACCCGTATTATAATGTATATACAGTGAGGTTCCGCTAATAAGACCAGTCAAAAAGGTGGTCTTAATAACGAATCGGTCTTATTAGCGGACCTTTTTTGTTCTAAATTTAATACTTTGGGACCATAAACTTGCAAAAATCTGCATGATTTCAAAATAATCAAAGTGGTCTTATTAGCGGAACTTTACTCATTTTATTATTTGTCTGTGGCTAAAGCTAATATAAACGCTTACAACCAGTAGGGTAGTAGTGTGAAGATATACATGTATAACATGTTCAGCTTACGCGTACAGTATGGACAATGGCTTAATTGTAAGCTTTTGTGCTTAGAAGAGACCAATTGACTATAGGTAAGACCTAATTATATTATAAAATGATTGTATGGGTCTCTGTATATGAGTTATGAATGTATGAATGCATTTCAATATTTGAGAATATACCTCACACTCCGTGTTCTAGCACGTGTTCCAGTATTTCCTTGACTTGCGAGGATAACTTTTTGTTTCACATTTTACGTTAAATCATAGACGAACAAATTATTTTTATATTAACTGAATTGATAGCCATATGACAAGGTTCGTCATGCTTATTCTTATTCATACCAATATATACCCGGTAGTTTATTATTTTTGACCCACTTATATCTTTCGAGGTATCTTCTCAGTCACAAACACTTAGCAAACACTTAGCCTCGACACTATTCGCAAGTCTTCTGGACCAGATAAACTATATCACAATATTCTGTAGCCATAAATAGACAACACGATTTCCAAAGCCATAGTTAATAGTTTCGCCTGTATTTTATAATCTGATTTTGTCTTTTCCTGTCTATTTAATACCGTGTGTGTATAGATATAATGCAGTTAGCCTGATAGAATTTAATAGGACGTAAACATGGCAGTTGTTTCACCAGTTGTATAACATTTCAAAAGGAGTACTGCCAATGATGTTGAGCTGTTTATAGCTGACACTAGGTATTTCAATTTTTTGACAACTGAAACTGAAACTGAATCATTTTCTCGTTCATAACTACCTGTCGACCGGACATGTCTAGAGGCTTTCCCAGCATCTAACTACTCGACTTGTCGGGTAGCTTGCCCATCATTTGACGACACGACTACTCGACATGCCCTGTAGCTAGCGAATCATTTAATTTATTGACATTTCCAGTAGCTTACCCATCATCAGACTATTCGACATATCTGGTAGATTGCTTTTTACCCGACTACTCTACATGTCCAGTACCTTACCCATCATCTGACTACTCGACATGTCCAGTTACTTGCTGGTCATCCGACTACTCGACATATCAGGTAGCTGGCTAATCATCCGACTACTCGACAGGTCAGGCAGCTGGCTAATCATTCAATAAATCGACATGTCCGGTATCGACATGTCCGGTTGCTTGCTGATCATCTAACTAATTGGCATGTCAGGTAGCTGGCTAATCATCCGACTACTCGACATGTCAGGTAGATGGCTAATCATCCGACTACTCGACATGTCAGGTAGCTGGCTAATCATCCGACTACTCGACATGTCAGGTAGCTGGCTAATCATCCGACTACTCGACATGTCAGGTAGCTGGCTAATCATCCGACTACTCGACATGTCAGGTAGCTGGCTAATCATCCGACTACTCGACATGTCGGGTAGCTGGCTAATCATTCGACTACTCGACATGTCGGGTAGCTGGCTAATCATCCGACTATTCAACATGCCTGTGTATTTGCTGATCATCTGATTACTCGACAGTAGCTTGCTATTGCTCTGACTTCTCAACATACTACTAGTAGTCCATGGTACCTATCGTGATTGTAAGATTATACACCATTTATACAAATATACAATGTACTGTTTATGTATTATAAGGTAGATATGCATCGTTTGAAGAAATTTTGAATGATGCATATTTTATCGGAATAATTTGTTGATTTGTTCTGCCATGATTGATGAAGTTAATCTATCACAAAAACATCAGTTATGAACATTTATCATTCTTTGTATCAAGTAAGCTTCAATTTGTTAATATGTTGTATTGTATGTCAGCCTGACAGACATACTAATCGATGGCCCATTGCATGTGACACCATGGGGATGTTTTAATAAAGCTGTTATACCATGCATTCTTCCTTAGATATGCGAGGTGAGTCAAGTCAAAAATAACTGAGAGTTGGTAACTTAAGCCTTCAAAATGTGTTTGCAGTTTCATTTTCAATTACTCAACGACAAATATTATCCCCCGCGGATTTTCTGATGATTTCCGTCATTAGATAGAGGCTTTTAAATATAGTTTCCAAGCAACCAAAGAACAACACTTACGGATATGCGTTCGCGCAGGCGAAATGAACATTGAATCTTATGTAGTATATTTCAAGAAGACCTGTAACCGTAATAGAAGTAAAATATATAACTTTTCTTTTGAAAAGAATGAATCGTTCTATTAGGTGGGGTAACATTGTGGTTTGAATACCATCACATAAAATGACAATAATTTTCGTCAAGTTTATTTTCTATATTGATGGAAAAAGTCAACCTGAATTAAGTTTATCTGATAGATCAATGTAATACGAAATAAATAATATGTTTGAAAATGTCAGGTATATCTGTATGTTTCCATAGCAACGCACACTTTTGTTCTACTAACAGTGTGATTGCATGCCCTCGAGTTGTCTTATTTGGTTACCTGGCAACACGAATCAAATTGTCAAAGCCCATTGGTATTCGTCATAACCTCAGTGAGATACCAAGTTGCACAATAATGCATAGACAATGACGAACGCTTACTGTTCTAAGCATTATTAAGCAACTATCAGTTATTTTTGACTGACCCTTGTAGTACGAGGTGGAAAATTAAATTTATCTCATGACAAACATGTACGAGCATCAAAGGACCTTTTGTAAGTGTTGCAACACAGCTGAATCTAAAAAGGTATCTGGTACACAATAATGGGACATGACGGAGAAGCACTAAACAAAACGGAAATAAGCATAGAAGCCACCATGTAAGTACAGTCAGTCCATAGCTTAAATGTTAACAAAGGTAACCATTGTTTTATCCTATGCTACCTAAAGGTACATTGGTTAAGTTCATACACATGCTTAGTCCAGTATAAAGTATTTCTTGCTTTAGAAGCAAAACGAAAAGAGCAAATCGGACAGGGTAAGCAGCCATCAATTTGAACAATGGGCACAGTAAACATAAAATATCACATACCACAAGTACAACTTACAGTGCCCAACACACAACCGAAGGCATGTAGTGCTAGATGACAGTCAAATCCAAGCCAAACATGAGTTGGAAAATCTCCGCACAAAATATTATAAAACGTCAAACATCAAAACATGCAATGGAACAGTAAAGTAATTTTTTAGTTTATCAACCGATTCCTTTAACATATCACCTTCATGTAATGATAATACAAACATACAAACTGCATTTAGTGCTTTAGATTGTTGACTGTAGGCGATACTTTATTACACTTAAACAACAACACAAAAGACAAATAGAGATCAATTCAAACAACTGAACTAGACAGACAAAACGATACCATCCATTGACACCACATACCGGATGTATGTCAATCATGATATACACTTGGTTTACTGTCTGTGATTTTGTGTTATTACCGGATTCACGGTAGCTGTCATTTTATTGAATTGACATTGGGATCGTTTTATGTTTACTTTAAGGACAATGGTGATGATCAAAATCATTATAGAAATAACGCTGATTATGCGGAAAAATATGCCGTGTGTTTTCGGGATACCTCAAGTTTAAAGGTCAGTCCGTATTTCTACTCTAACAGTACAAAGGTATTAACGGTAGTTGTAATGTCAAAAACTGCTATATGTACTCGCATGCTGTTGATTTATTTGTTTTGCAATAATATATATATTAGCCAATCTCCAGGAAAACCTGCTATATTGACAATATATAACTACAGCATGTAACAAGCTTTTAAGAAATAAGAAAAAATACGAGGGTTGATCAGAGGCAACAGAAATTTAAGTTATTAGAAGGAGGATGTTAGTGTAGATAATGACAATATGTCAGCATTATTTGATAAGACGGTGGCTCGCCTACATGTCGTATTAGAATTAAATATTTTCAGTATTTGACACTTGGACTTTCCTTTCCCAACTTAGAAGCCTTTCAACAATCGACCTCGTTGATGTTGTAGCTGTATTATCAAGCAGGTTTCATTCGTCTGCATGTGAAAATGGAAAAGTTTAAACAGTTGTGTTTTTATTAAATTTTTATTTTATTATTATCTTGCGGAATCACCGTACACGTACAATGAGTATTAGTTTGTTTAAATGTTAATATTGTTGATCAAGTCAGGCATAATGGGTTAAATTAATGTTGCAATTGAAGTAATGGATAGAAAATCCCATACTGTCGATCACTGATCTCAATACTTCAGAGCATGCTATTGGGAGCATCGTGTACTTCAGTCAGATTACCTCGCTGATGTCGTTAGCTATCGAGTTCACGCCAATACAAAACCATTGGAAGACGTTATTGCTAAATAAACCACAATTTAGGTCGTTGAATCCTATCTTACAGTCGTCAGAGATTTCGGAATGAAAGTAACACCAATTTAATCACATCCGGTTCTTTTCCGTCGTTTCGGAGAGTTGGTATATTTGTGACGCTATCCTCGCAATATACATGTATTTCACAGTAATGACACTTTGTCGAATCTTTAGGCTTGCTACAATAACTTAGTACTTCTGTAATTCTAAGTGTGTCGATTAAAGATTACATTTTACGATCCAAATGTATTGGAATTGTGTATACATTTGTACTTGTTAAGGCTAACATTATCTCCGTATCAATACGTCACTTTCTCTATTGAATAAGCATGTTGTCTTGGTACACACGCATCCCAACGCCACATTACATTCGGTCCATACATTCATTAACAAGAGCCTAAAGTTCAAACTCATCAATTCAAGTCTAATAAACACTGCATCCGCCTAAATTTCTACCATAATCATTTTTATTCGACAGTTCCTTGCATTAATTTTGCACGTGAGTGACATCATGTTAACACGTCGGTTCTCAAATCTCGATGCATGTAAGTGCTCGTAATTATTGCAGTCCCCGTGAATATCTCGACATTACGGTTTAATTGTGCTTCATTTCCTTAGAAGTTCTGATTGACACTTTGCAGGACATGTCAACATATGTGACGAAAGTGTTATTGCGTGTTATAGAGGACCAAAGTCGTTAAATAAAGAGTTACCAACCGTATGCTTCCATGACTTGTGTATCTGTATATACGCGGATTCATATTATACATTGCTTACGCTTAGTGAATTGATTTTCATAGTCACATTGTGTATCAACAGACATTTACACTTATGTTTATTGCAAACACTTGTGGAAAGTTGTAATACGTTGATATACAGGTTGATTTAAATATAGACAACTCTAATACGACGTTTACTTTTGCAGATATATACAAAATGCACATAGGAATTAAATACGAATGGTATGTTTTAACATGCCATAGCAAGATGTCACACGTTTGGGGCTAGAGGCAGCTTAAACTATGTAGTTCAGCAGTTTTACTGTTGTAACTAGGTCATTCAGTGTAGCCTTTTGTTTGCTGAAACGTTTCCATTCAGCTTTTTAACAGTTGGGACAAGGGCTGGTAACTTTTCTTGGTTGATAGTGTGTTGGGCATTTCTTCGTTTTAGGATTTCTGACAGCTGAAACAAGGTATTATAGTCGGTGTGCTATGGAAACTGAGTCATTCAGCTAGGGAGATCAGTCTTTTGGTTGCTGTTGCTATTAATTTATTGTACTTTTCGACAGCTTGGACTTGGGTGGATCTTTGCTTGTTTAGTTGGGCATTGTGACTTGTATGTGTTTTATATTTCCTGTGCTCGGTTGGTTCAGTTGGACATTGTGTGTTTTAGCTCACCTGAGCACGAAGTGCTCAATGTGAGCTATTGTGATCACTCACCGTCCGTCGTCCGTCCGTCCGTCCACACTTTCACACCCCAGACATCTCATTATTTTATAAATAAGAAATATATAGAAAAACTTTTTAGCTAGAGTCAGTGTACTCGGTTTCGCACTGGTCACGGTTTCGCACACTTATTTTTAATCGCGATTTTTCTATATTTACAATGTAAATATGCATATGCTTTGTCATCTTATTTGAACGTGGCTTGTTTTCTCGGAAGTTGACCGCATGTGGATGTATCTCTCGCGAGATCTCGCTGTCACAACAGCAGACGTAAAAGTAAACAATCCTATGTAGGTCAGTAGGGCAGTTGTAAAACTTCTTTGTTTTCTTCACTTTCACTACAATTTTGCAAAAATTTGAAACAGAATCGAAGAAAAATATATGCAAAACCAGAAAAGTAATTAAACTCTCCCATATCGAGTGTATTTTACATGATAATGACTATTTTAAATTATTCTCCTAACTAAAAGTAGAACAACTTGATTCTTTCTTAGTAAAAAAAAACTTGTTCCAAAAGTTAATCGAGTAGATGGGTTGAATGGACCTTGTTCCAAAAGTTAATCGAATTTATTTTGCTCTAGTTCAGAATATCCCAAAGTCATGTGTTCTAGCAAAAAATTTGTTTTTTTTTGCATTCAGGTTAGCAATGCCAAAAAAGTCAGTTGAAACTGTTATGCCTCATGCTGTGTGTTTCAAATAGAATTTTTGCATGTGCCAATACATTATAAATCGGCAAATTTGTGATGAATGGTGAGTTTGTTGATCAATTAACATTTTTTATTAAAAAAATATAATTTATTTGTAAATTTTCTTTTCAAAATTATGTGTGCGAAACCGGGTACACAATTGTGCAGAACATGTTCCATATTGTTAATAACAAATCAAGCGCGCCAAGAGCATGATGTCCTTGACATTCAGCAGCGTAAATACAAAATTTTAAACATTCAGTTATCTTCTTTCTTTTGTTCTAAGTGCTTCGAAAATTTTTACATTGCAAATAATTTACGAGGTTAAATGTGAAATAAGTGTGCGAAATCGGGTACACTGACTCTAGTAGCATTGTCTGGTGAACCTTTACCGAGATTGCTCAAATCATGACCCTTGGGTTAAAGTTGGCCCCACCCTGGTCTCCCTTAATTTACATTAGAGATATATAGAATGTTATTTTATTAGCGGACCTTTTTTGTTCTAAATTTAATACTTTGGGACCTTAAACTGGCAAAAATCTGCATGATTTCAAAATAATCAAAGTCGTCTTATTAGCGGAACTTTATTCTAATTCATAGAGTTGTAGACATATCACAAAAGAAAAATATCGTTAAGATGTACCAAACAATATATATGTCCATCTTTGATCATTTTGTTCACATTAATAATGAAGAAATAATATAATAATATATTTATTAATAAAAAATAATGATATCTTTCAATATGCAAATAAATATGTTTTTGCAAAAATAAAACAATGTGTTTTGGAAAATGGAACTTGCCTCATCGACAGATTAAGTTTTTATAGCAAACAGTATATTTCGTCAAGAAATATTGCTTCATAGACAGGCATAAAAATTATCTAGTTGTCTGTATATTTCAATGCATTGTAGTTCTTATAACGAATGTTGAAGAAAAATTATGTCAAAACGGATTAAGATATTTCACAAAAAACATCCAATGGGCAGGATACAACTGCATGTACATGTGTACGTATATACAAGCTAACTTGGCCATTCCATTAGTAAGGGATGCGGAGTGCACGATAATTCCTTATCTACGAGTTTAACAGTTAGCTACGTAGTAAACAAACGTTAAATACCGGTACTGTAGCGCACAGACATTCCAAAGTCACTCAGAAACGACGGCAGCGCCAAGCCATCCACGCATGAGTGAAACATAGAACGAACCATCCACATCCCCAACCAAGCCTATATACCCACTCCTCAATGAATGACACACTGTGAACTTCGAATTATGTGCATATAAGCCATAAAGGGAGGAAATTATAAATGATAACTACACTGAAGTGAAGTACGGGGAGACTTTATACAGCCGCAACACGGCACTTAACACTGGCTGTAGTGATAAGTAAATACTGTAGCGCACAGTCAATCCAGGACCGCGGTTACAAGTGCCATCTGCACATCAGTTCTTAAACCGCAGATAAAGACTTAGAGCTGCTGCTGTCACAAGTCTCTTAACTATATGGTTAAGAGAGAACCAATGAAAACAAAGCATTTACACGAAACTCAACGCTGATTGGACATTTTTTCCTAACTACCGTTTAAGAAAGTCGTTAATGTGGTTCTCAGTCTTGAACTATGGGTATAAGCCAGCGCAGTGATGGTCAGAAGAAAAATTCGGTTAGATCAATATAATGTAATTGCTAGTGAACACCTACGCACATATCAAATTTCTACATGATGGATGGTACATGCAGACACACATATGAGCAAGAACAAATGAACCATTAATATGTGGAATGAAAACATAGCTAAAAAATCATAAACGGCCACAATGACAAAAACGCATGAATTAACAAAAGACAATGATGTTCAACAGCAATAAAGTCTCGCATCCATGCGTCAATTTGGCATTACAAAAGCGCATGCGAGCGCCTTAAAGTGCATAACCCCGCAGTTTCAGACATAATGTAATGGCTGCATTCAAGGTGGGTGGTATTGTTTAATATGAACAACTTATTGGGATGTAACCATTTTGGTTTCTTTTAATATGCGCAAGCTTAACTAACACACATACTCTGTATGATTATGGCGTCACTAAACAGACTTGACTGTGGAGTCGTTTATAAGTCTGATTAGAGTAATGCCTTGTACCAGACCGTCTTATCTTTATACAAGTCGTTTTTGAGTCTGTCGGAGTAATGCCTTATACCCGACCATCTTTATACGAGTCGTTTATGAGTCTGGTCAGAGTAATGCCTTATTACGGACCATCTTTATATGAGTCGTTTAAGAGTCTGGCTAGAGTAATGCCTTGTACCGGACCATCTTTAAAAAGTCGTATATCAATCTGATTATAGTAATCCCTTGAACCAGACCACCTTTATACGAATCGTTTATGCGTCTGGTTAGAGTAATGCATTGTACCAGACCATCTTTATACGAGTCGTTAATGCGTCTGGTAAGAGTAATGTATAGTACCAGACCATTTATATACGAGTCGTTAATGCGTCTGGTAAGAGTAATGCATTATACCAGACCATCTTTATACGAGACATTAATGAGTCTAATTAGAGTAATTCACTGGACCAGAACATCTTTATACGTGTCGTTTAAATGGTTCAATCAACTGGTATGACAAAATGTTGGTAGGATGTTATTATGGAACAGACAGACTCTCATTTCCTGGTTGTACGGAAACAATCTAGATCATTTATACAAATATGGCCTCGGTGCATTAACAACGAATTTGTGAGATATTTTTTCATGCGACTTCATTTGCAGTTATAATGGAATGTGACACTATTTTACTTAATACTATTTTAGGTTCATTTTGAAATTGAACAGGGTTATATAATCTTAATTTTGAGTATCACATTATTTGAATCCCAAAATAAATACTTAGTACTGTTAAGTCTCATTGGTTGATTTTGTGAAATTGAACAGCGTTATGTAATCTAAGGTATTCCATGTTTTTGAGCATCATGGCTTTTGAACTTTTAAAAATAGTAACCAATTTTGTGACATATAACAACACAACCAAGTATATATTACTTATACGCCTTATATAATACAGTAGTCAGTCTTACGATTCAAATAGTTTTTCTTATGCGAGAAATGTCCCATAGTAACATTCCTTATTTTGATTTGTAAACATCTGACGTCTGGCCAATCATCGCATTAATAAAGCTTTCCTTACTGATTATCACAATGCAGACGAAATATCATTACAGATGAATTAACTTGGCTATATTCAAAAGACTATTACCATTATCTGCTATGTAGATTATAATATGTAAAGTAAGAGTGGTAATCTAGACAGTTGCATAGCTGATCGTTCCACCTTAAATAATAAGAGACTCGAGACGCAGATTCCATTCAAGACAACAGAAATACTTTCAAGTACAAAACACAATCGTTTCAATATAGCTCTAGGATTGGGTAACGACGTCTAGCAATCAGTAAAGTAGCAGAAGAATGGACAGAGAAGCTAATATTAATTATTGTGCAATAACCGTGATGTCAACTAATGTACGTTTCTAGCAAATGTCGAGTAAGAATTTCGAAAAAATTGTCAGCGTCTGTATATTTAAACTGATTGCTATCGTAATATCGTAAGTGATGCCGTTATGTTTTCAATATATATTTCTAACCAGTACCAATACAGCAGTAAATTTAAATCATGTTTAATTGAGCTAGATTTAATAGACCCAGCATATATTTTCTCCACTTATTCAAGTAAATATTTTGTATAGAATATCTGTGTTAATCTTAGTTTTCGTCAAATTATAACCCAGAAATTATAGCTGATATATAGTACATTTCATGAGAAGTAGAATTGGACGCCTATATTAACCATCGTCCAGAAAAGATGCCCGATTATACATGTAATTGTACTTTTTGACATACGGATTATGAGGTATGGGCATACTGTTCATGTTTGCAGTGTATATATACAGCTTTATTTCCTCCAAATTGTTGAAGAGTTACATACATGAAAATAGATGACATACAATGATACAAATACACAGTTTCAGATTTCAATCGATTGAACAAACATGTAGTTTCACATAATCACACAGACAGTTACAACTTTCACTCATTCACTCACACACCACAACATGTTGCAAGCAATGACATATTTAATTACAAATTATTTTCTGCAGTTTAGCATTTAAATACATGAAATCGGTGTATAGTTCTTTGTTTACCATGTGCACAATAATATCATCAGTGTATCCTAACAAATACTTTAAGAAATTATGTTTTGAGACTGTTGTAAGTAACTGCAAAATAGTCCACCAAGCAATGATTCTATACCTTCGAAATACCCGTAGATTGCGTGTTGGACTAAATTGCGGTTACCGACACAGTCAAACAGTTTATGATTTACAGTAAATTCAACATCGAGGTTACAGGTTTTGCAAGATATTTTTGTTGGCCATCTACATTTGCACATCAGTTGGGATAAAAATGTCATTAATGTAAGGGAATTCGGCTTTTCAAGGCCTCACGCCATATGTTGGAAATTGTCAATTCATTATGTACTTCTCGAAATAACGCAAAGTCATTTGAAGCGTTCATTCGTTTTAGCCATTCCGATCGTTCATATTCTAGCACAGTCCGTTTGCATAATTCATTCCATGTCTTCTTATAAGGAAATGAATTGTAAGAAATGAACTGATGTAGGTAGTTATAGAGGTTGTACTTGTGAATAATTTGAATCACATCATTTATAAATCCTTTGTTATTGTGTGTAGATGTGTTCATGTATTGGTAAAGTCTGTGAACAAAGAGTTTGAAACACACATCACGAGGGGCCATACGACACAATGTGCCGAAAAACAACAGTTTCTGAGTATCTATATACGCCTGTATACTAGTGAAACCAAGCATACCGATAGCGATGTCAGATCTAGTTTGGAATGGGATATTTTGTATCCTTTTTATACAAAAGTGGTGTGTGGCTTCAAGGTGACGCATGTCAGAGGCAGTTATAGAATTACATAGCTCGCATCCATGAGTGCACGAGGCAAGACGATACAAGGATATAGTTTAGCCGATGGTATTGGATTCAATCCGTCATTATGGATACCACAAGGCGAGAGGCTAAACAATGTTCCGCGTGCAGACTGTCGTATGGCATCAACACTAGCTGGAGATTTACGATTGTCACATTGTGTAATACCTAAGTGTTTATATTCTCTGACATTTTCGAGTTGAATATCACCGTAGCACAATTGTATATCGCGTACACGGGGTCTGCCCGGTGTCAATAACATAGTGGCGCACTTACTAGCATTATAACGGTAACGCCACTTGTTAGCGTAGTGTCTACAAGTACACAGAAGCTCGTTTAAACCGTCTTTTGTCAGTGACAACAGAACTACGTCGTCAGCTTGCGTAGGTGCGCTAAGGTTTACGTCATTAATGCGTAGACCGTGTGGTGACGAGCAGAGGTATTTTAAGTAGTCCGTCAATAAAGACCGTGTAAAGGAACGGAGAACATATGCTACCTTGTCTCGTGCCTTGTGCGTTGTTAAATTGTTTTGAAAGAAAGCCACAACATACAACACGACTAGATGCTCCTGTTAACATATCTTTGAAAAGCCTGAGTAAAGTTCCCGTAATACCAAGCTCGTACAGTTTATGTAACAGACCATCAATCCACGTCATATCGAACGCTTTCGATGTGTCAAGAAAGCAGCTGTATAGAGCATTGCCGCGTTCCAAGCAATAATAAACGGATTCTTGGTAAATGAAAGAAGTCAACTTACATGATTTACCCCTCTGAAACCCATGTCGTAAGGGATGCAAAGACTTTAACAAACCCCTTTGTTCAATACGAGTCAGTAGCACCTTCTCAAACAGTTTTGAGATAACTGGTAACAACGAGATGGCTCTGTAGTTGTTAGGCTCGGATTTTGGTTTGCCTTGTCCCTTGTGTAGTGTCACAGTTATACTTTGTTTAAAACGCAGTGGGACATGTTCGCAAACTAAAATTAATGAGAATAGTTTGGACCCCCAAACTTAATATGTTCGTAAGTTATCTGGTCGTATGACGAGCTTTTCCCACTAGGCAGAGCCCTCACAATTAGAGACAGTTCGTTAACACCTATTGGTTCAACAAGACTCTCGCTAACTAGATTGTTGTTGCCATCGAGAAAATGTTCTGAGTTGGACTCAATTTTCGTTTTGAAATCGTTATCAAAGTCGAGCAACCAATAAAACAATTTTGAAATCGGAAACATACCCATTCAACTATGACATTTAACCAGTAGGCGTATGAAACACTGGAATTGCGTTAAAATACGGCATATTAGTAATAGAAAGGGTTGATACAAATGTTCAAAATTTCTATAATCTCAATCCGATTGATTTGAAGCTTTTTATGCATTGTATACGTGCTAAATTGGTGGCTAATAAAAACATTATTGGTTAAACTGTCTAAATGGCTTTAGTTGTAGAGGAAAAATACTCAAGAAAACAGCATTTTACTGCAACAATGTCCTATACGATGTTACAGTACTGTACTACTGGGCTTGATTAGGGGCGGTGTCAAACACGTAGTTTTTAAACATACAAAAAGGTTATTATTTTTCACATAATAAATAATTTATGAACTATTTATAGTTTCATTACAAGCTCAAACAAAATAATCATGTGACACAAAAATACGTATTTTATATTTATGACGGCATATCCCTAATTAGTCCGGCAATAATATGAATCAAAGTGCTAAAGGCACAGGATTTGTTTGGGTTTGAATAATTAATGAAAATGTTAAAAATCTTCAGTCCTCAATAACATGGCAATTCTCTTTTGTAACGTGCCGGACAGATAGACACTGAAATAATCCCGTCACTGAATAATAATAATAATGTCTAAAAACGAATCAGTTTTAAGTTTTGAATGGGGCAATCTAAATTAAAGTTTTAAAATTGCCTATGTTTAGTGTTTTTGAGCATTTTGGACTAAATTTCCTAATTCAGTTGTAATCCCAGCGCTTTGAGACAAAGTCGGAGGGAGTGTAGTGATTCTGGGATTCCGGTCTGTGTACAGTGCAGCTGGGTACAGGTTTTATCAAGTCTGAAATGCCATGTTATTCGGTGAGTTGAGTGGTGGCTCTCTTCTAGTTTGGCTGTTGGACAGTGCGGTTGTGTGTGAAAGCGCAGAATAGGCAATGGACAGTAATTAAAGACTGATAGACTAGTGTAGAGTATGTTTTCTTCACACGTGACACAATCGGTTCAATGCAATATTCATGAATCTCTGACCATTAGAGGGTGTTATTGCAAACTTTAACAAGAGCCACGTTCACATGGCCAACCCAGCATAAATGTTGTTACTAATGGGTGTTTAATCAAACTTCAAAGGGAGATAATTTCAAAACTGGGCCATATAGAGTTATGGTTCTTAGTCATTGCACTTCTCCTAGTTGCCATCTATTCACCAACCAAGTTTCAAGTCAATACCTCAAACAGTTATTGTCTTATAGAGTTATGCTCTGGATGAAATACTATTAAAAATTAAACAAGAGGAGATGATTTAAAAACTGGGTATTCTAGAGTAATGGTTCTTGGTCACTGCACTTCTCCCAGTTGCCATCTATTCATATATCAGGTTTAAAGTCAATATCACAAAAAGTATTAGAGTTATGCTCTGGACAAAAATCTATTATAAAATTGTTAATAGTTGTATTTGAAATTACACATGTATTGTACTTATCTGTGAATACTTGTCTGTCTTGATCAGTCACTTGATTCAGTGGATACACCAGAGGCGTTGTTGCGACTTAGCCGGCAGCCCAATATTTCGCGAGTAAAGGCAACACTTTATAAAAATATGCATGAGAATGCAAAATTTTGTAGCTGAAATATTGGCTACCAATAGGAGCGGCAAAACGACGAATAAGGGTCAGTGATTTCCAAAGACATGCATTCAATGCCATGCATCGAAGGGTAGCGTTCGATAACGATACTCGCCAATGCAGTCGGTACATAAGTGAAGGATGAATTTGAAATATCTTATATTTGAATTGTATTTACAACAGCACCAAATGAATGTAATTCAGCAACTATATGCCTATAAGGCATAACTATTTGGTAATAATGATACCAAAAAATGACTAACATACACGGACGATCCAAAAATTCATCCAACGGAAAACATATTGAAAGAACCGGAAACAGCCCCATTTACGCTCTGATTTCATAAAATTTCCTCATAAAAACAGAGGGGATACCCTCCCCCGCCGCTCCAATATTCGGCAACCTGCGAAGAGCCTGTACACACCTAGTCCAAACCATGGGACCTAACTTGTAAAGACTGTTGGACCTATTATCACCTAACGTAATGAAACGTTTAGTTTAGAAAAAAATTTACGACATGTTATTTGTACTTACGAAACCTCTGACAGTCACACACGGCATCGGGTGTTGATTTTATTGTATAAGTACGTTAATTGTGAGTGATAAAGACGATTTTCCTTGCTTACCAAATGCTAGCGTCGTGTAAACGGAAAACAATCTCCTATAAAATTTCTTTTCTCGCAGGAACAAAATGGCGACAGTTTTTATCATGTATAAATGCCGGTCGGACCGTTCAGATTAGGAACGAAGATGATACTCATACGCGCTATTTTTAATTAGACATACAGTTTATAGATAACTTGGATAACACAAATACTTGAAACGTTTTAAGAATATTGTATGGGTTTTTTCATGATCACTTTTTTCAATTAAAAAATCGCATTGAAAAACGACCTACTTTTTACGTACGTAGTACTTCGGGGAAATTTTTAACCGCCGTGGCTTCATACGCTTAGAATCACTGCGCATTATAATTTTAATTTATTCATATTCTATTATTTATTTACCTTCTTTGAAATTTAACAACCTTGTTATGAGATTCAAATCATCAGCATAGTTAACTCATATGAGAAAATATATTTTGATCACACAAAAGGCACATATATGGAACTACTTTGTCTTTAATTGAATTGTCTGGACTACTTTCACTCAGATATAAAGGACTCGCGTTTGAAATTGACTTCTGTATTTGTTTGGGAAACCCAAACAAATAAAAACTAAACTAAAACACCTGATGACAATTTAATATGAGAAGAATTATATGAAATGTACAACAGACAGTGGTGATTTTTGTCTTTTTTTGTCTTAGAGGGGGTAAACCATTACCCCACCCACGAACATAAAACTTTGTATAAAAACATATTTGAGGTAAAAATGATTAAAATCGTCCGACGAATGAAACCATAAATCATAATCTAGAAAGTTTGACATATTCAGAATAAATTAGTGTTTATTTAGCTAGCATATATTTAGTATTAATTAGGATGAATGTGTGGTCTTTTCGGTTTCAGAAGTGACTTGTTTACATTTATATAATTTAATAAGAATGTAGCGTTAACAAAATTACGGATTGCCATTTAAAAGTACAATGATACGTAGTGAAAATTACATTAATTTACTTTCAATCTGCCTGAATGACATTTTGACAACGACGCTCAGAAATCGTATGAGCCAACATAACGCAATTTTCTTACGTATTTATGCGGGAATTATTGTCCGGTGCTTTAAACCATGTCCTGTTTGAATATCAATAAAATGGAAATGCTTCCATTCTAAATTATTAAAATACCACGGATGTCTAGCTGAGAGATTGTACTTTAAGAAACTGTGCACTAATGTTGAATTATCGCCCACTTAATAATACTTTCCAAGTGGCCCTCGTATATACATAAATGACTCTACTATTATATTGTTTTCAAATAATGTCAGCCACGCACGCTATTTGTAAGACACATTTTATTGAATGTACTCTTACAAAAACACTCGTCTATCATATTCCTGATTTCTACTGTAGATTCTCATTCTTTTATGAAACAATAAATGATGTCTTACGGGAACCACCTGATACCATGTAATGTCAATAGTTCATGTCTCGCACGTAACTGGCGTAGCAAATCAATCACAATCTTCCCTGGTCAGCGCGGATACAGTACATTACCAGTACCACATGGTGTCTTTGCGTTTGGTTACTTGGTGCATGGTATTCACCGAAGGATCTTAGTAAAAAACTTAAGATTTTCTTACAAACATAAAACACTCTTGGGTAAGATATCTAAATATGACAGTCAATATTATGGAATTTTGGTCTAAGTTTATTTTGACTTCACGTGGTTTTATAGGCTGTGGTTAGTAACAAAAAACATGTTTTAATCATCAAACCTTATCGAACATTTATGTGTATATATATATATAGTCTGGTTCTCGCTCTATTGTAATATTGTCGCCTGGCCTATATTTATACGTAAATGTCTTATCAACTTGCGATTGATTAGTGAAACTAGAGTTAGAGATATGAACACGTAGATAAACGTGACATTTACGGAAGGTTAGTAAACAGTACCATGGCGACTGGTCAATCACAATCACTAATAAAGCTTTCCCCACAGATAATCACAATGCACCAGACGCAATTTCAAAACAACTAAATTAACGTCGCTATATTAAAAAGACTTTACCAATTTCTGTTATGTACGTAGATTATGACATTGTAAAGTGAGAGTGGTCATCTAGACAGTTTTATCGCTGATCAATCAACATTCTATCAGGCACGCGGTTCTGTTCTTAATGAAGCCAACAGAAATTATTTTAAGTACAAAATGCAATCGTTTCATTATAGTTCTAGGATGATGTAACGACGTATAGCAATCAGTATTGTTGCTTTCTTTGCTCTCAAAGATACAGAAGTGTAGTAAGCTGTGATTAGGGATAATTGTAAAATAATTTCATGTCAACTAATGAACGTTTCTATCAAGGCTCGAAAGAATTCCGTCCAAATTGACAGTGTCTGTATATTTAAAGTGATCGCTATCATAAAATAGTAAGTAGATCCGTGCGCGTGATTTGATGCCGTGATGTTTTCAATATATAATGTCTAATCAGTACCAGCATACGTTCTCTCCTCACAGAGAAGTAAAAAACAAATATTACAGTTCATCGAACCTTTCGCAATAGTTAGAACATATTCAGTACATTCAAATGATTAAAAAGGGCGGAGCGAGTGAATGTTATGTTCTAACTTACTTAGAATGTAACATCCAGTATTTTGATTGGCTGATTGAACATATCGCCAAGACATGACTTCTTCTTCTTTTGTTAAGAGAAACATTTTAATAATTGAACTGTCATTTAACCACGCGCAGATCGGCGTTTTCATTTGTTATATTCTAAGTCCAATTAGAACCCGGAAATTAAAATTTATATAAATATTTCATTCCGCGAGAAGTACAACTGGGTGACAGGCTTAGCCTATATTAACGTTCCTCCAGAAATCGTTCCTGAAATTACGACCGATAATTCATGAAATTGCTTTTTTGAATACACGATACATGCTGTTTGAGCATATAATTGTTCATGATTGCGTGGTATTAAAAATGTGTTCTAAACGAATATAGTAAAGCATTAGCGGATGTTTTTCCAGCTAACATCGACTTATTGTTATTAATGTTATTCCTTAACTTTTTAGGATTATCTCTTCAAGAACATGTTCGACATTTGTGACCCACTTCGTATTGCATACAAACTCTTACAAAACGTAGTAGGCCTAAAATAAAATATTGTTTGTTTCCCCATCCCCTACCTACCCGAAAAAAACGGCCCTACCCAAAAAAAAATTTTGCCTAAATTGAAATATTATTTTTTTAATGAAATATTGGGGATGAAAATATATTTTTTTGTAAATAGGCTGGTTTCTTGCTATTAAATTTGGTATCTGTTTTAAATGTAAGACATGGTTTCGAACTTAAGAGTTATTACTAAATTTCTTTATTTGGGTATGTCTAGACCAATAACAATTATATTGAAACAATTAAAACAAAAAAATATTTAACCTACCTACCTACCAATTCTAAATCTGCTTGGGTCGGGAAGGGGAAACAAAACATATTTTACGTTCGGCCTTACATATTCATGAGTCTTTTATTGTAGAATCATAACCTTGTGTCAATCGACTAAATCAATAATAATGTCTAACTAATTTCACTGACGTAGCAAATCAGCCTGAATCTTCCTTTACAAACACAGAAAGTTAATGTATCTAAGGTAGATTGCGAAACAAGTTTTTTCCAACTTATATTAATCACTCTCGACACCTCACTCCTGGTGTTATCCATCGCCACGAGGGTATGAGTGAAGAGAGGCCAGCTTATCTTTAACCGTATGCGGAGCATCTAGCAATGGCATTTCTGGTAACATTTTATTTCGTCTTTGGTATGACGCGCCCTGTTATCGAACCCGGGACGTTCCGCAGTAGACGCTCTACCAATAGGCTTTGAGGAGGCGATGCTGATTCTATATATTAATCACCTACACCATATTTTGTCTGATAAATGTAACCTCCTCCATAAAGTATTTACTTTCCGAAGAAATCATTATCATATTTCGGAACAAAACTGTGAATATGTTGACATGAAAACAACACGTATAGGTGTATAGTGTTTACAGCGCTTTCTCCGTTTCAAAGCTCATGATTGGAAGTAAATTTATGGTTAATAAGGGGTTTACTCGCGACAAAAAATTGTCGATACATGTCGTTAACCCGGAAAAAAACAACAAAGAGAAAATGTGGCCAATGTGTATAAAATTAATATAATTTATATCAAAGTGACCAATGCGGTTTCGTAGGGCAATGCTAATTAAGAAAACTGAAAGAAGAGCGGTTTCTATAAACAAGTTTAAAATTACAATTTTACTAAATTATGTGTGTTGATCTTATTATATTCCATACCAGTATATAACAAAAACAAGGTATTTTTAAACAGATCATGAACAACAAAATATTGTTAAAATGGAGAGAATTTTGATTTATCATAAATATATGGGTGTACTTTTAACAAAACATGTTAAGCTTCGTATTGTACAGTTCACTTTACTATTTAAAAGTTCTACGATTTTCAAAACATATATTCATGGTTACATGTAATGAAAAAGGAACATTTGAAACATGCCATTATGAGATAAGGTACGACAGACAGAAATGGAACATTGTACAAAGTGCTAGCTCTTAATGAAAGTGGAACCGGTGACCAAACCAAAACAAGTAAGTAAAAGACGATTATTGGAACGTTGCTTGACGATGTTCTAATTGAGCGAACCAAAGACAACAAAAGACGATTATTTTAATGAAGCATGGCCATGTTCTGACGTAGAGAACCAAAGAGAACAAAAGACAATTATCTCAATGCAGCATGGCCATATTCTGGTGGAGTGAACCAAAGACAATGCAATACGATTAACTCAATGCAGTAAGGCCATGTTCTGATTGAGCGACCCAAAGACAACAAAGACGATTATCTTAGTGTAACATACAGATAATATTAAGTCGGACAGGGAAGACAGCGCTCCACTTATCCATCCGAGCACATAAAACATAACAAATACAAGGCACAACGCCCAACACACAAAATAACTAGAACACGATCAGCCAAAGTCCCAGCTGTCAAAAGGTTGAATGAACTAGTTTCAGCAAAAAGCTGAATGCCCACGCTGAATGGCCTATAAAAATAAAAAAATACAAGGCAAAATGCCCAACACACAACCAAACGAGTAAATGATCCGCCCAAGTCACAGCTGTCAAAAAGCTGAATGAACCTGTTTCAGCAATCAAAAGGGTGAATTCCCACGCTGAATGACATAGTTACAAAAGTAAAACTGCTAAAGTACCTAGTTATATATGTCTAAAGTCCTAAAAAAGTTACATAATAACAGTGTTAAGACGCTGAATGCAACGGTTTCATCTGAATGACCTATTTTCACAATAAAAAAGCTGAATGTCCGAGACGGATGACCAAGTTTCAACAAGTTAAATGCCTAAGTCGAATGACCTAGCCCCAACAAGGCGAGCGTAACTGAAAACACCCTAACTCCAATAAGCTGATTGCCCCCAGCCGAATGCCCAACTTTAAACAACATGTATACCAAAGTTGAACAAGCACATTTCACGAAATTGAATGAAAGGGCGCAAGGAAATGAAAAAACTGGCCACAAAAAAACCACACCCATAACTTTACAGCTGCGTATTAACTTATAAACGACCATATAGGGTACGAATAACACAAACGAATCAGGTAGGGGACAAATAGGGAATGCGAAGAAGAAAAAACCTTGCTCCATATAATTGACCCCTTAGAAAATGACGAATACTGAGACATTATGACATATTGTTGATTATTTAAGATTGAAAAACTCCACTTTAAACGAAATTGGAGCTAAAACTTAGATCCAACCTAATATTTTAAAATACAAAACAACGGGCTGAAGCAACACCCAACAGAAACATCAGGGCACGAAAGGACACATGAAAACAAAAAGGCACAGACAATGCACAACGTAGCTCGAAAAGTTGCAGATCATGCCCAACATTAAAACACTAGTACAAGAACATGACTTTATAACAAAAGGTACAGACAATGCCCAACGCAAACAGGTAGCAACAACAAAAACACGGCATCACACCCGAACGTCTGCCGCCTCAGTCAATAACACTAAATCCAGGAAGAGCGAGGTGACAAGAAAATAACAAACGGACAACGCACACAACAAGGACAATCCACAACATATACAGTGTACATGCAGTTTTGAAATATATGACGCAGTCTTAGCTGCCGTCATGATTAAACGTGTGTTTGCTTTGCCAGGCCAGACAACACTATTGTTCATTAGCGTTTCCTGACCAACATAATTTGCAAATAGGAGACTAAGTGAGACGTATGTCATCAATTTGTGATACAGATTCCATTTTCATTAATAGGTACTCTGATCTTACATTTTAGTTCAGTAGTGCATCAGTTTTGTCTAAAGAATAATCATCTCAAAATATGCAGTGAGTTAATAAAATTCTAAGATGAAAATGCTCAAACCTAAAAACGACATGCCATGTTGATTGTCTGTAAGACAACTGCTTTAGTGTTACGCAGAGAACGCACTGACAACAGAATTGAACGATGTGTGTTTGATTTTGAGGTGGCCTTTACATAAGGTGTTCTTGTTTACATTGTAAATGTTCAAATGTTTGTAAATTGTTATTAAAATACTAATAACATGATTTGGCATTCAATTAATCGTTCAAAAGATTAAAATCATAGGACACGGAAACTCGACAGAGCACAAAGACATACATCACAGCAACAACCGCAAAAATATACAACACTCGAAAAATAAATTCAGAACACAAGGACAGACACAATTCAAACATACTTTGTTCTTTGGTCCCCTTGTTATTGGTAGTCTTGCTGGTTACATGTAGTTTTGCATGTTTTGTTTTGCTGGCGTTTGCTGTTAATATATTATAGAAAGTCGGACTTTGAAGGCAGTACTCAACTTAACCAGCCGGCCACAGAAAAAATAAAAACATCACATACCACAATTACACTGCACGATGGCCATAACTTACCTGAACGGGAAAATGAACCACCCAAGTCCCAGCCGGCAAAAAGCTGAATAACTCAGCAATAAAACTGAATGCCCAGAAGGACCTAGTTTCAACAGTAAAACGTCTGAAATACCTAATGTAGTTTTAACTTTCAGAAGTCCTAATAAGTTAAAGAATAAAAGTAAAAAAAGCTGAAAGTCCTAATTTCAGCTGAATTACCTAGTTTTTCAGCCATACAAAAGCTGAATGCCCTTACCATTAGGTTCAGTACGTATTGTTGCTAAAATACATACATGTACATGCTCCAGATGCAAGCAAAGGTTGTCCTGCTTCATTTGAAGTATGGTTGAGTTGTGACTGTTCTAGTGTATTATCCACTTTATAGCTTTTAATATAGTTTGCTCCGAATGTTTGACTGACTGAAGTGACAGTCTAGTGGAAATAGTGGTATATGTCGTTTTCTTTTTTTGTCCCTGTTTCTTGTAGTGGTGGTCGTCATTGATACTTAGACCTTGATATACTGTATAAGGCGACTTCGTATGCTGGTAAATGACTCGTATACTTGGGTTCGCAATTTTGTATGTGGTTTTGTTCCGGTTGCAGATAACAAAACCACTTTATTTATGTAGTGGGTTGTAGCCTTTGTAGCATGATTAACTCGTCAAAAAGATTATATTAAGTCAGACAGGGAAGGCAGCACTCAACTTAACCAGCCGAGCACAGAAAACATTAAAAATACACAAAGCACAATGCCCAACTAAACAAGCGCAGATCCGCCCAAGTCCAAGCTGTCGAAAAGCATAATAAATTATAACTAGCTGAATGAGACCTGCCGTCCACTAGGACCCCGAAGGGTTCCCGAAGGCTAAATTTGCCTAATCGGGATGGTTCGGCATGTCTTCGCGACGTTCTGGAACCCTTCCGTGTCGTTCCTGTACGCTTCTGGAAGCCTTATGGACACTTCGGGACCGAACATTCTTCGGCATCCAAATTTTAAAAGTTTTAAAATTTGGACGCCGAAGGTCTTGTTCGGGATTGCTTCGGAAGTGCTTCGGGGTAATCCGAAACCCATCGGCAACAGTTCGGGGTGTTCGGGAATCCATCGTGATTCACTCGGCACCTTCGGGAAGCCTTCTGCGAGGCTTCGTAATCATTTTAACCATCCCGAGCGGTTTCCGAAGGAAGCTGAAGCAATGCCGAAAGCTCCCCGAATATGACAAACAGATGAGTTATTCACACGGAAGATATGCCGATCATGTTAAGAAACATGCCGAATAGTTGCCGAAGGAGCCGATTGTGAAGGGAAGGGATGCCGAGTCGAAGTAGTATTTCCCGAACTATACAAGAACGACTGCGGAAGCGATGAGTTCAGTTTGCCGATAGTTTTTATCTTGAATATATCGTTTTCACCATGGACCTACAAACCAAGGACAGGCTACCAAATATGGTTGTGTCAGCCCCTATAGAAAACGATGACACAACCAGTGTCTAATGGTTTTCAGCTATTTAAGGAAAACACCCGAAAGAGACTCCCGGTTTATCTACTTAGGACTGTAAGTTTTTTCATGAACTTAATATGTCAGTGTTTTTTATACCTGAAACTAAGTCATTCAACATTTCAAAATATGTCTTTTAATTTTAATAGCTGAAACTAGTGAGATTAATGGCGTCATCCATCAATCGTATTCAACTTTCAACGGATAACAAGATAGTAGTTCGGCATCGTTTATATACATCGGCGACCTTTCAGCATTTGATCGGCAACGATTCGTAAACACTTCCGCATAATCTGCTATGTAACCGCAACCTTTCCGCACGATCGGGAAACATTCGGGACCAAATCCTGAACTGTCGGCATTCATTCGCGTTGCGTTCGGCTACATCGGATAGGTTTCGGCGTTCATACTGCAACATTTCGTATAATGATCCCCGAATACATCCCGAACAATCCCGATGGCAAAGATCCGCCCATTTTTATTGATAAATGATCCCGAAAGGTTCCCGAAACAAGCAAACTGTAATCGGCTACCCTTCCGCGTATCATCGGGGTCTAGTGGACGGCAGGTCTGACCCAGTAGAAAAGATACAGCAACCAAAAGGCGAAATGCCTACGCTGAATGACCTAGTTACAACAGTAAAACTGCTGAATTACATAGTTATAGCAGCCTTTAGTCTCAAGTTCTGTGCGCTGTAGTGATAAAATGGTCTCATCATCTAGCATTAATACGTTTATTTGTGATGTTTTCAAATCAATTTGTCTGTTTGCTGTCGTTCAAAACTGTATGTGTACGTCTATTGAAGTCCAAGGGAAATATATGATCAAAGTCCATGTGCTCGACTGTTTCAGTTAAGTGCTGCCTTCTCCAGCAGATTACAATACTTCATCTTACTTGGCATTCAATGAACAGCTGCGTTAACCAATTAGCATTATTGTATTAATGTTGTCTAATGCATAGTGGTAGGATCCTTGATGAGATAGCCATCAACACTAATGGGGATGCTACTATTTATGAAGGCATTAAATACCCATTTGGACAACAATGACAATTTCATTTTTGGATCGAATACACCTCCATATTTATATACATCATGACATTATAAACTGGCATATTTAAGGAAAAATGAAAACAAAAAAGATTACTATACATTAACTGAATGACCTTCTTGGCAACCTAAAGCATGAATGGAGAATACCGGTTATGGAATTGGTTAACTGTCACTATTCTTTTGTCCTACGACAAGAAAATACAAGAAAGACAAACCTATTTCTCAACATTGTTTATAGTATTACTACCGCAGTTCAAACCCCGGAAATGTATTTATAAAGTCCCAAAATACTTGTTAACAAATCCAATTCCTATCTAAAGTTACCATATAACTACTATGTACCGCTTTTCTTCATATACAAATACAAAATACAAATACAAGCTGTATTTATTGTCGGACATTATACAACATAGTAAACATTAGCTATGACTAGCTATTATACCGACATTCTTGGATCTTGTCTATGTAACACATAAAATGCATATCTATGCAAATAAATATTGTTGTAACTAAATTCCAACCTTCGTGTACAAATACAATTACATCGCCTTGACACAATACACCAAACACAAACAATTAAAACGTCATTTTGAATTATATGTTAATGTGTTGTTCGCATGTCTGATCTAATAATTATACATGTAGATTTCTTCCATGGAATGTGTGATTAAAAGCTTTTTTCAGCAACAGTACCGGATTATAATGACAAGAAAATATGGTGAATGACGTTTGTTGTATAAAAATGTTGCCGTACAGTTGCATGAAAGAAACATGTTACAGCTCCTGACCATCATCTTCTGTACAACAATCATGGATTGTGTTTCCCAAAGGGTATTGCTCTAGAGAGATTGACCTGTATATTGAATCAGCGATCAACTTCGCTCAAGTGGTGTTTGTGAACGATTAACGAGTCTGTTTTGTGTAGTCTATGTGATCAAGTAACATATATTGGTGATAACGCCAGCTGAAATTTTATACTGGCCATAAAACTCTTCACTAACTGGCGTATGAGTACAATATTGCGTAAAATACATGCACTGCGCTTGCTGAGCCGACTGCGTTGATTCAATAATGCAGAACGCCCATTGTCAGCTAAAAGAGCATTTTCGTAGTTTGGTTGTGTTGATTCCTTATTGTAAGGTGTATAGTTTACCTTACAAGGTTTTCTAGTAGAGAAAAAACACATGATGTACGGCCGTGTTTTGTACTAATTGTATACTTTATCTAACACCGCATCATTTCTGTTAGGTTATATTCAGAAAGAAATGGTATTCCTCTTCAGCAGCAAATATCAAATGTAGTAATATTGTGTCCTAGTGGGACACTGTAAATTAGACGCTTATCATTTGCCTGGTATATACAGAAACTCGGGTCACTGTCAGGCGAGAACAATGTTTTCTGGCGAGCTGATATTGTTCCGGATGGCGAGCTTTAGCGATCCGAACAGCGACCCGAGTTTCTATTTATCATGCAACCAGCATCACGGAACATTTAGCGACACAATTCCTCAATGTTTTTTTAAAATTTAGAACGGAGTTGCGGGTTTGAGTAGACCCAGTTATATATATAATCCCACCGATTAACACAACTACATGTGTTTCCGTGCACAAAATAGTTATCCATTCTTCACTGCTTAACTAAATAAGAAGTTTTAAAAAAATATGTCAATTATTTATTCGGTACATGAAACCTTGAAAATTACCAAATTAGTTCATTAATGTAGAATAAAATATCGCTCATTAATTTTGAAGTTTTTCTTGTTGAATCATCAATGGCGTACGTGTCTGAACAAGGTCGTTACTACGTCATAATTTCTTCTGTTATTCGTTACAATGCCCTTGGAATAAATATAAACATGGACTATGCCAAAAACTATGTTGTTTGCGGTAACTGTCAGTGCAAAATCAAATTCCGAACGTGGGAAATAACTTCAATGTGTTATCAGGCAGTTGCATGATAACTGTCTAAAATAGTATTATCTGAGCCATCACTTTAGAGTATATAAATATGAGGCGGAATTATCGATCTAAAAAATGTATGACTTTCATTCAGTTTGAAATAATCGTAGCCATTGCATTGCCTCAAACATTTCTTATAATACAACGAAATATCGAATTGACTTGAAGATGAATCTTTAGCTCAAGAAATTTTTTTTATACAAGACAATCAATTTACCTTTGAACCAATAAAGTCTACATAAACCAACATCACAGTTGCTGTTCTTTCAAATAACATTATAATCATATGATCAGGAACGAACCGGAGATTGACGTATAGAAATTAAATGGTGTAGTTTATCATCGGACAAAAACGAAGCGTAAATTCAAATTCAAAAATGGAGTGCAACATGATTTATTATTCCCGTTTAATGTTTTATTCCTGGAAATTCTTAATATCGTATGCCTTTTGATAATATTATCTAATTTCTCCACGCTGCCATTAGAATAATTTGTATTTCACAATTTCGTTGATTTATTGTACTATTTACATAATATTCGCCAAATTCATAACGAGAATCTTGTGTTAAGTTCGTGCATCAAGTTAATGTGTACGCACTATAACACTGATATCGCAGGCTAAGAATTAGAAGGTACTTGCGACCTTATAAGGCTCATACATATCTGAAACCTGCCTTTCAATGAGCCTTTTTTTCATGAAAATCGGAAGTGGTCATGTTGACTAAACTGAAGTTTAATAAGCATTTTTCTCCAAAAGTAAAGAGTAATTTTCAAACAATTGTTTCTTGTTTTCTCAAAATATTAATATTGTACAAGTTTACGGCCTTCTAGTTCAAAGCTAGTCTTGATTACCTGCCCCTTACACTACGTTATTGGGTCAGGTACAAACCAGTAATGACGGCTGCCATTGGTACAACGACAACAACAACACTCATATGTATTACAGAAGGGACAACGCATAAAACGTGTTACTAATAAAAACTGATTAAATATCATAAGTCCTTATGTTATCTTATATCAAAATCCAAAACGTTTGTGTCATGTGACATATTTTTCAGAAAATACTAAATACGTTACCATAACATTGTATAAAAGGGAAGTAATCCAGACTAAAATGAACTTACAAACGTTATTTTAGATATAATGAATTGTAAAGTTGAATATGTATAAACTAAACGATATTGATTATGTCCTATGCATGCGTAGAGCAAGTTATTTTACAACTTTAACTCAATTCAGTTTTTGAATATACCACTCAATTGTGTACAGTGTCTACAAATGTACCTGTATTTCCTGTACAGACCAAAATACGAAAAGGAATTTCCAAGTGAAATGAACGAAGGGAGCGAAAAGAAAATAGAAACTTTATTAACCAAGTTTACATAGGTCTATTATTGTAGTATTAACAGAAAATTAATTACTGAAGGAGATTTTTATGGTACCCGATATACACAATAGATTTTTCATGCCAAGGTGTCTTGCTGTGTTCCACTTCGAGTACAGCAAAGCGACTTATTGTCTTTAAAAGGCGCATGGGCCTAGTTGACTATCTTTAAATATCGTTGCGTCACTTTCTATTTAACATACGGGTGTAGGTAATCGCTAATCGGCATCTATATAGCCGAGTCATCCATATAAGTGACCGCAATTTACGTAACTCCGCCTACACCTGTCAGAGGGACTTATGTTGGACTATGCGCTGGGACTACAAATACTAGATTCTAACTGTTCCGACCATATAGGTGGATAAGTGGTCTAGTGGTAAGGACTACTGATCCGTAGGTTGTGGGTTCGATCCGTTGTCCAACCGGATAAAAAAAGAAATGCTTTTGAGTGTTTCCAACCTAACATGACTAAAATTACTAGCAGTCTTTCGGACAAGACTTTAGAACTGAGGTCCCGTGTATGATGCTTTACAACAGGCATGTAAAAGAACCAGAGATGCTTCTGAAACTTGAGCATCTTCTGTATCATAAACTATCCCCTAAAAAACTAAAATGACTAAGCTTTTCTGGGGGCCTCGCCCATATGAATTTCCGGTGGCGTAGATAAATAAAAACATATAAATTAAATGTCCGACCACGTGTTAAGGCGTTATCCATATAATGTAGGTTTATTCTACGTTTTATATAGTGCTGTTATAGACATGTTAGGCCGGCAACAATAGAATGTAGTTATGTTCTATGTTGTATTTAGAGTTGTTATAGGCATGGAAGGCCGGCATCAATAGAATGTAGGTTTATTCTATTTAGTATATAATGTTGTTATAGGCATGTTAGGGTGGCATCCATAGAATGTAGGTGTTCTTGTGTTGTATGTAGTGTTGTTATAGACATGATATTGCGGCATCCATATAACTTAGGTTAATTCTATGCTATATATAGTGTTAGTTTAGAAATGTAAGGGCGGCATCCATAGAATGTAAGTGTATTCTATGTTGAATATAATGTTGCTATAGACACCTACATTCAATGGATGCTATCCTAACATTTCTTAAACAAAACATGATAACATAGAATAAACCTACATTATATGGATGCCGCACTAACATGTCTGTAACAACACAAATGCATCAATTACTATGCATAACATTATAACATAGAATAAACCTACATTCTATGGATGCCGCCCTTACATTTCTAAAACAACACACTATATAACATAGAATAAACCTTCATTCTATGGATGCAGGAAAAACATAATAAATGGGTGCTATTGTTTTCTTCAATAAAATACTGAAGTTGAAACAATGAATATATCTTTAGTTATGTGTTTGGTATCACACTTGGCTATCCTTAACGTAATCGTTCACCTCTGCATCAACATTGCTTTGCTGTCAGGTTCCTTACACAGCTGGGAAAACTATCATTGGATAATATAATTTAAGTAAACGTTCGATTTGTCTGTAAAAAAACATACATTGTATAAAGGACATTGATAAAGGCTGGGATGAATAACACATTCTGGTATATTCTTCCCAGATTAAGGCCAGAAATAGGCTAGTGGATTTTTTGGCAGTTCATTTCGTTTTCTTCCTGTCCCCGTATGTCTCCAGTATTTAGTCATACCCTGTACTTTCGTTTTGATTACAACGCTGTGTTTAAATATAGGTAAACTGGCAGGTACATTTACACAAATGTATCAGTTTTTAATAAGGTGTTATAGGGAATTAATATATATTTTCTGTTAAGTAACACGTTTTGTGTGTTGTCCCTTCTATATCCTTGTTATTGTTGTTGTTGTCGTTTGTATCATGGAGGATACCATAAGTCGTTCGTGCCAGACGTACTATTACTATAGAAAACGTCGGGAACCAGACTAGTTCAAAGCCAGCAATATGTACCCCAGTTTGTTATAAGGGGCATCAGGAGGGTGACTACACACAATTGACAGAGAAAGCCACGGCAACAGTTGCTTGCCAGTAGTAACTGTTGTCGAACGGTGAGAATTTAATACCAGGTACAAATGGAGAGCGTCAAGGTTCTACACCACATAGAATTATTTAAATATCTGCTCAAGTAAAACACTGTATGATCTTCAAACCTTTTATCTATTCCATCATTTCACACATAAATAATCTCGATTTCTACATTGATTTTTACCGAAAGCTAATTGTCCAATTTTGGCTTGTGGAACCTCCTTGACTATACCGGTGCCAACGTGAGCACCTTTACACACACCAGTTCGTTATAAGGGACATCGAGTTTGTTTACAACACAATTTTGACGGAGAGAGCCTCTGCAGCAGTGGTTTGTCCTTAGCTGACAAATGGCGAGTATTGCCATTCGAGAACATCAAGGTTTCAAACATTTCATCTATCCCTTTATTTCATTAAATCATCTGGATTTCTACATCGATTTTCACCGACAGCTAATTGTCCAATATCTGGAATTGTTTTCCTATATAGTTCCTGGTTATTCATTCTCTCACATATATCACACATTGCTTGTCCATAAACTTCTTTATAACCCGGAGAATAGTACATGTCTTTCTTTTCTAGCATTTGAGCATAATCAGTATTTGATAACGTATTAAGATATCTTCCAAGTTCCTCAGCGGATTTGAAATCATCTGTAGATATATATGTTCCCTTAGGTGCAATGTCTGCAGATTCCCCCTTAAATCCTCCCCGAGTTATAAGTATAGTGTCATAATCATAGTTATCAAACAGTTTCTCTGTAAAGTATTGATGACACATTGAATTTTCAAAAGCGAGATAGTACTTATAGGTATTGAGAATATCAAAACAATCATCATGCTTGTATTTATGTCCACAGTCCCATTTAGTTCCACATGAACCTAAGACAGTGACATTAAAGTATTTATCAAGTTCATGTGTGTATTCCAAACGGTAAGCTTGTGTCCCGCAACGTGACGTGATCAAAAGAGCGTTGTTTGATTTCTTAGACGCTATTAACTTATAGTTTTTGTGTTGGTAAGACTCTTTTTTCTTAATAGCTCCGTACGGTAGATGAATATCGCTGGTGTTTTTGTTAAAAGTCATGGTCCAGTTATACGAATGTTTCCAAGGAGTGTTTTTCCATTTTCCCTTGGACGGTCCGTTGTACTTATTTGGTGCTTCATGGGCTGCAAATATCCAAACTTGGCGTGGTGGACGCTTAAGTCGCTTCCTTAGTTTCTTATATTTGTTAACATAGCGTCCATCAAATATCACAACATCGCTTTTTTCAAAGTTATTGGCGTCAAATGTCATTCTACAATTGGAATATTTACAATTCGAAAATCCTACGTATTTGGCCTCTTCTCTCGCCTTGATATAATGTGGTGGATTATACCACAATACAACATATTCTCTTCCAAGTTTCGGTTTGTCATCCTGCTTCGTGACAACCACGTCATCATTATAGTCCTTTATCACGTTCAAGGTTACATCCGGCTGCAAGGATACCTACAAAACATTAGCTTACATTACACTGGGTTATTGTAAATGTTGTATATATTTGGAATTCCACCTCATAAATTGGTACCGGATGATATAATTGTTGAAGAATTGCATTTATTTTCCGACTTGGCGTCTTAAACTTAATATATTGCCTTTGAAACGATATTATAACGTGAATATGATACAATACGGTATGATAAAATGTTCTATGATACAAGATATTTTATTTTATTTCCGACTGATGTTGGTTTTCTTGCTAAATGTAATTTAGGAACTTATTAGTCAGTTATTCTACTTTAGCTTATGAAAAGATGTTTCTTTAATAAATCACCGATACTGCAGAGACTTTTATGTAGATTTAGATGCATTACATTTACTCGTGCAAAATGTCATACTTGTGCGTTCACCCGATACTGAACAATCTGCATTTTATACGATTTGTTTTACCTCGAATGACCTTAGTAAAGCTCACAAAACATGTCAACAAACCAATGGCTTCGTCGTCCGTGAAACAGCATCGTACATTCTGTATAATATTATTGACCATGTAATGCAGACTGTTGATACGATACAAAGCGTCAACAATACTGAAATAGTTCAATGTCATTATGATACATTCCAACATCTCTAAAACAATCCATAGTATTTCGCATATTCAAAATGGGCAGGAAAATCTCATAAAAGTAACTATTGTCCTATTTCAATATTTTTAATCATTTCAAAACTGTTTCAGAAACACCCAAACAATTTCGTGGAAGGCATTCCTTGTTGTACGGCTTACAATCAAGAATCAGAACCAAACACTCTTGTGAAACCGACTAACAAATGTGGTGCATAACTGGATCAGTACACTCTACGATGGACAAAATGTTGGTACATTGCTCCAAGACTGACCTTGTTATCCACAACATTTTCATAGACAAGTTCAAATATTATCATATGTCATCAGAGCGTATCGCATGGATAACATCTTATCTGAACAAAGAAAGTGTGTGTTTCCGCGAACTTTCATACCCCGCTGAAATAACGCCAGGTTTTCTCATATGCTCAGTGTTTGGACCCCTACTATTTGTCATTAATATAAATAATTTACTAAACCATGTCCAGTCTTGAACAACCGACAGCTTTGCAGATGACACAACACTTTCAGCATCAGGAGATACAATTCAAGACATTCATCAAACCCGTCAATCTGATATTGACATTGTAGACTCAAGTTAAAACTACAGAACCATGTTATCGAAATTTGACAAAGTATAGGCTTCTTTGAATCAATGTAGATAACACACTCAAATCGAAAACTCACTTTTACAAAAAAATACAAAATATATTACACAACTCTATCTACTCATGCGAATCAAGACAATTATTATATTTAATGATTATATCCTCTCATACCTAGATTATTTATGTTCAATATGGGCGAACACAGATCAATAAATCACTGACGAAATCATTTAATTCCAAAACCGGACAGCGTGTATCCTTCTTGATATAAAATACTTTGACACTCCATTTGTAGTTCAATACACTTCAGTCGATGAAATTTGACAAAAGGTGTGAATATAAAAATTAATTTTTTGTGTACAAATCACTTAATGATAATCAGGTTCCAAAATACTTGTAACAAAAAGTTACAAAATCAAACCAATTTCACTGATGTAATCAAAGATCAGTAACCAATGCAGAGCTATTTGTACAAATGTACCATGTTTGAATTTTCTAGAAAATCGCTTGCATACTCGGGACCAAACATATGGAACGATGTACCAAAATCAGTACAAGCATCAGACTCAATACATTAATTCCAAAATGCACATATCAAATGGAAAAACCCATACCTAAGCATTGTAATATAACAGACTGATCACATGTGAATACATTCTTGAGTTCGATATAATTTTACCAACTGTCAGCATGTCTTAACTATTTATAAATGTAAGTGATAAGATGTTAATTTTCAATGAGTCATATAATGTGTTCTAAATGTGGTCTTATTAGTGCCCTTGTTATTAATACTCATTTGTATATTTATGTATAAATGTTGAGGCCCATATGGAAGATTGCATTATTGTTAATATGTTAGCCTGGTAATAAAAGACTTACCTTACTTACTTACTTACTTACTTACCTACTAAATATAACGGCTTTTGAATATTACATTTCAATTCTAACTTTATACACACAAGTATATTAAAAACCAGTGTCACTTTGAGAGAGTATGTTGTTTAATTTACCTATCGGCACGACCTCATAAATGGAATACATGTATCACGTTACGACACTGTCTCATCTATAATTATCGAACCTTTATAAAACGCTATTCCTGTTCTTAGTCTATATAGACAAACTTGTAGGTCACGTTAGGAAAAAAGAGGAGTATTGTGGAATGAATATTATAGCGTAGTTTGTAAACAGATAATAGAAATTCGGACTGAAAAGGCAGCACTCATCATAACAAGCCGAGCACAGAAAACATGAAAAAAAACATCACATACTACAATTGCACAACAAAATGCCCAACACATAACTGAACGAGAAAATGAACATAACCGCCGAAAGCCCAAGTTGCAGCTATCAAAACGTCGAAAGCTCGAGCCACAGCTGTCAAAAACTTAAAAAGATCATATTTAACAAAAGTTCAGACAAGCTCTGTAGTGGATCTCCAAGCCATAATTGTATTTTCAGTGTCTGACTTATTTACTGCGCTAAGTTAACATTCATTTTACGCAACATTATTTTCACTTGTTAAATATTAAGCAAAGTGAATGTCTTTTGTTGTCTTAAGGAAACTGGAATTTGGAAATCCGTTGATGTTTGAATCATTTATTTAGCCATTACATAATAAAACAAAAACATACCAATATTACACTTACCACATTTTAATATCCGAGATGTTGGTAACATTCTGTCCCACGTAAGAACAAACAATACAACTTAAAATATTATTTTTGATTTATTCACAAACGCACGCAAATTATTAAATAAATTACAGAACACATTTTTCATAATTCATTATTTATATTTTATATTGGTATCATGCGTCCGCATTAAATCAGTAATTAATTAATCGTACTAGTATTATACTGTCTTTATGTTTTATGCTTTGTAATCTTTAACATTATTTTGAAAGCACAAATGTGTATCCAGCTGAACGTCAATGTAAAACTAATTAGTTATGAAAGACTGTGTTAACCCTAATTCAAATCAATCAGGTGCATCGTTCCAAAGTATTTTTTTATGTAAAATTGAATCGAATGAAATAGGATATGTTCTTTGGTGTCACTTCTTTTTGTATATATTGGTCCATGATTTACAATCGTTTAAACCCGTCACTGTGACCTTTTATGTGGACCGCCACACGAATATCCAATCATCCGGAATGGGGCCGAAAAACCGGAATGGGACTGAATGATTCGAAATTTGGTAAAATAAGAATTAAAAAACATTTCGAAGGTTAGTTCGAATAGACAAAAAGTAAATCTGCTTTATGCATATGCCACTCGAATGCCTTTAATAAACACCTTGCCTCCGTCATGATTAATAGAGTTAGTTTGATTAATTTTAAGGGAGTAATTGTCCTTTATTTGTTTGTACTTACAAAAATATGTTGCACGCGCTATTTCTCTGTAACAATTGGTCGAAGTTCAACAAAACTTTGTCTAGTAATGCAAATCGTTGGCACACGCTTGTCTGATTAATTTTATGGGAGTTATGGATCTTTATTGTTTTGCACTTATTAATTTTGTCTTCGCTATTACTTTGTAACCATTGTTCGAATTTGAACAAAACGTTGCGTGAATGATCAGTACCAAAAAGATTATATTAAGTCAGACAGGGAAGGCAGCACTCAACTTAACCAGCCGAGCACAGAAAACATTAAAAACACACAAAGCACAATGCCCAACTGAACAAGCGCAGATCCGCCCAAGTCCGAGCTGTCGAAAAGTATTAAATCATATCTAGCTGAATGACCCAGTAGAAAAGCTTCAGCAAACAAAAGGCGGAATGCCTACGTTGAATGACCTAGTAACAACAGTAAAACTGCTGAACTACATAGTTTTAGCAGCCTTTAGTCTCAAAAGTTAAATAACAGTATTGAAACGTTGAAAGGCCCGTATAGTCGTATGACCTACTTTCAATTAGTAAAATGACGTAATTGAACAAATCGAGATATGACGTAATGAACAAGTCATTAAGAATTGCAAGCAATACAGAAGTCCCCTACCGGTTTAAAGCCATATTCAATGTGTCTGTTGCCATACCAACCACAATTCCAAGTCTAGCATATCGTCAGCACATGTTTGTCGGATCAATTTTAAGGGAGTTATAGCCCTTTGCTTTTTACACTTATATATCATTTGTATGTGCTTTTCCCCAGTAAGCATCGGTTTGATTTCAATGACAGTTTGCTTTACTTATCATTACAAAGTCCAGTTGTACATACTTTTAGAGAACATTGGAGCGAATGTGTCAAGCAGTATCTGGGGGTATTCATCACATTCAGTGATAGTTCTTGTTTATTATCACGACATTCCGGCTAAATCAGACACGGTCTCGTGTTTTCGATTGAATACAATAATAAAGGTTTAGAGCATGTGATAAACATTGCAAGTGCTATAACTACGGCATCTCGGCTCATTCCGACATGTGATAAGGGTTTCACAGGCATCCTTCATAGTATGCTTCCCTTCTCTAGGCACCAATACATTCCAGGTATCCAATACCAATCCAAACTCGATTCGCTATTCTCTTCTGGCTCTTGTTCCGGATACGATTGTGAGCTCTATATTTGTACGAATCCTCTCCATTTTCGTTTGTTCATTATGTGTATTTCGTGTCCAGCTGTTTCTAGTTTCGTATGTCAACATGAATATTGAGAACTTGTTTTACTAGTATACCTGCGTTTCGGTTCCAGGGCCGATAAAAGTGGTTGTTTCCATGCTTGGGTCCGTTGAATTATACAATGCAGGGATCCGTGACACAAATCATAGATACAACAAGAAATGATATACATACATAATTAAGGACCCAATGCTAAATACTTGTACTAGTCGAAATGCAGAAATAGCTATGCCTAATTATTTATCGAAGGTTCGAATTATGCTTAGTACATTAAACTTAGTGCATGATGATACCACCAAACTACAGCCCTTGATAAATTATGAAATTGAAAATGTACAGTTGACATGCGCATTGTCGACGATGCTACGACCAAGCTGCACATCTTTGCACAACAGTTTTGGTATAGGGGGCATTTCTACATAATATTGTACACACTATTGACAGAGAGAGCCACTTCAACAGTTGATGGCCCTAAGTTGACAAATGACGAGAAATCAACGTCAGGTTCTACATGGTATAGTATTATATAAAGCAAAACACTGTAGTAACTTCAAACCTTTTATCTATTCCATCATGCAAGCATAAATAATCTCGATTTCTACATCGATTTTTACTGAAAGCTAATTGTCCAATATTTTGCATGTTGAACCTCCCAGACTATACCGACGGCGATTTGACAACCTTCACATACACAAAAAGATTATATTAAGTCAGACAGGGAAGGCATCACTCAACTTAACCAGCCGATCACAGAAAACATAAAACGCACAAAGCACTATGCCTTATTAAACCAACCGAGCACAGGAAACATAAAACACATACAAGGCAAATTGCCCAACTAAATAAGTAAAGATCCGCCCAAGTCCAAGCTGTCGAAAAGTATAATAAATTATTACTAGCTGAAGTCTGTTTATTTGAGCTCTTTAAAAACATAAAAAATACATATTAATGTATACTAGCCCATTTTTAATTCCCTGTGTTCTCATAAATCATCTGGATTTCTACAACGATTTTCACCGACAGCTAATTGTCCAATATCTGGAATGGTTTTTCTATATAGTTCCTGGTTATTCATTCTCTCACATATATCACACATTGCTTGTCCATAAACTTCTTTATAACCCGGAGAATAGTACATGGTTTTCCTTTCTAGCATTTTAGCATAATCAGTATTAGATAAAGTATTAAGATATCTTCCAAGTTCCTCAGCTGATTTGAAATCATCCGTTGATATATATGTTCCCTTAGGTGCAATGTCTACAGATTCCCCCTTAAATCCTCCCCGAGTTATAAGTATCGTGTCATAATCATAGTTATCAAGCAGTTTCTCGGTGAAGTATTGATGACACATTGCATTTTCAAAAGCAAGATAATATTTATAAGTATTTAGAATATCAAAACAATCGTCATGTATATGTGCTTCACCACAGTCCCATTTCGTTTCACATGAACCTAAAATATGGCGTTGAAGAATTTACGCAGTTTGCGTGCGTACTGTAATCGTTGGGCTTGCGTCTCGCAATGTGAAGTAATCATTAATGCGCTGTTAGATTTCTTAGATGCTATTGATTCATAGTTTATGTGTTGGTAAGGTTCTTTTTTCTTAATAACTCCATACGGTAGATGAATATCGCTGATGTTTTTGTTATATATCATTGTCCAGTTATACGAATGTTTCCACGGTGCCTTTTTCCATTTTTCCTTAGATGGTCCATCGTACCGGATGGGTGATTCATGAGCAACAAATATCCAAATTTGTCCTCGTGGACGTTTAGGTGACCCCATTAATTCCCCCTGGACAATAACATTACGTCCGTCAATTATCACTGCGTCGCTTTCTTCAAGATCACTTGTGTTGAATGTCATTCTACAATTGGAGTATTTACAATTTGAAAATCCAACATATTTGGCCTCTTCTCTCACATGTATATAGCGTGGTGGATCAAACCACAATATTACATATTTACTTCCAAGTTTCTCATTGTTGATCTTACTTTTGTTTTTAGCTTCGATAACTTCATAAGACACTATATTGTCATCTTGTTGCCTTGGTGCCTATCAAATATGATACAAAATAAACATGCTTTAAAAATATTACTGTCAATGGATATAATCCACTATGAATCTTATCAGTAACAAGATATTCATTAACAGGTATGTATTATACTTCGTATTATTGCATGTAAGGACTTGTCCGATGTTTCTCTGTCCGATTATTTTACGTTCTTTTGTGCAACGTTCATCGGTCAGCTAGGCTTTGGAATAATGCGATGTTGTGACGTTACTGGTCTGCTAATAGGGAGGTGGTAATGCCAACGCGTAAGACTACTTGTATGTTTAACTACTCTTACATATATACGTACACGTTGTTATTAAAATTGCCTTGAGAAACGCAACGTATACGTGTAACATCACATGACAGTTGTATCAGGATTTCTTCGTGAATTCATCTATATAAACTCAGAAACTACCTGCGATGAAATCCAGCGCACATTATATTTTCGTCTGTCACACGTCCGTTACTTGTATAAACTACCCATACCTGGATAACGGTATACCAAACTAGAACTGCCACAGAGTGACTAATGATACCCCAACATACTGCTTTGTCAAAGACGTATGGAAAACCACATCCATCATTTCTGACCTTTGAACTATTAAGTGTGATCTTGACCTTTGTGATATTGAAATAATTTTTTGTATGACACATCGTTTGATAGGGGTGAGCAATGGTGCCAGGTTATTTTCAAATCCCACAATAAATGACATAGTTACGGCCAGGACAAGCTAAATCAAGATCATAATTTACCTTTGAACTCCAAGTGTGACCTTGACCTTCGAGATATGGATGTAATTGTTTCGCATGACACTACATCTGGTATTAGTGAACATTTGTGCCAAATGATTTTCAAATCCCATAATAAATTACTTAGTTCAAGGCTGGACAACCTCAATTATGGCGAGTTTTGATCTTTGAACTCCAAGTGTGACCTTGACCTTTGAGATATTGATGTAATTGTTTTGTATGACACACTGCCTGGTAGTAGTGTACATTTGTGGCATATTATTTTTAAACCCAACAATAAATGACTAAGTTATGGTCCGGACAAGCACAATAATGGCCATTGTTTACCTTTCCACTCCAAATGTGACCTTGACCTTTGAGACATTGACATAATTGTTTCACATGACACACCGTTTGATAGCAGTTAACATTTGTGCAAAATTATTTTCAAATCCAACAATAAATGACGTAGTTATACGTCGGACAAGCTCAATTTTTGACATTTTTACCTTTGAACTCCAAGTGTAACCTTGACCTTCAAGATATTGGCGTAATTGTTTCGCATTACACACCGCCCAGTACTGGTAAACATTTGTGCCAAATTATATTCAAATCTCACAATAAATGACTTAGTTATGCTCCGGACAAGCTCAATTATGGCCATTTTTTACCTTTCAACTCCAAGTGTGACCTTGACCTTTGATATACAGACGTAATTCTTTTTCATGACACACCGTCTCATCAATGTGAACAAATGTACCAAGTTATTTAAAAAACCTTCAATGTATACAGAAGATACAGCCCGGGCAAAATTTGGGACAGACGGACAGTCAGACGGACCGACAAAGTGACTCCTATATAGCCCCCCCCCCCCCCCCCTCTACTTCAGTAGTGGGGGTATAAAAATAGTACTCACGTAGACGAAAACGTAACACTTTGTCTTTCGCAACCTCTCTAATAACGCTTACAAAGCATGTCAACTACCAAAGACTTCGTCATGCGTGAATCAGCATCGTGCATTATGTAAACAAACAGTATTAAGATGACCGTTGATAGAACACCAAGCCCCAACAACACTGAAACAAATATATGTCAAAATTATAACGGCACAATGTTTTACAATAACTTGTACATGCGTATATTCCTTCTCGACCCCAGGCCCTAACGCGTGTATGATATTCTGTCCCTGGGGTTTGTATACTGTGGGAATATCATGGCGAGTTTGATACCGGCAACGTGTTCATGTGAATAATATTTTGAATATGGAACCTCTAGTCTATTGAAGAACGACGCGACCACTTCTACTAGTTTCCGATAGTGTTAAGTGTTCTCCTTCTTGTTTGGATTGAAGTAAGCCGCTGTGGGTTCATATACTTTAATCTTACTTAGTATAGTGCGCACAGGATAATGTGGTATTCACAAACATGAATCGGTGTGGTCAATTGTTGCAAATTTTGTTTTTCAAATTACTAAAGACAACAGATATACGTAGTAAGTATTGTACTTAAACATCACTGATAATTCGTGCACATCTGAATAATCCACCTTTGTGGATTATACAAAATTTCCCCGCCTTTTTTATTATCAATGGCGCGCTATATGTGGCACTCAGGTTATCTGTTATGATATCAATTAAAATGAAATACATTGCTGTGGTTAAATGATATTTTAATAAACTCATTTAGTCATTTTTGTACATTAGATATTTCCATATATTTACGTTCATATATACATAAATACAATTATTTGATAAAAGAGGTGGCATATATTGTGTCGAAATACATTTAAGAACCTCGTTACCATACGCATGCGCAGGAATATGGCGGACGTGAATTTCAAATATTGTAAAGAAAAAGCCTACGTTTTACTAGTTTATTGGGAACACGCTATTTAGAAAGAACAACATTCCATATTATAAACAAAATTCACTACAATAATATCATATACAAAAATTGATAAACTGACTGAAATGTCTGGGGTTTTTTTGACAAAAATCATAAATGAAAGAAAAACTGTCTTGAACAGTTTACAGTTTATTGGCAATACATTAGGCAATATGCCATTGAGTATACAAAGAAACATAAAACATAATTACATTTAATTACACGGTCAACAATCAGTTAATATTTTAATTAGGTAATGAGTACTAAATGTGCATACAAAATGATTAATAGTCAGCTGTCAAAATATATAAAGATAAACTAATTTAAGTATGTCTTATTAATAAATTCTAAACAATTCAAATCAATATATTTATATCGGCATTTAATATTAACACCTTAAGAGGCTATTCATTTTATAAATTTTACCATACTTTGACGCGAATAAAAATATTTGCTAACATATAGCTTTCTTACATCACTATAGAGACCACATTCCATAACAAATTGATATTCATCTTCAAGACATTTACACAAATGACACTTTCATTACAAGGGGTAGCTATTGGTTAATCGCAATCGTGGCAAAGCTTCCCTGTATTTATCGATATAAATATCATTCAAGTAAGCGTGAAAAAACTAAAATCTGATATTAAACATATAACCTGGCCCTTTTTGAAATTTCCAGTTCTGACTTCCAATTTTGTGTAAACGAATCTGATACTCGTTGCTTTGCTTGTTTATTTGTATTTGGCCAAAGGTACTATAGTACCGATTTGCTAATGAATTGAAGTATACCATAGTATTGTACTTCTTTTTTGCCCCTTTGTGACACCTCTACAAAAATGTTGATTTTGTTCTTACCGTGTATATGTCACCTGACACACTACCGTACAAGACACGCAAGATATATATACACGTACGGTATTATGTGTTAGCAATGAAATAGCGGATGCTTAACTCTGTTGAAATGTTTGGATATATATACATTTACGGTATATTGTGTTAGCAATGAAATAGCGGATAGTTAACTCTGTTGAAATGTTTGGATATATATACATTTACGGTATATTGTGTTAGCAATGAAATAGTGGATGGTTAACTCTGTTGAAATGTTTGGATATATATACATTTACGGTATACTGTGTTAGCAATGAAGTAGCGGATGGTTAACTCTGTTGAAATGTTTGGATATATATACATTTACGGTATATTGTGTTAGCAATGAAATAGCGGATGCTTAACTCTGTTGAAATGTTTGGATATATATACATTTACGGTATATTGTGTTAGCAATGAAATAGCGGATGGTTAACGCTGTTGAAATGTTTGGATATATATACATTTACGGTATACTGTGTTAGCAATGAAATAGCGGATGGTTAACTCTGTTGAAATGTTTGGATATACAGTAAAACCTCGATAAGTCGAGCATCGTTATTACGAGCATCCGGCCTATGTCGAGCAATGTCCCCGCGACTTTGCTGTATGTTGTATATTAATAGACTTCTGATATGTCGAGCACCTGGCTTATCTCGAACATTTGGATTATCCCGATGGGTCCTCGAGATAACGAGGTTTTACTGTATATACATTTACGGTATACTGTGTTAGCAATGAAATAGCGGATGGTTAACGCTGTTAAAATGTTAGTGGGTCACCTCTCCTATACATTATAGCTAGTACCAATTATCAGTTTGTGTGTTTGTGAACGGGACATGAGAGATATGAACCTGATTTTACACGAACCATTGATGTAAAGGATTGTCCAATTCAACGAATGGTAGTGATTATGCTTTAATCATAGGAATACATAATTGTTTGATCTAAAAAGATTATATTAAGTCAGACAGGGAATGCAGTTGCATTCAACTTAACCAGCCGAGCACAGAAAACATTAAAACACACAAAGCACAATGCCCAACTGAACCAACCGAGCACAGGAAACATAAAACACATACAAGGCACAATGCCCAACTAAACAAGCAAAGATCCGCCAGAGTCCAAGCTGTTGAAATGTATAATAAATTATTACTAGCTGAAGTTTTTTAAAAACATAAAAAAGTACATATTAATGTATACAAGCCCATTTTTTAATTCCCTGTGTTCTCATAAATCATCTGGATTTCTACAACGATTTTCACCGACAGCTAGTTGTCCAATATCTGGAATGGTTTTCCTATACAGATCCTGGTTATTCATTCTCTCACATATATCACACATTGCTTGTCCATAAACTTCTTTGTAACCCGGGGAATAGTACATGTCTTTTCTTTCTAACATTTTAGCATAATCAGTATTTGATAAAGTATTAAGATATATTCCAAGTTCCTCAGCTGATTTGAAATCATCCGTTGATATATATGTTCCCTTAGGTGCAATGTCTGCAGATTCCCCCTTGAATCCTCCCCTAGTTATAAGTATAGTGTCATAATCATAGTTATCAAACAGTTTTTCGGTGAAGTATTGATGACACATTGCATTTTCAAAAGCAAGATAATATTTATAAGTATTTAGAATATCAAAACAATCGTCATGTATATGTGCTCTACCACAGTCCCATTTCGTTTCACATGAACCTAAAATAGTGACGTTGAAGAATTTACGCAGTTCGCGTGCGTACTGTAATCGTTGGGCTTGCGTCTTGCAATGTGAAGTTATCATTAGTGCGCTGTTAGATTTCTTAGATGCTATTGATTCATAGTTTTTGTGTTGGTGTTTTTGTTGTTTCTTAAAAACTCCGTATGGTAGATGAATATCGCTGATGTTTTTGTTATATGTCATTGTCCAGTTATACGAATGTTTCCATGGTACCTCTTTCCATTTTCCCATAGATGGTCCATCGTACTCAATGGGTGATTCGTGAGCTGCAAGTATCCAAATCTGTCCAAGTGGACGTTTTGGTGGACCCATTAATTTCCCTTGGGTAATTACATGACGTCCATCAATTATCACTGCGTCGCTTTTGTCAAGATTGTTGGTGTTAAATGTCATTTTACAATTGGAGTATTTACAATTTGAAAATCCAACATATTTGGCCTCTTCTCTTGCCTGTATATAATGTGGTGGATTAAACCACAAAACAACATACTCTCTTCCAGGTTTCTGTTTGTCGACCGTACTGTTGTTTTTATTGACGATATCCTCATAAAACGCTCTGTATTCCTTAGGCACTATACGATCGTCTTGATGCAATGATACCTGTAAAATGGAATACAAAATAAAGATGTATTAAATAATATTGTATCATAGTTAGGGCAATTTACATTGATGTTGACTGATGGGGTGTGGTGGATAAATCTTATTATAATCGATGATGTGTGTCTTAATTTCCATAGGGCTGAGTAAAACAACTACAGTGCATGATAAGAATGTAATACCCCTTTGTTCAATCAAAGATCAAACTATCTAAGCACTAGCTCACGTCTGACTACTGATTCAGGATTTTTATTGTTAAAATAGCACGACTTGTATCAGTTAATTTATTACATTCATTAAACCTTGTTATAAGTCAACACTTTTGACCTGTCGCTAATTAATCTCCGTGTGTTTTCGTTTTTGTACAGTAAGAATGTTTTGATGAGTTAAAATAACAACTCTGATTGGACAACGGATAAGCATGGATATTCATAGGTGACAAGTTAAAAGTGACAGGTAATAGCATTAGAAATTATAATTTTATGCGGACTAGACACGCCTTATAATCAATGTGATTGGGTATTGTACAAATTACAAAGAAAACTTAATGTTTGTTTGCCTTATTTTGAGTTCACTTCTGTAACTTATTATTAATAGGTGGGTGATTCTTATAAGATAGATATCCTTTTTATTATTTGCTTTCAATGGATTATGGAGATTTTTCCGTGAAAATAACAGTGAAAATAACAGTGAAATTACCACTTTGTTATTTTCACTGTTTTTAAGCTGGTTCCAGTATCATGCAGAAAAAGAAACGTAACGTCAACGGCGCCGGGCTTTAAAATATGCGTTACGTCATAATGACGTCACAATTCCCACGTCGTGACGTTCCAATTGCGACGTGATTTTTTCCAATTAATATCCTCTATATATTTAAATTATGCATCATTAAACATCATTTCTGAAGATGCGATATATTCTAGGAGCAAGTTACAGGACTTGTAATTATCATACACACACAATCTAGAAGACAAAAAGTCCAATGGTATATTTGTATTAAAATAGACACTTGATAAGAGGTGTATGTCAGATATGAAAATGGTGCAGAATGTATTAACAGGGGCAGAAATGCTTGCATCCAACGCATAATATTTTTGAACTAATACATGTGAATTTCTCCTTCCTGACCGTTCACGATCCATGGCGTTAGTACATGGGGGATTAGCCCAGGCTATGCAACCATGTCACATATAAATAAGCTGGCAATAGATACATGTTTTATAAATGAAACAGTTCCATAAAGAGGAAACCTATCTTGTTAGATTAATGATGTGTGGAGCGGTGGCTTAGAGGTATGGCACGCGCTTCGGGATCGAGAGGTCCCGGTTTCTATCCTCGTCTGCGCAACTGCTTAATTCCCTGAGAAAGAATAATTAGCTGCACATCCACCAGGAGAGAAGAAGTCTCCCCAGGGAGTCTCGAACGCAAATTTCCTTAGGTAGCCCAATGTCCAGGGAAAGTTAAAATATCAAAGGGTTGCTGAACGGCTGGACTGCTAAAAGCAGCCCTCGAAAATTGGTAACTTAACTTTTATAATGACAGCTGTTTACATTCGTTGATAGATACATTTTTATAACGGCAACCCCCTTATAAGAAATTGGATAGGGAGGGCAGCAAAGAGCAGAAACAGCAGAGCACGAAAGGCACAAATAATAACACATTAAAAGCGAACCTAAACGTTAACTTACTTTTGAATCAACGTCCATCATTATGTATATGATGCTAACTGTAGACAAAGCACCGAGAGCCAGCAAGGCTGAAATGTACAAAAATTTACATTGCATATTTTCGTAATATATTTGTAAAAGCATACAAAGGCACTTGTGTTGGTTTCTTGAATGAGAGAAGGGGCAAACATTTACGAACAATATACCTCGTGATTTGTCATTGAAAACGCAAATTTGAAGAAAACAGCACTATCTAAAAAATAAATAACTCCCAAACAAAAACGATGACATCGATTTTGCATTTTCAGTTTCAAACATGATACTATGTTCATAATTACATGTATATACAAAGTTTTCTGTGCTCGGCTGGTTAAGCTGAGTGCTGCCTTCCTTGTCTGACTTAATATTATATGTTTGGAAATTTATTCTATTACATGTATATGCGAATATTTGCCCACAAATTTAGCATACGCCCTTATATCTACACAACTTTTAAGATGTGTTAGGAGCAACTACCACTACGAGAGGTTCTTTTATTATTTAATAATGTGACACAGAAATATATTTTCAGCTGCAATTTCACACAAATCTTTTAGTTACGCAAGATCACAAGAAGGAATTTTAAATAACAATATCATATGGGCATGGGTACTGTTTTATCAAAGCACTTACGAAAAACTTAAGGTTACGCTCAAATTTAAATTCTTTATAATTCTTTAACAACTGCAAATTTGTGATGTATATGATTTGTAGGAGTTTATTAACTGATTCAGTATTAGTTTTGCAGCTCCATTAACCACACTTTACAATTGTAAACAAATTATAAAGAATTTAAATTTGATCCTAAGTTTACGATTTCCGTAAGTCCTTTGATAAACAGTACCATGGTGTCGTATATCTTTAAATCAACGTAGGATTGTTAATAAAAGATGCTTTGTGTTCTATGGCGTATGTCATTGATAGATAAGTCTGCGTTATTTAGGGTTAAGTAAATTGTTTTATAAGCTAAAATATGTAATTGTTGAGTGATAAGTTGGGCGACAAATCGTATTAAATTGCGGTATGTATGTAAGGGAGACTACTGCGAATTACATAGCTTTCCTAACTGTTCGAAGCACTTACTTCCCTTTGTGTTTTGATTCGCTTTTTTTATTTAACATCTGTATTTTATTAGTATGCTTGTAAATGGATAGTAAAACCAACACACACGAATTTATATTTAGAATTCATTAACAGTGTTTCGCCGTTATGGGTTCTTCAGGATATTGATTATTGTTCAGAGAATGTGGCTAAAATAAGATTTAAAAAGACCGAATCCTTTAAAAAGGCTTTTCGTCTATCGTGACAGTTAGTGTAAACCATCCGTTATAGGCGGCAGATTCGGATATTTGTTTGCCTAGTTCGTATACTTTGATAATCGACTTGATAACCCATACTGGTATGACATCCCCTTTCAGTACAGGGAGCTCGGTTTTGTTCCGTAACTCCACCACTCCTAGCAAAAAGGAATGTTGGACCATTAATCCACTAGTTATGCGCTTAGCTGCTTAATTTCGAATAATTCATCTCATCCAATCTCATATTCAATAAAACATAATTATACCGCCTCCACGATAGTCGAGTAGTAGAGCGCCCGCTTCGAGTGCGAGAGTTCCCGGGATCGATCCCTAACCGCGTCATACCAAAGACGAAATAAAATAAGTAACATTCATTCCCTTGCTAGACGCTCAGCATAACAGGGAAGTTGGCTTCTCTTCTCTCAAGTAACTTCGTGGCCATGGATAGCATCAGGAATGAGGCGTCGAGAGTGATTAATATAAGTACATTATAATATTAGAGAGTAAGTAGTTGGTAACCAAGAGGTAGTATCACATGCATAGGTACTGTTTACCAGGGATGGTATTCATTATTGATCTTACTTGACTAGAGGATAAGGACAACCAATCAGATCTCACCATAGTAAACTCTTGGTCAGTAACAGACGGTTAGATTAGCTATCCTTATTCTCCATTTAAATGAAATTAATATTGAAAACCACACCTGGAACATCCAAGAACTAAGAAGTCTGAGTTCGGAACGAGGTAAGGACATAGTAGGTTATCGAACTCAGATTCCATGTATCACCTTGTTTGCACCTGTCAGACAAATTTGCCATATTGCTCCAGAGAGCGTCTTGATATATGATGGATGAATAAGAAAGGAATTGATAGTAACAGGGGGAGAAATGTATGCAACCATAGCGGGCTCAAACCCGGGACCGCCCGCTTCCCGGACGAATGGCTCTACCGACAGCTATCCAGCTGCCTACACAAGTTTCTGCCCTATTAGTAATTAAATCCTATACACATGTCATGGTCTCAGGAGCTAGGTAATTGACTGTTATGCACCAGTCAATTTAAACCACGGCCCCAAACCCCGGGGAAGGGCGGGGAACTGTCCCTTGTTTTTACCTTTCATATGTCCCCGTTTCGCGCCAAAATAGGTATTACCTGCAAGGTATAGGGTTGGGGTAATTTGCGGGGGTTTTACCCCCTGTGTTGCTCAGTGTGTGTGCAGGGATTTGATAAAACAAAAACTCCCGCCTTCAGGGATTTTGGGCCTTGGCTTCAACTGACTGGTGCATTAAGTCTCATGCGCTGATCCCGAGGCGTATCTCCTTGATTTTAGCAAATTATACACTTAAGAGATCCTCAAGGCTTGAAGACTAATCAGAACCCACTATGTAACAATGTTTGAACCATGGCATGTTTGTGCCCCCCCCCCCCCCCCCGTCCCCAGAAAGATCTGTTCGCCGATTGCAGATTTGACTAAAACAGTATAAACATCATCGGTTCGTGGTAGGTGTGTCATGGTGTATCAAAATAATGGTTTCACGTGCCCATTGGACGATACTACTGAGTTTGTAATGGTGCGATTGTTTTGGGAAAAGTTATTCGACAATTTAGTTCATGAATTTGACTCACTGTTTTGACAAACTGTCCCAAAAGTTCCAAGAACGGTCATTTCTTACAATTGCTTGTTACAACAGATGTCGATTGGCACCTCTAATCCATCTACGGCTTGATAAATAGCCGGGAAAAGCAAATTTTCCTCGTTGTTGACATTCTGATGACAGTTGACAGGTGCGCGTTGAACGTCTCTTTCTACCTCATCGTGAAGAGCGTGGACTGATTCACTACACTTACGAACATTCGTATGCGTACGAGCGCTGCCGTACGTACAAACGCGTTGATAAAACGGGCGTAAGAATATTCGTAAGAGGGTTCGTACGAACAATTCGTATCGTACGAACGAACGTTCGTGTAAGCATTGTGACTTTAGTAATCTATAGTTACCAGTATATATATATTGCGCAGTATGTATAAACGTGGACTGGTCAGTTTACCCGATGCCTTGGTAGCAAATGTTGAGTTCATTGAACAACCTTTAACCTATTATAGTTCGGGTGATCAGTTGGTAACAAGATATGAGTTGGTTGTCACGTGATGTCACAACATATGGTAAGAACATGACCATGGGTCAGAGAGAGGCTTGTCTGTGTAAGATGTATCATTCCGGTGTGCTGGTAGAATCAGTTAACTTTTGTGTGTAAGATTGAGTAGTTAGTATTTGAACGTACGTTAGGGAAATATATACCGGAGAAATCCAAGCATGTTAAAAATGCATTTAATAAGCTATTTACTCACCTGATGTACGTTATTGTAATTGTTGCATATAGCATAGTATTTGTGTGTGTAAGTATTAATGTTGTAAATATGTTACGTTGCTGTCCATATTTGGAGGGAAAAAATGACGTATCTATCAAAACTGCTACGAAATTACCTAATCACGTCTCACAAGATGGCTTAAACTAACTTCTCAGGCTACACGCTAACAACTGAATTAAAACAAAGATCACACCTCATACTTAAACCATACCAAACATTAAAATATGGAGCACGTCGACTCTTTCAACAAAAGGGTATGATCCACCTTAATTGTTCGTTACAATTCATATTTGATCTCTTCCCTTGGTTGGTTCATTTGTATTTGGTCACAGGCACAATAATGCCGATTTGCTAATAAATTTAATTGATATTGGTATATTTCCTCTAAACAAACTTTCCAGTCATGGTATTGTGCCCCAAGAATAATGTGATATTTGCATTGGTTTGGTCAACTTTTGATTTTACAAATGACTAAACTAAACAGATATGGTCAGTACGTATAGGTTATAGATTATATTTTAGAATTATAAACAAATAAGTAGCCATTCAGTTGGTATTTAATATGCTACACAATTATAACCTGGAAATCTGAGCGCGATTCCCGGTAGCGACAGGCCATGCCCTTTCACGAAAATTTAACAGTGTTGATTTTCCTCCACATGTGGAGACGTTTTTTATTCCTTGTTGAAGTGTATATCAGTACTAGCTAGGTACGAGAAAACTGGTTAGGATACAGTCCAGGAATACTGGTTACAAGGTGAATATACCGCCGTATATAACTGAACAATTGTTTTGGTAGTAAAATTGATAACACATTAATTAATTAAATTAGCGTACCTCGTTTAAATATCCACTGTCGTGCTAACATTTTTGTTACACATACGAATTCTCAATACAACTTAAAATATCGCTTCAATTATTGCCACACGTAAACCATATACACGTTCACAAATAAGCTCTCTTGATCTGATAGAAGCTTAAGTTTGCTTTCTATAAAAGTATGCTGATACTATTTAATGTATTGGTAGTGGAAATATTTAAGTATTTGTATTGTATTTAGATTAAACTGTCACATCACCCATGATAGCTTTCACTATATTTAGATTTTATCGAGTCTGGACAAGACCTGCTACAAACAGAATGCAAACAATTGAATGTTTACCCCGAACCTCGATAACTATAGTTCAATTTTGAACTCTGAGCCATGACCTATCGGACTAGTCCATTTTGGCGGGTAGACCATAGTTTATTACGTTCGAATGTCATTATTTAATGATGTGATTCTTACATATATCTGTTTGTTATCGAATTACCGTTTAGTGCAGTCGGCAACGTTCAGGATTTCTAACCCGAAGTTTGGTTGTTCAAATTCCCAATTCGCTCATATTTTTAATTCATTATTTTATTTCGGTTAAAAAGTATAGTTTCTTTTTTTTAATTATTCCATGAAAATGTGTTGATTCAATTTATTTTTCATTTTCACTTATAGCAATCGTATTCATGTTCCGAGTTTACTGACAACCTGTATTACGTTGATTAGCCGTCATAACATTCTACAATACACATGCAAGATCTAAAAATATTTTGAAGCATGTAACAAATATGGCTTGTCACATACTATTAAAACACGGATATTGCAAGTTATGTGCATTTATAAATTAAAAAATGTGTAAATATAAATTAAAAAAAGAAAAATATATGTTTTTGGTGAGATTCGAACTTGCCCTGGTCAGACAAAATTTATTTTACAATGTATCAAGCGCTATACCGTCACGACCATTCAGACACGTCGGATAGCTGGCCTTAATTATATTACTTATATTTTCCATTAAACCTATACCAACCTATATCGATTAATGGTTAAAACTTTAAAAGTGCAGTCACGGCTCAATGCTCGAAATCGAACTATAACTAACACCAGTTTTTAGCGGATTTCTAGTGAGGTCACCGAAAACTCCATACAAGTACAGTAAAACCCCGCTAATAGGACCACCTACCGTTCTTTCAAAAAGTGGTCTTAATAGCGGGGTGATCTCATTAGCGGGGAAGACCATTGGGCTTATAAAAGTTGAATTTATTTTCTTTAAGTATTTTATTGGTGTGTTATGGTGATTACTATGTTTTGTGTACCTTGTTTTATGAATTAAATAAATAATTGACTCATCGTGAGGAAAGCTTCATTCATACAAGGCAGTGGTTGGAAAAAGGTAAATCTGATTCGGTTAGTCAGACAGTCACAGTGGATGTAGAAGTAATTGTTTATTTTTCATATATTTGTATATAGTCCGCCCAGGATAATGTGATGTTTACAAACATGAATCGGTTTGGTCAACTGTGGCAAAATTGGTTTTACAAATCACTTAAATAAACAGATAAGGTCAATATTGTACTCTAATCATCATTGATAATTGGTGCACATAATTGTAATCCACCTTTGTGGAATATACCAAATTTTTCCGCCTATCGCATTATCCTGGGCGCACTATATCTTCCCTCCTTTCTCCTGATAAACCACATGTAAACAAATTATTTCCAGAAAACCATTTTGTCTGTGGCAAAATGTGTACACTTACCATGCTGTATAATCATTTACTTACTTATAAGGAAAGAGGAAAAACGTCCTGTCGTAGGGTTAAAACCAAATAATCCGGTAATCCGGATTAGCTTCGATTCGGAATAATCGCGCTACGGCTTAATCTGATATTGATTATTACAACAAACAAGGTCAAGTGTCGTTTAAAAAAAGAATTGTGGAAAACCGAATATTACCGTTTACTCCCGTCCCTATATTTTTTTAAAAAAATGTTTAAACAGTTCAAAACTACTGAGATAAGATTAGTCAAAGCCGAAATAAGGAAAATTTAAATAGTTTTAAAGTTTTAAAACCTCCGTTACTACAACTGGTCCATGCGGTGATTATTTTATGTTTAATAAATGCATATTTTTACTGTTTATTCTAAAAACGTATGTTAAAGTTTTAGCCCGTAATTCACACACATTAAATAAATATACGTGGTCGCGTTTACCCCGACCTTGTAAAGTATCTTCTGACGTGTGTTTTATTTAAATTAGGAGAAAAAACAACGTCATGGGCCAGATCTTAGTTGTACTGGTTACTACATTAGAAAGCATATATGACCCATTGGTATACTAAAGTCTTTTAAATAAAAAGGCAACAAAACCAGGCCTCCATCATATCAGCCTGAGCTTTAACCCAGCTCTAATATTGTCGCATACCACCGATTTTCTCAGTGCCAGGCCGGAATGAAAGTAATACCCACATTTGTATTCTTAAATGAAAACATTGTTAGTGCTTTTTACAGCATGCAATTTCTCCACAAGGTTTTCTTAGAGATCGCGGCCAATAAACAACACACAAAGCTCAGAATATCCACTACTTCTAAACACCTATTATTATCATTATTAAATCGAATGAACAAAAGTTTTGCCATTATATCAACAATAATTTATTCTCTTATGAGTATGAACATGCATGAACATATTTTAGGAAATAAGTAACAAATATGCAGTCGCACGTTCGTAAGACTTTTTAGAACATCCCTCGTAGTATTAATGATTCTCTGACGACTAATGTTGTTCAATGACGTAGTACACATGTTTGTGAGTTGTGACAGCACCAATTATAGGAGCCTTATCACACGTCTGAGTAGCCACCTGAAATCATAATGATTGTATTGCTTATATGTTGTTGAACCCTCATTCCAAGACCACCTTATGTGGTTTTAGGTCAAAAACGGCCACGTGCTGACTGTCTACAATTTTATTCACACTTTAGATTAAAGTTAGGTTACTCTTCATATCTTGATTCTATTTCCTACGGAGTATTCTCCCTTTTCTCGTAAAGGTATTTTCACCCATTTAGTTTAGTAAGACAGACCATTGACATGAAATACAGCCAAACCTATGTTGAAACCCACCTGCGAACAAACCTGTCTGCAAAGACCTTCAATTGTATCGTCCAACAGACCGTGTACAATTGTATTTAACATAGGGCGCCTAGGACTAGACGTACGGTGTGCGCTTTGGGATCGGGGCGGTCCAGGGTTCGATCCCCGTCTGCGCTACTGCTTAATTTCTGGGTGCGCTTGCAGGGTTACCAGAAAATAACGAGACAACATTTTATAACAAACTAAACTGATATACACGTAGGAAAGATCAATTAATACACATAAAAATTATATATCATACATTGTATTAATAATTAGGTGAGGCATTTTAAAGTCATTGAGTGTATATTTTTACACAAAGTTCAATCGTACCTGGAAACCGTTGCTCTTACAGGCCACAAGAATACCAGCACTTCCCGGTACATATTCACCGTTCACAAACGCAGCGACCGGGGAATAGTTTATGTCGTCTGTTAAACATAAATCCACCACCTGTGAAAGATGAGAACAAATAATCTGGTAATAATCGTGTGTTAATCGTGACTTAAATATCAATATTATTAAGAGTGATTCGATAGTCGCAAGGATACATTCAGCGTAGCATTACCACGTGACTACTGAAGGCTACAAATACAAGACGAAAGTTGTCAACATTGGTAAACAGAAATAGCCGTGTTATATTTCAATAACGATTTCTATGAAACACACGCCACTCTACGTAAAATATGTGAGCTTTCAACGAAATGTAGGATTCCTATCAGCAGCCGTTGCCGTTTTGTCTAGCACCATGTGAAACATTGGAAAAAATACGGCTTGAAACTGTAGTCCGACACTCCGAAGGTTTCACATATTGTTGGAAAAACTGTCTTCTATACTTCCTATAGTTCGTGGAAAGCATGTTAATATTCCCATAGACTGGCGGAGTTTAAAAGAAATCGATGAAGGAATAAAGTACTTATTCGAAGTGAAGCAATGTTTGTCTTGGATGTGTAGCCTAAAATTACGTGGAATTGCTTATAACTGACACTGGGGAGCACATGTCAATTTGGATGTATTCGGACTTCGTCTATCACAACATCGAGAAACTTCGAATAAATTCTGTCAACGTCAAAACAAAAAATCGGGCAAATTCGTTGAAATCGTTTTCAATTATAACAAACATTAGAACCTAGTTTTAATGGAAAATTAATAGATGCTCAATTAGAAATTCGATTGGTAGAGTCCTAGACGGTCACTATTCACGCCCGGTTGGATTCCTGGGTCCAAGTTATGATTTACCACTGGAATTTGAAATTCAATCCTGTCTGCTATGATATTTTATGGATATAATTTCAAGTTCCTGTGGTGTAACTTACATACAAGTGAATATTACATTTCAATACCAGAAACACGGATAAGACCATTTGTGCAAGGTTGCCGAATATTGGCCGTAACTTTGCTTTACGGACGAAACGACGTCCGATGAAGTCCTACCTTCGCTCCCTTCTTCCACATAGATTGTGGTTTCATACCACAACACACTACTGGTAAAGCTGAATTAGACGTGTGGTTACCGCTTATACACATAGAGGTTATATTGCTGGACATCTGAACGGCTTTAGCTACAGAACCAATTACACACATCCGGTCACAACCTGAAATGTTTTAAAGTCACATTTTCTCTCCCAAAACTATGTCCCGATCATCCAGTAAATATACTAAATACAAAGAATCAGGATGTTTTTCATAAATGACCTATAATTGTCGACAGAATGTCAGCTATGCCTGTCGAAATAGTATGCCGAAAATCACATTTAGTAAAATGTATGGATGACACAATACTGATTTTGCACAAGTTGCTCCCGTTAGACTTTAAATTATGCATTTATTGTTTTCATTTTATTATTTTGTTCACAAACCAACTGGAGGCTTTATTTCGTTTCCTTTTACGTTATGGTGTTTTCCACCTTTGGGACTCAACTAAAGTGCTCAAAATGCACTATTTTGCAAATATGTTTTTGAAATAAAGCCATTTTAGGCATAATGGGAATTTAATACTCGTAATAATTATGCTTGTCATAAAGGTGTAAATCAGAATACAATATAGAGCAAATTCGCCGGGACTTCGAAATTTGCTCGACTTAGGCCGAGTGTTTGTAATACCGATGCTCGTAGTAACGAAGCTTTACTGTATTTTATTTTAAGTCGATTTTGAACACATTCTCTCATCATCTAAATCTCCTTTCTTATGGAGAGGATTTGATGCCAGGTTCCAATTAAATATGGAATAGAAATACTGATACCTTTCATTTCGTCCTTGACATGACGCGACTATGAGCTAACCGTGTCAGTCAAAAGTCTGGACGCTCTTCTACTACTTCTACGATAAAAAATATGTTTAATTCTAAAGTCGTAGTCTAACCATTCCTCATATAGCATTTAAGTGTGCCACGTGTTACTAGTTTCCGTTTGGATGAGTAGATACAAGGACACGACATGATTATTATTGTTTCACCTCATTCTGTTGTGACATCACTTTGTCATGTCGTATCGTGTTGTTGTGACATCACATTGTAATGTCAGTTATCGTTGCATTTTGATTATGTCATATCATGGCATTGCGCCATTTGTTTTCGAGTCGTCGCATTATTCTTTCATTAGTTTATAAATTCCTTAGACACCAAGCAACGTTTGTTTTTATTTAATAATTATTCATGACGTCATTTCTTACGTCATTAGACAGAAACCAATGAAAAACGTTTTAGATACCTACTCTTCACTGTTGAAGGCGGGCTTTGAGTGACGGAAGTTCCATTCGGTAAGATTTGTGGAGCTACTGTTGTTGTTTCTGGTGGTTTAGTGACCCCTGTGGAGGAAATATGTCATTAAATAAAATTACGAAATTCTTTTCGCTATAATGGAGCTAAACTCTGGATACTGTTTTATCAAAGCACAAACGAAAATAATGAACTTACGTTCAAATTCTTTACAATTCTTTAACAACTGCAAATTGTAGACACATATGGTCGGGATGAGTTAATTAACTGAATCAGTATTAGTTTGGCATTTCCATCTGGTACACTTGGCAGTTGTAAAGAAATATACAGACTTAACATATGAACGTATGTTTAATATTTTCGTAAGTGCTTTGATAAAACAGTACTCAGATGACCATGAAAGAAGAGTAAACTCTTGAGTATTTGTGGGGGTTAATTTTCGTCGATTTTATCGATTAACTTTACCATGCAATTAAATTCAGACGTCTAATTTTAAAACACTCGACAACCCATAACAATGAGTTTCATTTCATTATTAAATCAATGGAATTAATACCTGACAGACGATGGAGTGGCGGTCGAGTGGATAATGTTCTTGACTACAGGGTGTTTCAAAATATTTGACTCCATTACAACCGAATGCCATGAAAACATGCTTTATCTCATCTGTTGTTTTCAAATACCAATGTAAAGCAAACATTTGGGAGTTTTATTGAATATATAACATGACCATGTTACTATCGATCAAAGACAGGACGTCCAAATTGAATTTGTTCCAGAGTTCAATTGTTATTATTTATAGCCAAGTAAATAGGGGGACTGGTTTTTTTTATGATTTGTCTTTCTACAATAGAAATTATTGTTTTAATTTCACCGTTTTGACGTATATATTCTACAATGAACAACCATATGCAATATATGAGTTTAAAACAATAAAAGATAATTTAGAAAGAAGAATAATAATCAAAACACAGTCACGTGTTTATTGGTTAGAAGCGAATCAGTACTTTTGAGATAGGTTCTTTCGTCGCCTAGCAACTGGCAACCAAAGCAACTGTAATACTCATAAGTTTCAAGGTTATCATAAATAGATGAAACTTTCAAATCAATATATAATTGTGCTTATAAACACTTAAAAACTACTAATATCATGGCATACCTTACAAGCTATTTAATTTAACTTAGGAAACAAATTCGATTTTGACGTCAATTTGACATTTGTCCAAAAATATCTTAATTCCCCGGTTGCATCGATAGTAACATGGTCACTTAGTACATGAAAACATCAGATGAGATAAAGCATTTTCTCATGGCATTCGGTTGTAATGGGGTCAGATAATATGAAACACCCTGTACAGATCAAGAGATACCTTGTTCAATTCTCATTCGGGGCACTTTGTCATTCCCGGATTACTTTTAAGAGTTTCCCACCAACTAGAGATGAACTTGCTGATGCCCCAAAGGAAGTCTCTCGCGGGCAACGAACTTGTACCCGAGCAAATTTAGGAGCTACTGAGTCAATTTGGTAAAAGGCTATGGTACCACATCCGGATTCCTTTTACTAGGAATACATTGACTTTAATCATGACAAAAACAAACTTTCGTATGTAGAAGTAAACTGAATGTTAACACCCCACCCATGTACCTCCGTGCTTGTTTACATTGAGCACGTTACACGCTACGTCATCAGTGTTTATGTCTACACAGCCTAAAATATGCACGATTCTTACAGGATCGAAATTGATGTTTCAATTGAGATAATTAACACAATTAATATTTTTACAAAGATGGATTTATTGACAGAAGTTCCCACGTCATGTATGCGCAAGTACTAACCTTCGTCAAATGATTTTGCGATTTTAGTATGAAGAAGCTAGAAACGTTCGCGGATTCGTTGGAGGTAACATTTTCGCGGCTATTAAACTTCGCGAAAAGGTACCTCCCGCCAAAGTCGCTAACTTAAAATGCGCGAAACCATTTCTAGGAATACAGTATTACGCATAATTATATCTCTCCGCTAGAAGTTGAAGATCGTTGGCCTAATGACTTCAATAAATAATAAACTTCAACGCGATAAATTGCAATACAAAAACAATCAAAGCACATAAAGTACTCATGTGTGGCGTACTGATGCCACTAAATCCAATATCGAATCCAGGTTGTATCATAATTTTATGTCACAGTTCTGATAAGCCCACCCTTACTCAAACATTTGTGCTGCTTAAAACACCAAGAGAACCAGCAGTTACCTGGAACTTACTTAAGTAACTATGCTGAGTATCAATGAAGGGATATTTACAAATACCATTTTTAACGACATGGAGAATTCGACGAGTGTCAAGATAAGTGACTGTTTATTCTCCGTATGACCACGCATGTTAATTAAATGTATATGACACTCTATATTAAAACGTATGTAAAAGGGGTAAACATGGCGTCGCTCACACATATCGATCGGCCGATTAATGCTTTAAAAACAAGTTTTACATTTCATAAAACCTTAAAATATTAGCTTTTAAAACAAGCTTTAATGAACAAAATCGATCGAATATTAAATTAATAATTGATGATTTTTGACCGTTGATTGAATTTTTATTTGGTATAAAACGGGATATTTTAAACTTACTTTTACGCGGAACGGATTCTTACTCGTCGCCGTGGATTTAATAATTAAGGTATCGTGTTTAATGTTGTCTACAAGAGAGACATATATCTCTGCTTCATTACAAGCTTTAAATATTCAAAATCGGATAATAGATACGAAAATTATGAGGTCTTATATAAAGCAGGGTAGAAATTGACTAGTGCGTTTAACGCTTACCGCGGTAACATTGTTAATGTACGTAGAACTATTTCAGTTCCCCCCACCAGCTATATATAGCATCAATGTTTGTATACAACATAATTAGGTAATCGTCTGCAATGTGCAGCGGCGGAGTGATTTACATACGTTACAGTATACGATTGAAAACCGTGGGAACTATTTTAGATTCCCGCCACCAGTGAGAACATTCTTTGGTAGTAAAAATATAGTCCGTTGCGGAATGATTTGCTATAAATATCCTCTAAAAATAAAAGTCTGATATAATTATTGGTCTTAATATAAGTAAATGATGGTAATGTAAACAAATCAGGTCCAATGATACGTGTAACCTGTGTTGCATGCTTGTAATATTGTTCAAATCATAGAACTATTTATTTGCCGAGGCCTAATGCGTTAAATTGGTCGTAAGCTGAAAAGTGGTAATATCATTGTGTGGCGTTTACGCCACACAAAAACGAAATCCGCTATATGTATCGTTTCTGAATATTTAGGAGCATGAACACTTTTAAATATGTCGCGCCAAATGTTTGAATGCTTTCATAGACAAATGTCACGGTCTTGATTTTAATCCATATGGACAAGTTTGTGTTTGTTTTTGTACAGCAATTTATCGCGTTGGAGTTATACCTATAGTCCAGATAGGATATTGTGACAGTGACGTTGCAGTTTATGTGTACGCAAAAAAATCACAACCATTGTCTAAACAGGTAGAGCGAAGTTTAGTATGTTAGTTTAGCATTGAAATTATAGTTGTTTGTACAGTATAAGCCTTTATAATGGTTTTACACCGTTAAAGTGGACTCGACCGCTGCGTCACTGGATTTTTTATCCTGACTGGACTATACAACTGTCATAGTCGAACGCAAGCAAACACAAACATTATCTTACGCAGTTAACCATCTTCCGAACCTGTGAAATGTAATCAATACGGATCGAAAGCTTTTAAACTAAGTATAACAAATATTTATAGACCGCCCAGGATAATGTGATGTTTACAAACATGAATCGGTTTGGTCAACTGTGGCAAAATTGGTTTTACAAATCACTTAAATAAACAGATAAGGTCAGTATTGTACTCTAAACATCATTGATAATTGGTGCACATAATTGTAATCCACCTTTGTGGAATATACCAAATTTTCCCGCCTATCACATTATCCTGGGCTCACTATAACATGGGATACTTTTACCTGCACAGTTAATGGCGTCCCAAAGAACACTACCGCATATCTCTTTTTCTGTAATACAAAGTATATACCATTGCATTCAATAAGGCAAAGTAGTGATATAATTTTCTCCCTTTTAGAGCCATTTGAACTCGCCAACTTTTCATTTCATATACTGTTGATACCTAACATGAGAGACCATGTTTATATACGGAGGTATTCTTATGCAAATGTGCCCACCAGCTTGCTATTGGTGAATAGCAAATTTTCTTGTTTATTCATCCAATAGACAGCCGTAGGACACTTTGCATATGCTAAAGTGATCTTCCCTATAGCTCATAAGGGATGTTTTACAAATTGTCATTACACGCCAGTTGCCAGTGGATTAACTTACTAACTTTCAATCACCGCCTCCTCGATAGCCTAGTGGTTGAGCGTTCACTTCGAGTGCGGGAGGTCACGGGTTCGATCCCTGGCCACGTCATACCAAAGATGAAATAAAAATGGTACCAGAAATTCCCTTGCTAGACTCTCGGCATAAAGGGGAAACTGGCATATCTTCTCTCATACCCTCGTGACGATGGATAACACCAGAAATGATGTGTCGAGAGTGCTTAATATAAGTTTGAAAAACTTGTGTCACAATCGACCTTAAATGAGCCTTTGTCAAACAACTTCGACGAACAAAACTTCTACAAAACAGCTTAGACAACCAATAAGGCGGGATGATCTCTACTCTGGCCTAATGTCAATAAAAATGATTGCTGCACAACTAGATGTTGTTGTTAAGGGTTAAAGGACCGGAAACATCTGACTGGAAAAGGGTCGATGTTTTACTACTCGATAGTTATTCTCGAAAACGAACACCAAATGTTTGTTAAACGTAAAACAAAATGCAATTCACGAAACTTGTTTTATTTGACTTCTAAAATACGGAACTACATTTTGTAGATCTATTTCTAGGCGCATGAGGACTTAAAGGAATGTGAACAATTTGAAGACCACTGATAAATTGTACAGTAGTTCGCGTAGGAATAATATTTTAGTTTTCAACACGGCTCTGGCAGGTTGCTCCTCGTCCATGTATTGTTTTTGATGACCTCCAAGCGACCGGTCTATGGCATAATAAATACTGGATCTAGTACACACATGTACATGCAGTAGGCAATCAGAGACCATGCTGAACTAAGTTTCCGGTTGCGAGCGCACCATACCTGTAACCATGCCACCAAAAAACCTATCTGCCGAACAGACGTTGTAGCACTTGCATACGTCACATTCTGCCATTCCTGCAGACGACACCAATGTCGACATTAAAGCAGCTGGAGCTCCAACAAAAACATTGTAGAATGTACTCAATATGAACCTTTTGTCCTCTTTTGCTCCTGAAAAGAATAATAACATAAATGAAATGTCTTATGTCGAAGCAGTATGTATAGCTAGATTCATTAAAGTAATCATATTGTGTCTTGTTTACCTCATATCACGTTATATCAAATAAACTTGTAATATGCTCAAGAAACAAATAATACATAGATAATTAAAGAACGGTGAGACATCTGTAGAAATTAACGAGTCGACAGTCGCGTGTCTACCTATAAGCAAAATATCTACAATTCTTTACACATGTTTTTCAAACCTTCGCGAGTTAAATCAGTTTTGGGGTGTCGAAACTGCAAGGTGTGGAGAAAATATCATCGAAATGCACAACAGACGTTACAGTGGCCAAAGGCTTTTGGCGGAGCATGCCCCGACACATTAGCATACTAAATTCTATATACGCCTCCGATCTGTGATTGCCGTCGAACTTAAAAAATAGAGAAAGCCTAACGCTAAAAGTGTACGAATTAGTTATTATCATCCTCATGGTGTTGGTGACTGGTGAAGTTTGTATCTTTAAATTAGCATGACACATATGAAATTGAAAGAGGGTTTAATTTTGTTAAGCCAGAGACCTTATACACATTATGAGGCTATCACACATATATTCGTACTCAACAAAAAAGAAACGTTAAATTACATTAGATAAGATTTAAACTGAAGCAACTTGCCTTTCGACAGATGGGACTTGGTGGGTTGTTTTTTCGTTAGGTTGTGAGCTGGGCATAGTGCCTTGTATGTTTTTATTTTTACTGTGCTCGGCTGGTTAAGTCGAGAGCTGCCTTCCCTGACCGACTAAATGTTATCATTTTTAGTTGACTCTGTATTCACCTAAAGGTCCCAAGCATTTATACAATTAGTGGGGTGGTATGCAGTGGACTACAGCCGACACATTTTGTTCAGGAAATCAACAATTTATGCAAACAGTTGACCAAAAACGCAACAGTAAATAAGCTCATATTTTATTTCAAAGGGAGGTAATTTGAAAAGTATCAATGACAGAAATTGCATTAATCAGCGTAAGACTTTTCAGTATCAAACTTGTTTTTAACAAAATTCGTGTATTGATGTTTACAACATTCAAACAGGTCAAGAGCCCATGAACGGATAGTTTGAATACGCATAATGCTGTTTTAGCAAAATCAGTTATTCCCCCTTGTCGTTCAGTAATTCTGTGTGGTTTTCCCTGGGAGTCTTCAACGGGGTGGGCAGATAAAATGGTACGATGTCTGAACTTGGTTATTTCTTTAATGAGCATTGAAATATCAATATATGAATAATGTAAAGTTGTCTTTTTTGCTCAGTATATATATATATGAACAGGAGGCTTTACTAAATACAGCTTAGATGACAATATATAGAACAAAAGTTAAATAAAAGCATATATCGGCCAAACAAAGCGCATTTTTATAAATGTTGTTAAACACAAAAAAACTCTAATAGAATACCGGTTACAATATACATGTATAATTATAAAACGTATTTTAATTAGGTACACAATATATTCATACGTATATCTGTTAAATGTATAAATGCGAAGCCCAACGGATTAGATCCGGTTTACGATAGCACGTGTGCACGTGGTTTGGTCAGAATTTGAATTCACTAATGGATCTAAAAATTTGTGTTCAAATCCCGCACTGAAGAAAAGATACTAGAAAATGGCTGCTAATAGAATAACAAAAAAAATTAAAATATGATATTCGGCAGCTCATAAATTTTCTTTTATTTTTTAATGATGTTTAAAAATATTCCAAAAACTAGCGTAGGACCCTGTCTAGAAAAGAAAAGATAATAATTATCAGTCTTCCATGGTTGCTATGCAACCAATCTTTTTATATGGGGTGGGCTATTTCCTAAATGTTTGGACACAAAAAAGGCAGCCATTTTTTTGCCCACTTCGGAAGGAAATTTTAACATTTTCAGTGCATAAACGATGCTACAAACTGTTATGAGACACATGATTACTCTGAGATAACGAAGTAAGTCGAACGGGAATCGTTCATATGCGCGAAATATCAACCAATCTTAAGAAAATCTAATGAAAAAGGCTCAAGTTTCGGTTATTTCCCATCGCAAAGTTTGCAATACAATTAATTAAAGTCCGGACGGTGATAATCCACATCGCAGTTGTAGGTTATTGTAAAGAAAGTAAAACAAATGCATTTTCGTAATTCCTCGCCGAGATGTAATTAAAAAATCCCTCCAAAATCGTCAAAAAATATTCGCGGGATGAAGGTCGCGAAAACTAATTACATGTTGTTGTTGTCGTTATTGGATACAATAAAACCCGTAATTTTCCGTCTAAATCTCTTTTATGTTGTGACGATTTGTAGGGTTTATTTAACAAAAAAAGGTGATTAAGATTAAAGATGTTTGATATTTAATCGTAATATGATTAATTGAAATGAAAATAGCCCTTTTTTTAACAAAAGTACTATCTGGTATGCTCATGCAACCCATTAAAAAAAGATAAAATATCAAATAAGGCCTAGAAATCAGTTGTTATCTGTGTTTATATCTAATTATTCATTTTTAAATAAGTCACCCCTGAATTAAGTAGACCTAGAATTAAACAAATTGAAAAACGTGTATTATTCGTGTTCATTCGGACTGACAAACGATAGCAGGTTTGTATCGTCTTTCGTTACTTTGTACCCAATATTTTGTATCAAACCGCTATCGCGCGCTTTCTTGTGCAAGGAACCGCTTCGATAGGTTGCATAGACGTAGGAAAGCGCTCGGTAGCGCCTTTTGGAAATACGGCTTGCTCCAGATTCGTAACTTCGTAACCAAACAATTTTTTGTGAAGTTATGCATCACCAAAAAATTCAGTACTAGATAAGCATGTTACAAATAATGTAGGACAACTGATATAGTCCGCTACATATGCTGTGCATTAGTCCATATTATTGTTTGACCGCATTAAAATGAGACTGCAAACGTGTGCTCATTCAAGTCTGACTAGTCTCAACTAATAAGAGAAATGCCAATGCTTATATAAATGTCATGTAAGCAGGTGACTTACCTGATTAAACGAGTTATAGAAATTGCGATGAGATTAAAACAATCACAATTTTAAAATTTGGTGAAAATACTTACACATATGTATGTATAAACTTTAATTATAAATGTACTTGCCTATTATATCATTGGGTCTGCTGTCACAAACAATAAAACAAAGACCGAATAACACGATAAACTTTATTCCACTAAACATGATTTCTTATAATGTATTGAAATGAGGCGACAACGATTTGACTTTATACAAAACAAATAGTAAACCTGTCAAGTCACTTATCAAGTAAATTTCAAGTCTTTGTAACCTTTAATTAATTGCGTAATCTATGGGAAAATATAAGTCAACACCATTTGTCGTATCGCCAGACCCGAGATTCGCTCAAGTACGCTACGCTGTTTATCAATGATAGAGGCGAATGTTATATTTCTACAGTCCAGTTAGGATATTGTGACAGTGACGTTGCAGTTTATGTGTACGCGAAAAATCACAACCATTGTCTAAACAGGTAGAGCAAAGTTTAGCATTGCAAATATAAGCCTTTACAAATGGTTTTACACCGTTATATTGGACTCGACCGCTGCATCACGTGATTTTTATCCTGACTGGACTTTACACACCGTTAGCTTGGTGAAGTTTGCATCATGTTATCCAATCAGGATAAAAATCCAGTGACACAGCGGTCGAGTCCACTTTAATGGTGTAAAACCAACTATAAAGGCTTATACTGTACAAACAACTTTAATTTCAATGCTAAACTAACATACTAAACTTCGCTCTACCTGTTTAGACAATGGTTGTGATATTTTGCGTACACATAAACTGCAACATCACTGTCACAGCATCCTAACTGGACTATACTTGTATGATTAAAAGCACATGAAATTCTGTTTACATTTTTTTTAAATTATGCAAGAACCTGTGGGAGAAGATTAAGTATTCGACATTCAACACTTATTTCGACATTCAAAACAACTAGATCTTTAGTTCAATATCGAATTCGACATTCAATAAAATCAACCTTTGTCCGTATGGTCGGTACATCAACCATGTTTTACATTCATTTGTCGCCTTAGGTTTCTGTATTATGTAGTCATTATTGTTGCAGGAGGTGACTGAACTTCGAGATGCTGAATGTTTTAGCACCATAGAATGTCGTGCAGAAATATCCATAATCGCACGTCATATTTTCGCGATTGAACGTTTGGAAACTATGTAAACTTTTCGATGCTAAATGTTTTAATATCATAAAAAGGTCGTGCAGTAATGATAATAATCATACGTCATAATTTAGCCCAATTATGGTTGCGACGGAACGTTTGGAAACTATATAAACCCTTTCACTGTGCGGATTGTACACATATAAATAGGTTATTGCCCCTACTCTCTATATTACGAGGGAACTGTAGGGACGAGCAGGTTTGATATCACTGCCTATCATCTTAGCAACATGACTATATACTTAGTTTATACTAATTTATTTAAGGTCGATTGTGAAACAATTTTTTCCAACTTATATAATCACTCTCGACACCTCATTGCTGATGTTATCAATCGCTACGAGAGTATGAGAGAAGAGAAGCCAGTTTCCCTTTTATGCTGAACGTTGAGCAAAGGAATTCCTGGTACCATTTTTATTTGGTCTTTGGTATGACGCGGCCAGGGATCGAACCCTAAACCTCCCGCACTCGAAGCGAACACTCAACCACTAGACTATCGAGGAGACTATATACTTGTATAACCTGGGTCAGCATTTATAAAGGATCTTAGTAGATCTAGAAAAAATCATCTTTTTCTCAAATCATAAAATCATAGAATCAACTTTTGCATTGTTCTCAAGCAACAATAATGTCTAAGAATATGGACGACTCTTCGATTTGTCAGAGATATGTGGGAATTACAATTTTAACATTATTCTAAATACATTTTTGTATTAACATTTTCCACTAAATTGTTTTATAAATACAATGTAGTGAACAATTTTAGAATGTGTTTCTTAAAGGGACTGCCTCACGTATTGGTGTATTGCAAAAATAAAATTAAATTGTCAAATATTCATGTAATTTTGGTATAGTTTCCTGTATATGCCATAAACAACCACATTGACATAAAAATAACTTTGGAAACATCGGCATTTTTGTAGTCATTTAACATTTTTACACCCAAAATTCTATAGGGTATTAATACCCTATAGAATTCGCACTACTATCACTTAAATTGCCTGAAATTTGTTTCCATTCGATGAAAACGACTTGCGAAACGAACCGAATACCTCACATATGTTTCGGCTTTAGTTTGTGGAAGTTACAGTTTGATCATGTGTGAATTACATAATTCACAGAACATTTTGAAAGGAAACTCTGCGATATTTTCAAACAGAAAAATACTGAGTGCCAAATATCAAGAGTGATTTAAATTGCTTATATACCATAAATATTTCATAAAGCTACCACCAGTGACTTTCTATTATATAAATACTTGGTAAGGTAGAAAAATTACGTCATACAAAAATTTTAGCCCGATCTGTGAGGCAGCACCTTTAAGGTAGCTTACGGTGTTGGTCAGCCAAAGTTTACAGACGTCGAAATGTATTTCAAGCCTTATGTAAGGTTGAACCGCACTATAAAACGCGTTTTCCATACTAATTAAGTTCACGACGTCATAGTAACGTCATGGGAATGAACATGGGGATATAAGACTCAACGTTGAATTAGGATTAAATTAATGTTTACTATGATGCAAATTTGTATACGGGTCTTAATTTTATTTATAGTGGGGTTCAACCTTTAAAGTCCCATTATGCCGTAAAAAAATTCAAAAAGCAATAAATTGGCAACCTATCTGCAAAATGATGCATTTTGAGCACTTAAGTTGATTCCCAAAGGTGGAAAACACCATAACGTGGAAGGAAACGAAATAAAGGCCCCAGTTGGTTTGTGAACAAAATAACGACATGTAAGCAATAAATGCATAATTCAAAGTCTAAGGGGAGCAACTCTTGCAAAATAAGTGTTTTGTCATCCATACATTTTACTAAATGTGATTTTAAGACATTCTTTACTCGCAATTATAGATGGTATACACATGTAATCTCTAGAATATTAAGATTATTCTATATTCTTTTGATTGTGCCCGACCAACACCACGAATTACCTTAAATCCAAGATTTTACCTCTTGTGTCGGTCATCTCACTTCCTATGTGTTCAGTGCTTTGATTTACACTTGGGTCAATGGTTGGTGGTTTTGACTGTGACGTAGCTGTGATGCTAAGCTTTGTCGTGGTACTATAGTAACTGTTTGCTATAATAGACAATAAGGAAAACAAATTAATTTATCATCTGGAATTTTTGCAATACTAGTCACTATGTCAGACCGTTTTTTCCGCGTATTTGTTGATCACCCCTCGTACAACCAGCTATCAACACGTTGAAAAAAAACAACACTTACTAAGTTACATGTATCACAGTCAAACATGTGGGAGAGACCAACTGGCAACAAAGACCACTATAACTACACCTGTCTATAAATGACATGTAGCGGTTTTATGTCCCATTATACCACTTTCAATTACAAGAGACGATGTCATCAACGACGACCTTATAGACGGATTTAGCAATATGTATCAAAATGTATCTAGAAATAACAGATGCATAATTTAAGTTATAAAAAGCACATAATAGTCCATGTAATAGGAAGAAATAAAAACATAGTTGTTCGGATATTTACGTAAGTGTTCGTATATTTACGTACCAGAGCAATTAATTGAATCCCAAAATACTTCACCGCAATAGTCAATTTCTGAAATGGAAATCAATTTAGTTCGTCAACATATAGCCAACCTGATATGACATACACAGTAAGGATATAACGAACACACCATTTATATAACGAAGAAATGAATCTGATATCCATGATTGTCCTATCCCTATAAATAAAGAAAAGGATAATTGACCTTTCTCCTGACGCTACTTAGCCACGCCCCCTTAGCAACAGGTGCTCGTTGCAGTGATATGATACAGACCTTACCCAGATAAACCAGCGTGATTGAATAATCACAACATGGTTACAACATGGCGGATGTATGCTAAGGTATTAATCCCATTTTCGGACTATTTGTCTAAATTCTACTGGTTAAATAACCTTCTGATGCTGGATATAGAGACAGAATGGTAAGTTGCTTTCATGAAACTGAAACTATTTCACTGCATGTTTGTGAATATGATAGTCAATACGATAAACAGTTTGTAAAATCAAACTTGGATTTATTTGACAGTTAATCAAACATATTTCTCATGTTGTAATCATGTTGTGATTATCCAATCATGCTGGTTTATCTGGATAACAAGGGTGTTACAGTAAATGTTGCAATATAAATTCATGTTACCAATAACAATCGCGAGCTTAAAGATTGACTGACGAAATAAATTGTTGTAAGTTACATTATTATACTTGAAAAATGAAAACAAAACAGCAAACCGTTTCCATGGTATCCGAATTGTTCTGCATGGCACATTTCATAGCATTTACAGAAGACGCATTCTGGTGAAAAATGTAGAGCGATTCCCCCTATAGCATGCAACGTGTCCAACAGAAAGCGCTTGTTCCTGGCTAAAAAAAAGGATAGTCAAACATTTGAAGTAGTCAAATCATTTGATACTTCAACAAATCCAATCGTGCATCAACAACTTTCACTCTGACTTTGACGTCATTGCGTGGGAAATTACTGAATGGAGTTACGAACACGGGTGAAGCGTTTGCGATGTAATTATATTTGTACATTTGTGGCTCAAATTTGATTATGATTAGAACGAAGCTATTGTTGTCGGCGTTCTTTCATAAATTGTGCAATACCGCATTTGGAGTTATTTGTGCAGGATTTTAATTACAGTAGCTATTAATGTATGGACATTTTAACTTATAATTGCTTGATCTCGCGTGTTTTTTGTGTGTTAATGTAATGCAATGTTAATGTAAATAAAGATAACAATACCAATAACCGATTAAGAATCTCGAAAGCAATTCGTCAAAATTAAAACATCGGCAAAACCGCTAATTTTTCAATGAGTGAAACTATCCGTCTGTACGGTTTGTACAAACCTTTATCCTGTCCAAAAAGGCTGCGTAGAGATAGACCATTGATTTGGCTGATCAGAAAGATGGCGACGAAAATGAAATACTTCATACCTTTTGTTCAATAAATACGTACTAGTATTACACAGGTATAATAATTTGAGTCGAATTTTTCCGCGAGTCAAGTAAAGCCCAGATTGTAATATTATATATATAAGCCAACACGGTAGAGACACGTCTATCAGGAGAGGCCCGAGCTTCGTACGGAGTTAGAACACAGGAACGTGCATAACTTAAAAAAATATTTGAAAAAAATATTTTTTTTGGATTTTTTTTCACTAGGCCTACTGTAGAGCCAGTATCAATAAATATATCTATATTTAAATAGATCTACAGAATTTTTGCAAGTTCCTGTGGTTAGAAGAACAATTCTTTTTATCAACCAGCGTCCACGATTTCTGTCGTCGTCTAATCAATAAAGAACATTTGTTGCATGTACCTCTTTTGAGGTCCGCATGGTTAATAATGTTTATAGTTATGTAAATGTGTTAACCTCGTAAAATAAAGTCATTATTATCATTATAGTTATTTTTATTACCTCTCGCAATGACAGCGTGTGGTGCAAACCTTGAAATAAAACAGATAGTGTTAGTAAAACACATTGTAAAGAAGTATCTCCAAATTTGCGAATTTAGCAACGGCATGACTCAATGGAGGTTAAACCAAAATGGCTGCCACTTTATAGACGTTCTTGTCAGATAATACGGGAGGGTTTGATCTAAAGGTAAGACTCACCTGATGGGAGTTTCCATCCATCGAGACCATAGCTTACAAATTCCGCACAATCATACCCACAATGCTTTACTTCATCTACATGTATAAATGGGTACCTGCGAGGACCAATCAAACGCAATCGTGAAAGCTCGGTCATTTCCGTGTGACTCCGGCAAATAAATGCATAAAGGCCGAGGTGATCAGAATTCAATCAAACGTTGTTGTGATGTGGACGTCAATGGTACCATGTTAACGACTGGTGGCTCAATGATCGGGAAGAATGTAATGACAGCAGCCCCGCATTCAAGGAAGGTTACCTGCAAACATGTTAACGAATCACGGGTTTTGTCGCTATAAATATTGCAGCTTCGTTGTACGCTTCGTTTGCGGCAAACAATTGGAAAGTATAAATCCCCGTTTTTTTTATTCTCAGTTCGAAATATGTACGAACGAACGGGTTTTACTATTTACATTCATTTGTTTGCCTCTGCTCGCCATTTTGTTAAATTACCCCGATAAACTCACACCACCTCCGGATATAGTTAGCCAAACTTGGCGCCGATGCCAAACATGTTTTTTAACATACCGTTCAACGAATAACAGGCACGTACCAGGTATGAAACATGCGTCACGTAGCAGGGCTGATGACGTCGGAAAGAGAACTCTAAACTGGCCATTTGCTTTTTATCTTTTATAATGACAAAATCTTGGAAGTGGGCCTCCGTATGTACATGTACTCTCTATAGTGAATAATAAAGTTATCACTCATTTCTCCACAAGATTACACGCTGTTATTTCGCAAACGGCATCGTACAAACATGATCATCATGTTCACCAGTGAACAGTGTGAATTGTCCGTGATAGTAGGCTTAGAGCCTTGTACAAAAAAGATAAAAATCAAACCAGACGAAACAACACTATTTAAATACGATTTAGTTTGTTAAGAGCATGTTTTCTTTTTAATCCACATCGTATATTAATTTGGATAATTTTCAGTACATTAAGGGTGTTTGTTTACATTATGTTCCGGTCACATCAATGATTGAACAGTTGTTGTATATATACATTTGCATATTATATGATTTAAGATTTGAATTCAAAACCCTTAACCTTTGGAACTGCAAATCTTTTGCTGTCTGACAGGGAAATTTCAAGACCTTCCTTTACCCTGAACTTTGTGGGGGGGGGGGTAATTATGAACTATGCTAACAAGGTTGAAATGATCACTCAGGTTCAAGCTTCGAAAGGTTGCAAGAAAAACGAAAAGCCATAATTATGTACCCAAAATGCAAACAAGAACAACTAACAAAACATTACAAGAACAGCCACAAAGACCACCGCGTCAGTCAACCACAAACCGAATGAAAGCAAACGGATAAGAACGAATCACAAGGACTACGACCAGTCACAAATCAAACTCTTGTTGACGTTTAGAAACACGTTTACGACTGTGACCCATACATCTAATTAACCGGAAAATTTGGTAGACAGTATAATTGGGCAATCATTTCTGCTCTAGCCCCAGTGGCTCAGCGGTAACGCTTCAGCCTATACATGATTTACCTGGTATGCTATTTTTGTCGCAGGTTCAAATCCATTGTTTGTCTATTTTTATAATATTTCTTTCTCTTTTCATTTCTCAACACTTTTAAATTACAAAGTCTATTTAGAAAAGATCAAACAAACAAAAACTGAATAAGCAAATTATTTTTCTTTTAGAAAAGTTATGAGTTGGATTCAAACTCGCGCATAAAAAACACACTTTTGTTGCGAATGGACCTTGCGCTTTACTGATTGAGCTATTTCCTCATTGCTTATTGTGTGCTATTTAATACGCTTATTAGTTCAATTTAGGTGCAAAAGCGTAAACAAGAATGTTTACGCTCTGGTACTACATTGTATTTATAACCAGGCCAAATTATCTTTGTCCGATTATATATTTATTTTTATCTATTTTTATGTTATCATTGTTCTCTTTTTATGTTCCAATAAAACATTGATAACTCGAGAGCAAAATGATACTCCGATAATCATTGTGACCGCTCACACAATCATGCGCTCACAATTCTGTGAGAGTGAGTTTCAACACAAACAGTTAACACAAATCCCATCACGAGGACCGCATGGGTCATGTTACCATTTGTAAGGGTATCACTCGGTACCCGTGTTAATTTATTAATCTAGATGCTGGCCGATGTTCCCTCGATGTTTGCGGGGTATGATCTGGTTCCTGGTGAGCTCTGCACGACGTGTCTCTGATGCCCGTATGGATATGATGCATTCCGCACATCCTCTAAAGATAGCACGGTACCGCTGGTAGTGTCACCAGAAGGATGGTACGCCTAGTTAATCACGTTTGTTCCCGATAATGCGAACTCCGAAATTCCTTCGACGAACGAACACCAAACACCACAAGTCGACTGAAACACTTCTCGTAAGGAGCTCGTAGAGTTCCTGTGATCTAGGTCAATCGGAACGGTCCGTACGGCATTTATCGCTAATACAAAAGTGAACGATGAGTTCCGAATGGATCGGGGTATTACCCGTAGCTATCCATTGAAAAAGGGCGACACTACATAAAATGGATAAAATTAAATGTCAATAATGCTTTATCTTTGCCACAATCATTAGCAATTTGGCGGCAGGTTCTTTGATTTACGCATGTATTTTGGAGATGAACATTATTGAAAACAGGTCATCGTCAAGATGCTCCTTTCCGAAAAATGGAAGGTTAGCACAATACACTCATAAAACACAAGCGCTCCAGTTTAATGACATAAAAGTTAAAACAAACAAGGTCAGACAAATAAACTATATATACATAGATTTTACTTAGTTAACTAAAAGCATTTTTACGGTATTTCGTTATATATAATGACCATCGATGTTCCTAAACGGGAAGTGACGATAAAGATATTTGAAGGTACGATATCAAAACCCGTTAATTTAAAGAATTAAACAGTTGCAGACGTATATGTCCTCTTTGGTCTTGTTATGTAAAAGGAAAGTATAATTTCATTTCTCTTTTATATGTTTAAATTGTATTTATAATTGATATCAAATTCGTTTCACACTAGGCTAGTGCCACTTGTCGCATTTTCCGACACAGTCTAAAATATTTTGATAGTAGAATCGTGGTACCAGCCTATTTCACACTTCTACTGTATACTTCACTTTAGGGCAAGTTCGGATGGAAACTCTAGGGTAGGGTATGCTATTACAGGAATGATGTTTACTCCCACCAATACAGGTCTCTAAATTTATCAACCAACCAAAGCTTGGCCCTGGTAATATCTAAAACAGCTTTTTGCCCTGCTCATGTTGCGTACCATACAGAAAAAGGGAATCAGTAAACCCTGTCAGGAGTTAGTGTTAGTGTTAGCTCTTCCGTGGTGAAGGCACAAAAAGTGTAGTAACTAAGTGCGTTCGGATGGAACTTTTACATTACTTTGCTTTTTGTCTCTTAACAAAGTCGAAGACCAATTAGAAAAACATAAAACCGCGTAGACAACTTGGTTGACATCATTGAACTAATTTCTACTCGTCAAGATGTATAGCTAATCTACATGGTTGAGTACAGTACAAAGTCCGGAACATGTTAACACATAAAACAATGCGATAACGAAATGTTGCAAGTCATGATGTGGACGTGATCACGACAGTGCGCATGTCCTTCCGCGAGCGAACCAATCCTAATTGCTGAAAGTAGTGCCGTATTAATACATTTGTCCCAATCCTAAGCATTGAAAGTAGAACGTTATCCTTTGTCCTATGCTTCTTTCCTGGACGTTAAAACTAGTGCACATTTTAAAAGGTACAAGTCAAATAGTTTCGGCGGGCAAATAATGTACCGATTTCATTTGACAGAGAATTGACAGGATCCTCGACTTGCTATCTGCATAATTTAACAGCTGATGTGTAGAACATAAAGCATGAAAATCACAAAAGTGTGAAAATAATAAGCGCGGTAGGCCGGCAGCTTTTCAAATTGGGAAGACTATAAGCACGATAATTTGACATACGAATTTTAACAACAAATTGTTAAATAATATCATGTATAACACACTAATTTTCAAGACACATAACTGCAAACCATCGAGAACAAGTCACGTGTCCCTTCATGGACTTTTCACTTTGAGCTATCCAATATATCGCCGGTAAAAATAAATTTGTTAAAATGTATTTGTTGTAAAAAAATCAAGAGTGCATGAAATTAATATCAATTACACTACATGTATATGATGTACTTCAACCATACATTTTTAAAAGGCATTGGATAAACAAGGCCAGCGTTTTGGTGACCTTGTTGTGTTCTTTGAAATACATCGTAACGCCAACGTAAAATCATTCACAAAAGTAGTTGTGAAGGATAAATAAACGAAGGCCATTTGTTACGGAAATGACAGCATGTTGATGTAAATCTGATCCTGTATCAATAAGCCATAAAATATATTATGTTTCACATCAAACATAAAACAATAGAAACGATTTTAGAAAATGACATGGGTGCTTAAATAACTTTGTCCAGTTAAAAGGCATACTGAGTGGTTTTGTTAATGGAACAATGTACATTAAATGGTGGGTAATTTTACAACACTAACGTCCAGTAGGAAGATGATATTCTTTTGTTTAAATAATCAAATAATGGCATGTACTTAGTACAAAAAAATATCCTAATAAATTTGAGATAGATTCTTTTTATTATAGCAAATATTAATAAACCTAGTCCATATTTTAATCCATTGTTTGTGTCAATTTTCCAATAGCTTTTATTTAGTTGCCATTGTAGTCGCCGGCTCATTGATTACTCATTCATTCAAAGTCAGCAGAGGAAGGGATGGACACTGAAACCCTTCCCTAGTTCAGATAATTTACGAGAATATTTGATTATTTTAGTTCACCTGGGCACGAAGTATCGTGGTATGTTCGGCTCCTGTGGCGGAAGGTATGTCGTGCGTTTTAAGGTGAAAGGGTACCCTTATTGTTTACATAATCCTTATAGTATTTCGTATTGTTAGCAACTAGAAGCTATTTGCAAATCAATGGTTCCTCTTGTATAGCTTTGGCGTCATTAATGGCGTTGCCATGACGTCGTGAATGTTACCACTTTGCTGTCTTTTTAAGTCATTTTAACGGCACTCCTTCGCCTTAACACGCAATATGCATGATGATTCGAGACCGTTACATACGTAGGTCAAGAGAACAAATAAAGTTAAACGGGGCAACATTTGGAAAAAGGTTTCATGTGGCATTTCATTGTCTCGTTCATTCATTTGTTGGACATAGTGTCGTATAATTATGGTATGTGGTGTTCTGCGCTCGTCTGTTTAAGTTGAGTGCTGCCTTCATTGTCCGATTTAAATTGTTATTATCTTTTTTATTATCAATTGGAGAATAAGGATAGCCAATCATATTACCTGTTTTTGACCAAGAGTTTGATATGGTGTGATCTGATTTGTTGTATTTATCCTAAGTCAAGTAATATCAATATTGACTACCACCCCTGGCCCCGGGGCGGTATTCAATATTGATCTCATTTAATTGGAGAATAAGGATAGCCAACCATATCGCCTGTTACTGACCAAGAGTTTAATATGGTGTGATCTGATTGGTTGCCATTATCCTTAAGTCAAGTAATATCAATATGGTATGTTGTACGTGTATGTTATGCTACGAGGGTTAAAAGGATTTTGAAAAATGAAAACTTCTGTTCGAAACCATACGTTGTGACGTGTTGATATTTGGCATTCAGCACGATATTGATGATCTAGTAAAAGTTTCACATTATTCCCATGAGGTACAATCTGCTCGATCCGGGTATATTTTCCTTAAATATATAGGGAAAGAGATTTGACGGGATCGGTTGATATTGACCATGCCCGTAAGTGTAAAGTGTGTTATGTACGTGTTAGCATACATCTCCGATTCTCCGGTCGCAGTCAGGTGGGTAGTGTAAGGCGATACTGGTCTTCTTGTCTTGTTTCACTTTAAATCAATAACAACCCCATCGTTTCATTCATACTCTACGGTCAGTATTCAAATCTAGACACGATCATGACAACATTCAGGTTCTCACGAGATGCTATGAATGTTATCAGTATTGCATGGACTATATTTTACAGTAACAGCTTTTCTGATGCTGCTGATCAATCGTTACATTCGTTCCAAAAATTGAAGTGTAAAATTGCCGTCGATATACACGCACATGTTCCTGCAAGAAGGCTTATATCATGTGCAATGCTATGTGAGGAGGACGAGTCATGTTCAGTGTTTCATTACATGAAGAGCAATTCATCTTGCGTGATCGAGACACGTGCTATCAACGCCATGGTGTTAGATGCCACGCCTAGTGATAACTCCTGGTTATCTTACATGTATATCATCGCCTCTCAGGTATGTACCTTCATTTTTTGTACCGTTATTTGCGAATTAAGTCTGTCGGAATATTTCTTATGTAAAGCATTGAACTACTGCGCTGGTGGCAGCTTAATGTGGGATATCGTTAAGACACATGACCCAGTTTACAGCTTTTCTTGAAATTCACATGGATACTGTTTTATCAAAGCATTTACGCTACCGTTACTCTAAATGTACCGTAAATATTGCGTACGACGATAATGTTTGCGCAAATGCATTTTATTAAGATATCTTTTCTAAATTCTGGCATAATTCTACGCAACGAGAGAGCGACACTAAGATAAAAATATGAACGTAGTGACGCACTGTTACTTTTGACTGCCACATGTTTTATAGACTGTGATTAGTAACAAAAACAAGTTTAATCATCAAAACTTATCGAACGTTTATGAATGTTTATTCATTCTGATTCCCGCTATATTGGTGATAGTGTGATCCGGACTACGTTCAATACTCAATATTATTACGTAAATGTATGCAACAACTTGCAATCGACTAGTAAAACGCACTTAGGAATTTGCGTAAGAGAGATATGTATACGTAGATTTACATGTCATTTACACAATGTTAGTAAAAGAGTACCATATATAGCCCCTGGACAATGTCCACTAGAACATATTAACTTGTAGCACTAACATAGACTGGATTATTATGTACAGTCGACGTATATAATGTTTTGCAAACCGATACGTACAGTCCAGTTAGGATATTGTGAGAGTGACGTTGTCGTTTATGTGTACACAAAATATAACAACCATTGCCTGAACAGGTAGAGCGAATATATGTAGTATGCTAGTTGAGCATTGGAACTGTAGCAGTCTGTATAAACCTTTATAATTGGTTTTACATCGAAATAGTGGACTAGACCGCTGCGTCACTCTATTTTTACCCTGACTGGACTACACTGTACGCACGTGTATGCATACTCGGTGCTTTGCTTGATAACGTATGCGTTCTGTTAATCTGATACACACACAAACGTCATGAAAGTCAACTTACTTGCACAAATATCCTCTATTTAGTAAAACTAACATTTTTTCATCGACGTACCTTTTATTTTGCATCGCATAGCCCTCAAATGATGCCATTAGCCTCACAATGCCCAATCGTTAGAAATTACAAATACCCGTTTTATCTACCCTTTATCTTTAAGAACATCCACCTCATTTAAATAATCTACTTTTATTATTGCAGCCTGCATGTGATAGTGCATGGACCCAATTCGATAGTTCCTGTTACCGTGTTCCTTCAGATCGCCTCTCGTGGTCAGGGTGTCGCGATTATTGTCAGACGAATTCAGCGTACCTAGCAACTATCAGAAGTGATCAAGAAATGGCGTTTGCTTTAGATATAATGACCACACTTCCACTTGACAATCAACATCTGTATATAGGAGGGGAGCAGAACGTAGACGATACATGGAGTTGGATCAATGGGGAAGAATGGGACTACACCAAATGGCACCCAAGTGAGCCATCGGGTTCAAACGAAAGGTGCTTAGGTATATTCCCTCTGCACGCAGTACTTGCATGGGATAGATATGATTGGAATGATGTGTATTGTACGACCGGCTCAGGGTACTGTCTTTGTGAGAAAGCCGCCGTATCTTCTATTGAACCACCAAGTTCATGTATGCCATAGGATAAGTGAAGAAATAAACATCAGTCACAACTATCAGATTTTTGATAGCTGAAACTATTTCATTCTACTTTTCGACAGCTTGGACTTGCAGGGCGGATATTTACTTGTTTAGTTGGGCATTGTGCCTTGTATGTTTTTAATGTTATCTATCTGTGCTCGGCTGATTAAGTTAAGTGATGCATTCCCTGTCTGACTTAATATTATCTTCTTAAAACGAAAAAGGGAGGCATTGGTAAATAGCTTATTATAAGTGTTTTGCTCCTGTGGTCTAATTTAAATAATATAACGTGTTTTTTGTGTATTGTGACCATCATTTACATCTCTGGAATGTTGACCCGCGGACATACATAACCAGTGTGACATGGATGCAAAGTAAAGAGTTTCATCAACAGTTCAATCATAATCTTCATTAATGATCCTTTACTATCAATTGATAATGACAATAAGCGTAATACCTTGTACATGAGATGGAATACAAATGTTTAATAATTATAAAATGTTAACTTCTATGATTGCTGCTTAGCCTGAAACTGGTTCATTTAGAATTTCGACAGCTTGGATACGGGAGGATTATAACTTGTTTAAATGGGCAATGCGCCTTTTATGTTTTTATGTTTTCTGTGCTCGGCTGGTTCTGGTTGGCATATAGTGCCTTGTGTGTTTTTTTATGTTTTCTGTGCTCGGCTGGTCAAGCTGAGTGTTGTCTTCCCTGTCTGACTTAATATTATCTTTTTTCTAGCCGACTTCCGTCAAGTACAATAAGATAATGCATGTACTTAAATCGGACAGGGCAAGCAGCAATCATCAGCAATAGCTGAGCACAAAAAGCACATCTCAAATGTGCAAAATGGAAAAGGCATAAAAGAACAACAAACATTCACAAGGACATCAACAAACATAAGAACAGTCAAACTTTACAAGAACAACCGACAAAATGAGGAAGAAACTAGAAAGACAATAACAAATACTAGTTGAATCCGAATAAAAAAATTGTTGGTGCACGACAACTCATCCTGACTAATATATCTATGAACTTTCTAAGTAACAATATTTCCCTAGCTTTTAAAAAAATAAAAAGGGAAACTTGCTTCTCTTGAATCATAGGACGTGCCGAGGGTGATATGGATATATGTTAGTAAACTGTTGCTGAACTTATTTCTCAATCGACCTAAAATAAATCAGTTTAAAGAAAATAATTGGATTCTTTGTTAACTTCGCCCTATCCAAACAATAACGGCAATGACCTACTAAGCGCTTCCGGAAAAGGTGTAGGCCGTGTGTCTATTCTACTTGTTATTGATGTGTTTTCGCAATAGGACAATACTCGTTTGTTTAAATAGGCATCTGGTTTTGTGTACTCAATAGGTTTCACAAAAAGTCTTTTCAAACACATTAAACATTTGCAGTTAAAATAAGTAAACATTGATGAACGGACATACGATAGTCCCCCGCCTACAGGAAGCTTATGTTGTCGCTTGCAGGAAGCTAATTATGTTGCAGCGTGTCGTTACATTGTATCAAATATCTTTTTTATTGACGGAGCATTTAAGCCGCCGAATCATTGACGACAGTTTAGTTCACCTGGGCATGAAATGGTTAAGTTTTTATTTTCGTCTCGTTTAAAACAATTAATCCCAAGTAACACAGAAAGAAATTGAACAAAACTTCACTGAAATAATCCTTGTGATGTTTCCTTTCAAATATACCGAACTTCTTCTTGTCCATTTCCTTTGAAAGTCATGATGGGTATTATAAGTTTAAAACTTTTAATATAATTATAAATTGATTAATAAGATATAAGGCTTTGGTAGTTATACCATACATGATAGCATGAAAGAACACGTTATGTCAAACATCACGGATGCCGTAATGCGTAGTTCTGTTGCATCTCGGATACCTTGGTGTGTGGTTCTGTTCCATCACGACCAGGGAGCGGGGATCCGTTCACAATCGAACGTGCTATGAAAGGACATTATGAATGACATCCTCCCTAAAATTAGTGAATGAATGTTGACTAAACTTCCTGCAATCGTACACAATAAGTCACTGCAATATAGCATATGGTTTAAATGTAATGCTTTTGAATTAGTCCTTTCCAAACCCATAATGTCAAGAACTTTAATATTGGACATATAGCATGATATAAATTCCCTACGACTACCACGAGTGTCATATTTTAACCATGGGATCGTAACTGACACCATGTTTAGGTCACGAATATAGGTAATTCGCCGATATTTTCCCAGGGAAGGGCGCGGTGGGCAGACCCAGGGGTCTCATTCCCCACCATAGAGACAAATATTTTGTCTACAACCCCTAGTAAGCGATACTTGATGTAACAAATAGCCCGCCGTCATGATCGGCTTTTTTGCGATGTCTAAATTCCCCAATACGGGATCTTAACTCCGGGCATCGACTTCTGTCTAAATTCATGTATATGCCCGTCGCGCCGCTCCACACTGGGACAAAATATCGATAGATGCATTATAATAAACGGCGTCGACACGCAGGTGAGCAATCTAAGGCAAATTGAAACTCTTGTAATATATCAATGCTTGTCCAGTATACAGTGTATTGTTAGTATCCATATCGAGTTGAGGCCATGACGACGTTCATCTTCATACAACAAGCACTGGTTACCATCACTGCGACTATTGCATGGATCGTATTTTACACAAACGGCCAAATTCAACTTCCTGGAGGTTCTAGTCATCCATTATATTCGTTCAGAGAATTGGAGTGTAAATTTATCGTTGCTTGGCATACAAGTGTTCCTACAAGAACGCTCATATCATGTGCAATGTTATGTAAGGAAGGCAACGCATGTTCAGTGTTCCATTACCTAGAACACAATTCATCTTGCGTAATCGAGACACGCCCCGCCAACACCATTGTTGTTGATGCCACGCCTGGTGATAACTCCTGGGCATCTTACTTCGGTTATAAGGTATGTACCTTCTATTAATTATGTCCATTTATTAACATTATCAGATCATCGTATCAATTTCTCCATGATTTATGTATGAATTAATTGTCAGATAAGCATAACACATTAGATCTTAAAGTATGAGTATGAAGAAACAGATTTATTTCCAACGATTTTTTCTTGATTGGATTTTAAGGATTAGATTTTTGGTTTCTTTTGATCATTTAAAACTCGTGAACAGTCTTAAAGGGACTGCCTCACGTATTGGTGTATTGCAAAAATAAAATTAAATTGTCAAATATTCATGTAATTTTGGTATAGTTTCCTGTATATGCCATAAACAACCACATTGACATAAAAACTTGGGAAACATCGGCATTTTGTAGTAATTTAGCATTTTTACATCCAAAATTCTATAGGGTATTAATACCCTATAGAATTAGCACTACAATCACTTAAATTGCCTGAAATTTGTTTCCATTCGATGAAAACGAATTGCGAAACGAACCGAATACCTCACAGATGTTTCGGCTTTAGTTTGTTGAAGTTACAGTTTGATCATGTGTGAATTACATAATTCACAGAACATTTTGGAAGGAAACTGCGATATTTTCAAACAGAACAATACTGAGTGCCAAATATCAAGAGTGATTTAAATTGCTTAGATGCCATAAATCTTTCATAAAGCAACCACCAGTGACTTTCTATTATACAAATACTTGGTAAGGTAGGAAAATTACGTCATACAAAAATTTTAGCCCGATCTGTGAGACAGCACTGCCCTGACCAACCCAAAAACGCTCTCTCGACAGCTTTTCTGTTTTCTGATGTTTAAGTTTAATGCTGCCTTCCCTGTCAGATTATTGTCACCAGGTCAGCCTTTAACCACAACTACTGTCCAGAAAGTACAAGTTATGAAACCACTTTCATTATTACAGCATGCATGTGACAGTACATGGACCCAATTTGATGATTCCTGTTACCACGTTCCTCATGATCTCTACTCCTGGACAGAGTGCCACAATTACTGTCAGATGCACTTGTCGCACCTAGCAACCATCAGAAGTGCTCGCGAAATGGACTTTGCTTTAGGAATAGTTAAAATACTACCACTGGATTACAAATTTCTACATTTAGGAGGACAGGAGAATCCTCACGACCATACATGGAGTTGGATCAACGGTGAACCATGGGACTATACTAGATGGGGACCAGATGAACCATCAAGTCATACTGAGCAGTGCTTGGCTGTGTTTCCTTTCACATACCAAGCTTTGTATGGGTTATACGACTGGAATGACTTGCCTTGTACCACGAGTCCGGGGTACTGTCTGTGTGAGAAGTTAGCTATTAAACCACCAAGTGAATGTATGCCGGAGGAGAAATAAAGAAATGCAAACAAACAGTTATATTGCACTGAAAAGTGAGACAATGATAAACGTGTTCGTTTTAAATAAAGTAAAGTTCCTCTGAAAAGGCAACCATTTCATTTGAATGTGAACTATTTTGGAAAGTTACGATTATAATGAACAATAGGTTTTAATTTTCAAAACAAAAAGTAACCAAAAGTTAGACCCATTCACTATTAATAATATTGAAATAAATCTAACTAACATATAAATGCCTACGCCGACTAAAATCAGATACACTGTATTCCTTAACTATGAAAGTGAACGTAGGGTAAGGTCTAACGGACTTGGAACCAATCCGCGCGTGTGACAAAATATGTTCACCGCGTATGACAACCATTTTTTATTTTGGGCAACCACCATATTTTTTTTCATTTGCTTGACGCTATAAGCTACTTATAATAATAATAATAATAATGACTTTTTTTTACGAGGTTAACACATTTGCATATAAACACAATCTTCCATGAGGACCTCAACATATAAAACACACATTTAACATGATACAAGTAGTTGCAAACAAAGTAAACTTAACAAATGAAATGAAAGTAAATAATAAAAATTGACTTAGATGAATAATGAAAGGTTTGTATAAACAAAACTTAGCTATTCAAATACACACTATGAAACAACAAAACAATATAAACAAGTTAAGAGACAATAACATAATATTTACAATGAATCTAGAACATACTTATTTTATTGGTAGCCCCAGTCTGGAAACTTCCATCTTATATACATTCTTTTGAATTGTTCGAGAGAGCTAGCAGTTCTTATATGAAATGGTATCTTTTCCCAAAGTATTGGTCCAGTGTAGCTTAATGACTTTCGAAAGAATTCCTTTTTTGGCTTTGGTTTATGAAGTAATTTTTGACCAGAAGACCTAAGGCCTGATTCTTTAACATATTTAAAAAAATTTGAGATATATTCAGGACATTTTGGGGTTTTAGTATCTAGGGATTTGTAAATTGTCATGACTTTTTTGTATTCAACACGGTGTGGAAATGTCGTCCATTTAAGTTGCTTAAAAAGATCACCGGATGGTGCATCATATGGTTTATCTAAAATTATTCTGACTGCTCTCTTTTGAAATTTTATTAAATCATCTTGTAATTTTGTGCAGCAGTTACCCCATATTGTGTTACAATAATCCAAGTGAGGTAAAATATAAGCATTGTAAAAAAGTTTGCGAGCATGCAAGTCAAGATAGCATTTTATTCTTACTAGAATATAAAGAAAGGACACGACAGTGGGTCCGTTATATCCTTTAGTCTGGGGTACATGTGTACCCATGACAGCAAATTCCCGAATTTTGGCATTTAGGTCGTAAACTACGGAAGGCCAAAATGGCCATCCCGGCGAGTCTGCATTAGTACGCTAGGGTAGCGGAAAGGGTATAGCATTTTTTGAAAAATGAATTGTATTCAAATTGACTCTTTATTCGAATACAGGTTCCAATAGCAAGGAGCAATAATCATGCGAATACTGCTAGTACAGACCCCGAGGTGTGAGAGCTCAGAAAGCACACCCGATGCACACTCTAAGTGTTCTTCACTAAAGTATAACTAGTTTAGATTCTGTCGGTTCAACATTCATTTTCAGTGGGAAATAAATATTTTGGTCAAAGTTTGTGCAATGTTATATGTCATATTATGGTCGAAACAGTGTTGTGTTATTATCGCGTATGCAGTAATACTCTTCCATGTGTAAATCATATACATGTACTTATACATTCGTAAAAAATATTAAACTAGATCTACGTGCATGTATTTAAAAGCGCAAAGCCTGTTTGTAAAGTAGTAAAAAACTTTTAATGATAAATTGCGTCACTAATGCTGTACCATGATCAACATTCGCAAAGTTATTCTATACGTAAATAACTGTCCTAGCCGGAAAACTTATCATAGGATTAAAAGTCCGAGACAATTTAACTGCAAGTTCAAATGTTTTAAATGTTAGTACCGCGAGATTAGAGTTTTGTGGTATAACCGGTTTAGCAGTTACCGTGGTATCATTTTCCCGCAGTACGATACCGCGATACCCGAAATACCGGTACGTGATCATCATTATACCCTGCTTCGAAATCGTGCAAGGACTTACTAGTTCTGCACGACGTGTCTGTGATAACCTCACGGAGATCATACGATATCATCCCCTGAATATCGTAATAGCTGCAATCGGGCGCTACGTTGATATGGCTCGAACACGAAACCTAGTAACATACAATTCAATATTTATTTGTAGTTATATTATTAGATAAAAAAAACTTAGTTTCTCATTCAACAATATTTGCAATTGCAAGTGGCGGAATGCATATGTTTGTTCAGAAGATACATTTTAGATGTAAAAATGACGAAACGTCATAGTATTTGGATGTCGACTAGGACCAGCCCACGTTACATGTACGTTTTAAAATGTCAGTATTATGTGTACCCTTCGTCGCAACACGTTCATATGCTATATACGAACCAAGGGATGGTGGCAATTTGTTGCTACCCGTTTTTGTTTCTGTTAATTAGTTTTTCACTAACACTGATTGTCCGAGCATTAACTTATCATTCCTAGTAACGTAGGCAATATAATAATGACGTCATTCCTAAAGAACATACCAGCGAACTTCAAAAACGCATTGATCGAGTTTCACGAGGTCAGTTTTTTTTTAATTTTGATATGTTGTTACAGGTATGCAGAAATTAAACATAATAAAATTTAAACATTTTTTGACGGGCTAAACTTTTGCAATTAGTCGAAACGTCAGATTTTTTTTAAAACACCAAAATGCCAGGCACGACGTTTTTCCCACTTTGTTACCACGTTATTAGATCAAGTGTTAATATATTAGAATGACTAGATTCGCAATTACCTAATGCGTCGAATGATACCAACAAAATACCTGTCGTGTAATTATGAAGCCCTGTGTGTGCTATTTCTTGTCTCCTGTGCCTTCCAAGGAACGACGTCAAAACGCGTTTTCCATGGTAACTTCACGGCGTCATAGTAACGTTATGGAAACGCGCACGGAGATACAAGACGTGACATTTAATTGGGAATAAATCAAAGTTTACTATGATACCGAACTTGTATATGGGTTAGGAACTTTTTTTATAGTGCGGTTCATTGATAAAAAGAATAAAAAGTATTGGACCAAGGACAGAGCCTTGGGGAACACCAGCTACAATCTCTTGGGCTGCAGAGAGCTTTGCAAATACATTGACTTGTTGAGATCTATTGGCCAGATAAGAATTAAACCACTCAAGTGCATTATTATTGAACTTGTAACATTTTAACTTCTCCATGAGTAATTTATGATTAATTAGATCAAAAGCCTTTGTAAGATCAAGAAAAAACGTTCCAATAAGAGCATCATCATTAATTGCTGTTATCCAATCATCAACTATATCAGTTAGAGCAGTTTCACATACTTCTACTGATTGGTGGATTCTGAGAGGTCCCATGAACAAGAAGTTGACATTTATGGGGACAGCGACTTGTCACTATACTACTTTATTTGGTGGTTTAGAATCTTTAGCACAAACATAACCTACAGTTCTGGAGCACCGTAAACCCATCCCGTGATTATACGAGGGCTGTTGATTAAAACCCGAACGATCTTTATTGTTTGAAATCTTATATACAATGTACTGATATTATTGAAAACACACAGGAATATATTTACACAACTCCCTCATTCACATACGAAATTTCAACTTGCTGCGACGAAGGGTACAGATGAACGGCTCTCGTATATACATATACTTAAAAATTATTGTTTTTCACATTTCTTCCATGTGTCATCATAATCCAATGTAGAACTGCAAAACATGCAATCTCATTAAACTCAGATCATAACATTTGCTTCATTCCTGTACGCTGCCTATATCACAGAAAAGAAGTGAAGCATAATAAGGGTCTGGTTGTAATGAGATCACAAATCATGCAAATATATGTAAACCTGATATCGAATATAGAAAAATGAATATAGATAGCAATAACCAAGACCAACGTGCGACCGTTTATTTTCCACAAAAAGCTCTATAAAATTATCGTATTATTTTTCAGTAGATCACATAGAATGATGAAGCATCTACTGCATCTACCACAATAACATGTGGAGTGTCACTGCATGACTGCCGAATGTACTGTAAACAGTAATATACAATGTAAAATGATATAATAAGTTTGATAACAACCCGTTACACTGACTGACGCATCAGGCTATCGGATATAATAAGTTTGATAACAATCCGTTACACTGACTGACGCATCAGGCTATCGGATATAATAAGTTTGATAACAACCCGGTTCACTGACTGACACAGCAGGCTATCCGATATAATAAGTTTGATAACAACGCGGTTCACTGACTGACGCAGCAGGCTATCGGATATAATAAGTTTGATAACAACGCGGTTCACTGGCTGACACAGCAGGCTATCCGATATAATAAGTTTGATAACAAAGCGGTTCACTGACTGACGCATCAGGCTGTCGGATATAATAAGTTTCATAACAACGCGGTTCACTGACTGACGCAGCAGGCTATCGGGTATTGTAGTATATGCCTATGTGGCCGTCTTACTCGGGTTATGCATGACTGACTTATTCGGCAGGCAATCGGGGCAAGATGACATATTGTGTAGCTATAATAGTATACAAGTAATATGCTAGTAAAGCCTGAATACCATATATTTGGTCGCTTTGAATACAAAAGTTCAGACGTCGTCGAGTGTTGTAATACAATTAACCTTACATGTGTCTGACTAATTAATTTTAATTTCCCATATAAATGTAAGTGTACCTTGAATCCGTTGGCGTCACAATTAAGAAACACACCGGATGTGTCAGCGACAGGTCGTCCAGATTTGAAACTAGCAATGGGTGTATACTGTGGAATCGTTACAGCTCCAGAGCAATGTGATTGCACCTGTATCGTGTAAAATGATATACCAGACAAACCATGAAACGTCTATATTAAAACATATTAAATATGTACTATGCCTTTAGTTTGCGGTGACTAGAACTCCGTGACTACGTGTTATTTTTCAATATTATTTTTTGACAAACAGAAACACCCTTTCTAACAGAGAATAATTTAACAAGCTCAGAAACAATATTCCCCTGCGTATATGGGTGTATACGTTGTTTCCCAAGATGAAACACAAAACCAGACCGAAATAAATCGGGCTTAAAATCATTTTTATTTTTATTTGGGCCTTATTCTTAATGACATCATATTTCAGTAACGTTGGTTTCAGAAATTATAAACACAAATACCTGTATGCCTTTAAGCCACGTGGTTTCATGTCCAAGACCACAACACGTCATCGGTATAGCTTCATTGGAACCCTTACTTGCATCAGTACAGTTCTCAGCAGCATTGTTGAAGACTGAATGTACTGTGGCTACCGGTTCCAACACACATATATGAGTACAACTTGGTGTAGCATCTACAAGACATTAAACAAGTCAATGGTTCTCTTTTATCAAAGCACTTACGGAAATATTAAACATACGTTTATAATAATAATAATAATAATAATAAAGACTTTATTTAAAGAGGCAACACAGTTGGGTATACCCAGTCTTCCCTGTGAGCCTCATTAACACATTTACATAATATGTACAGTAATAACAGAAGATAACAATTAACAATAACAAAAAAAAAAAAGTTTAAATTTGTTATTTATATAATTATTTTACAACTACAACGTGAGGTAGATAGATCTGCAATACTAATAATTTAGTTAATGAACACATAGAAATTATATACTAGTACGTATATCCTGAATTTGCCGATGTTAATGATTATTAAGAATTTAATTTCGAACGTAAGATTTCCACAAGCGTTTTGATAGAACAGTATCGTTGAGTCCCCTTTAAATTTATTAACAGTCAAGCATCGCACATTGTTCATCATTTTACGAATCACTCTTCATTTTATAACATGTTTCAATAACAATTTACAATACCTTCATACGTCATATAATTTATTTCACGAAAGGTGATCGTAATAAGCTTTATTCTTAGTATATCAAGCCTCATATTTTCTATATCATAATGTTTGTAAAACTGTAAACTGTAATAATGGATTGTATTTATCTGAAACACTAAAATGAACTAAATGAAATCTTTATTTCATCAAAAAACCGTTGACCACCCAGAACGGCGTCTATGATACCTTCACACGCACCGGGCATCTCGTGATCTTCTTATTTTCTCGACCGTTCTAGTATACTATAAATACCGGTGTACACGGTATATTGAAGCTTTCAAAGTTATATTATAGTCTGAGATATTTCATGATAACGAATTTCACGGCCTGTGGCATAAAATTCATCTACCGGAACCGGATGTCCGGCGATATTTATGGCTGACGATTTTTTGGCTACACCGGTATATTGAAGCTTTCAAAGTAGAGCTTAACTTCACAACCACTACAACTGTATGTGATGATCCATGTACACATTATTTCTCTTTCCGTAAAGTATCAGCAGAATAACCAGGTCCCAGTTGTCGTTAAAGTACAGTATACTAGTACGTTATATTGTTTCTTAGTAGACTTTATGTCTTTGTCAAGTCAACATGTGGTGATTTAACTACACTCCAACTACTATTTTATATAATATATATATATATACAGTGCCCACCAAAAAATAAGTATACATACAGTAAATAATTGTTGCAAAATTAAACTTGGTTAAATTATTCAATATCTGATTATCAGACGGTCATAACTATACTAGTTTCTGAAAATACAGTCACTAAATGAGTCAAAATAGAGACAGAAATAAAAGGAAGATATTTGGAACTAAAATAACCATGTGATCAAAAAGGCTGAATTGCCATCTTTTTGTGACAAAGTTACTATTCAAGAGGGACAAAAAAACTTTAGATTTTGCACCTAGGGTACCAATTAATGTATGTCCTTTCCATTTAATAAACAAAAATATTCAGTTTCTTCAAATATATTGTTGCTTCACTGTTCTGCAAAAAGTATCATTACAGGCAAGTAAGTGGGCATATAACATCTGTATACTTATTTTTGGTGTATATATATATATATGATAGTCCATGTAGGAAGCCTGTCTAATTCTATAAAGAATCAGCGCAATGGCCAGGGGTGGTATTCAATATTGATATTACTTGACTTAAGGATAAGGACAACCAATCGGATCACATCATATTAAACTCTTGGTCAGTAACAGGCGATATGATTGGCTACCCTTATTCTCCAATTAAATAAGATCAATATTGAAAACCACCCCTGGGTCCCTGTTTCCAAGTTCTAAAAATGTCACACCTTATAAGCTTACCTTTCTCGCATCTTGAGCCCGACCATCCGTCCATACATATGCAGGAGACGATACTACCCAAATCCAAACACGTTCCGTTGTTTTTGCAAGGACTTGAACTGCACAAGTCCACGTCTAAATCAACAAACCACACGTGCGTCAATGAAACATAGAGATTGGTGCGTTATATACGCCTACACACCCACTGATTCCAAAATGTATAAACGAGTCAACTTCCAGTTATCGCAATAATGAGTACATGTTGAATTGTATAGTATTTCAATAATGAGTACAGTGATGGAAAATCACCGGAATGTTCCAATCACAATAATGAGTACACGTTGAATTGTGTAGTATTGCAATAATGAGTACAGTGATGGAAAATCGCCGGATGTTTCAATCACAATAAAGAGAACATGTTGAATTGTATAGTATCACAACAATTAGTACAATGATTTGGTTTATACGCGGTAGATTCTATTCATATAGTGTCTGATTATTCCTAAGGTGGCATATTAGTGAAGTGTGTTTGCACAAAACATTTAATCAGAAAATTATTGAGCCGCTCTATATCGTATGTCCCAAAACGATTGCAGAACAATTTTGCGTTACACTAAGACAGACAAACTGCGAGACCATTCGGTTTTGTACCTGCCAATTGGGCCAATGACTTCTGGTTTCGATGGGAGAGACATAATGTTTGGTTGATACAAGCATGCGGGTGTGCTACCCTAGCACTTTCCTTAATTCTTTAACGTGCCCGTTGTACTGAACAATTGAATCTTCTCGAAATAAACTGTCTCCGTGTAGTTTAGTATCTAAGTATGGTTGGCATATCTTCCTTCAGAAGAATGATAATGTCAACATTTTTTATCCTTGCCTTTACTGTATTAAGCGATTAAATTGGTATGAACTGAGAACTGTTAAATACACTTTTTATTTGAAACATGGTATGGATTATACTGATATTGTTTAAAGCGAAACTGATGTCAATGAAGGAATAAAACGTTTACTCACCTATATCACAGTTTTTACCGGACCATCCGGTGACGCATGCGCATTGATGACCATGTCCTGTACTTGTGCATTGACCATGTGCACCACATGGATTGTTTGTACAATGATCAGGCGCAGCAGTAAAGAGAGGTACGGTACTTTGTGCTTGAGTCACCGGTGCTATGGAAAGTCAGATTGGTATGGTGTAAGTTACATTTCATTGATTGTTATAAATCCCTGAGTCTTAAACGGCTATTTTCAAAAAAGCAATAACTTGGTAACCTATTGCATAATGATGGATTTTGTGCACTTTAGTTAAAGCCCAAAGACGAAAAACATCATAAGATGAAAGAAAACGAAATACAAACCTACAGTTTGTTTGTTTACAAAATAAGGAATTGTCAACAGTAAATGCACGATTTATAGTCTAAGGGGGGCAACTCTTGTACAATTAGTATTTTGTCTTCCATACATTTAACTTAATATGATTTTAGCATACCATTTTGACAGATATGATAACAGCCAATTGTCAATCATTAGTCATTTGTGAAAAACATCATAAATCCTTGTATTTACTGGATGATCGGAAAACGTTTTGGGAGAGACCATGGGGCTTTAAAGCTTGACTGTGCTATGTTAATTGCATTATAAGATACCAGAAGAATATCCCTCAACGTTTTCATTAGTTTGATATATTGTTCGTATTTATTTTCTTATCACACTGACTTACAAGCGTTGGCTGCAGATACATCGCAAGACGTCATGTTTAACCGCAACGGATATGACAATACAGGAACTGGTATCCGTGTTTGTTGTGACAACTGTAGAAAAACTGGGTACCAGCTTTCGGGACGTCATATCCGTTGCGGCTAAACATGGCCACTGACCAACCCTCTCTCTATATAGGGTACACAATATGAAACCATGCGCCGATGTGAGTTACAAGAATCCTGGGGCGCTGTCCTAGCTCTTTCCGAACAGACTCCTTGGTTCTTGAACGTATTCGGTGTATAGTACTAATACACGCGATGCTATCTATCCAGTTCATCACTATTTGGGAAGTAAACACTGAATAGCGTTTCTGAAATTTCCGGTCGCGTCAAAATAATTTGCAGGAACTAATCAATAAATTATGTAAATTTGATAGATATTGAAAACCGTTATTTTATGTCTATCGTGCATTGTTCAAAATACTTCCTAAACGCAAATTCGGTATATAAGTATACGTAGTGAACTAGAGTTTCTCTTACCTATATCACAGTTTGTGCCGCTCCACCCACCATTACATGTACACTGATGTCCATGGACATGATTAGTACATTGTCCATTTGTACAGGGGTTTGTAAGACAATGGTCCACTGCGACTATAAACATACGACGTAATGAGTAATAATTTTGAGGGTCTTCTTTCTTCCATTTCAAAACAGCATTTGTATACTATCAATGACTGAATTAATGTACTTTAAGACGTTTCGAAAATATGACGATAATTCGGACAAAGATGCACATTGAAAAGATAACCAAAACAATTAAATATACTATTTTATTATTTGCTTTCAATGGATTATGAAGTTTTTTCAGTAAAAATAACAGTGAAAATAACAGTGAAATTACCACTTTGTTATTTTCACTGTTTTAGAAGCTGGTTCCAGTATCGTTTAGAAAAAGAAACGTAACGTCAACGGCGCCGGGCTTTAAAATGTACGTTACGTCATCATGACGTCACAATTGTCACGTCGTGACGTTCCGATTTCGACGTGATTTTTCCAATTAAGCCAATTACGGTACACTTTTAAGAGAAATTAAAGCATATAATAAACAGAAAATTTGTTGATTTTTGGTGAAAGATCAATTTTATTTCTCTCGTGATCACATAAAATTATATTTTCACTCGTGGCTACGCCACTCGTGAAAATATTGATTTTCTGTGATCACTCGATGAAATAAAATACGATCTTACACCAAAATCAACAAATATCCTCTATGCAATGCGACAAAGCCCGATGTGATCAGCATGGAGTACTAGCGTGGTGCTATTTTTAGCATCATGTCTTGGGGGAATCGAAGAGTGTTCAAAACTGCTATGCTTTCCTATTAACAGGGTTTAAACATTTCAACAGGCAATCATTTGGGTGGCCGAGTGGTTTGCGCTCTCGACTACAAATACGGAAGACCTTGGTTCCAATCTCGGACGAAACTCTGGAAACCAGGGATAGACTCGCGTGAATCGCTGCTATATACCAGGGACGTTAAAGAAGTATTCTATTCGGAAAGAGCTAAGATATCGTACCGGGATACTTTGTATCACATAACCTATGTCTCTTCCCTCGATGCCGTAGGTCATTGGCCAATTCGGCAAGGATATAACGAAATGGCCACGCACTACAAATGTCTCCCAGTCGAACGCAAAAACGAAACAAACCATTGTACGGTTTGAACGGCTGATTGATTAAATAACTTAATTATATTGTATAATAAAGGAGAGTTTCACCTACTAGTATCACAGTTAGTACCAATCCATCCAGAAGTACATCTACAATCGTATCCATTGAGCTGGTTAGTACAATGTCCATGTTTACAGGGGTTATGGGCGCAGTGATCCACCGCAACTGTAAACATTGTGCAGAAGGATATTATGAAGTCAGACAGGGAAGGCAGCACTCAACTTAACCAGCCGAGCACAGAAAACATAAAAACATACAATGCACAATGCCCAACACACAATCGAACGAGAAAATGATCCGCCCAAGTCCCAGCTGTCAAAAAGCTGAATGAATTAGTGTTAGCAATCAAAAAGCTGAATGACATAGTTTCTACAGTAAAACAGCTGAAATACAGTACTGTTTAAACTAAACTTGACACCCTTGTGCACATGGAGTGCACAAGGTTTAAACACCATGTGAACTACTAGTGCACTTGGAGTGCACTTTACCTGGAGTACACATGATGCTCAGGTTTAACTCTTTAGTTTTATGTGTTAGTCATGTATCTGCTTTTTGAACATGTTATGCATTATTGTACTGAATCTGGATTCCAAATATTGATTATATTTCGAAAGAAAAAGAGTTAAATAACATATATTTTAAAAAAGATATTTAGGCGTACAGGAGGTTAATTTTTTTTCCTATTTCTTTTACGTCCGTTTAATGTAGTCTTAACTAAAAACTAATAGGATAAGCAATACTTTGTGTGAAATAATGAATGGTAAAACATGTAGTTATTACATAAAAATAGACTTGTTCAGGAATACTTTTACATATAATAAATTAATGTAGGTAAATAGGTGAATGGCCATAAATTCAGTAAATAATGTCAGACCGAAGGTATCATGTATATCACGGCCGATTTGAAACCAAATAATATTAAACTTGTTTTTTTTCTATAAACATTTTTTTTAGACTAAATATCCCAAGTTATCATTAAAAACTATTAGAGAGAGGAAGTTTGACACCAATTTGATACTGCAAAACCAAAGATCATATAAACGGTATTCTTTGGTAAAACAACACATCTCCTACTTCAGATTATCTAGTAGGAGTGAAGTGGTTGTTCAGCTTTCTTATTGAGGAAGGAAATTTGTGAAGTATTGTTCCTAGTTTAATACTGGTTTTTTTGTGTTGATATGTTGGGCCATTATATATGGTGGCTGATTTCTGCCATTTCATATTTTCGTGTATTCGCCTTCGACTTAAGAGGGCGAATACACGAACATACGAAATACTGAAGGCCAATTAACGATATTTTGATAAGCGAACACTTGAAGTTTTCTCTTGTAAAGTTTCGTGTCGGCGGGTATTATGCGTATCGGTGCCCTATATTTGTCGTGTCTTGGTGTATTCGCCACGAATACACGACAATTGGCCAATTTATCCTTCACGAACGCACGATAATGGGCAATGTGTCGTGTCGTCGTGCCTTCGTCATCTACCTCAAAATACCTTTTTTAATATTTTGAATTCACGTATTAAGAAACCAACTTTTTTACAGTAATACTATTGCTTTACTTACTTGAATCACAGTTGGTGCCATCCCACCCGGCGTCACATGCACAATGGTATCCATTATCCTGGTTTTCACAGTTCCCGTTTTTACAGGGGTTCTGTACACAGTGATCCACAGTAACTGTAAGCATGAGATGTTATTTATTAATAACTCGAGAGAAGAGAAGCCAGTTTCCCTTTTATGCTGAGCGCCAAGCAAGGGAATTTCTATTACCACTTTTATTTCGTCTTTGGTATTCTCTTCTATCATACCTTCTTGGCGATGGATAACATCAGGAATGAGGTGTCGAGAGTAATTAATATGAGTTGGAAAAAACTTGTTTCACAATCGACCTTAAACAAATTAGTATAAACTAATAACTACAGGGTGTGAAGTAAATAATGTTAAAGTTATGCTTTTTTCGTGTACCAATATCGAGTTTCTGTCTGGACATGACCCATGTATGACTTTGACCTAAATATACCAAATACCCTGGCACCAGAACACCAAACTGTGATTTAAATGTTGTAAAATAAGTTTTAAACCAAATCAAACTCAAAAACGCAGATTTATTGACATGCCCGTTCGTAGTTTGTCTATATATTACACATGGTAATGAAGCCGATTCGCGGTACCACTCGTTTTCGAACTCTTATTATCCGTACGCGCCGATAAATCGTCAAAGTTTTTATACAGTTCGACAGATAAATGATTTATCTTTAAGATGCAACCGAAAATCCGGTACAACTTGTCGTATTTATCAAGTAATACTGCTTTTTTCGTTGTCTTTGACGTTTCTGTAAGTTTCTTTCACTCTTAACTTCCGGTACAACAACAACAACAACGTAACCTGTTATTTGATTGGTCCAAATTTTCCGCGTAGATTTCCCGCAATATGTTAATTCGTGTAGCCCATTACCATATTGTACAAATTTTTATATCTGAGTAAATTGAGATATTGTTTCATTCATGACTTTATGAAACAGTAGCTGTCAGATACCGCGTGAGAAAAAAATCCTATTTAATTGGACTTTTAAATTTCCCTCCCGGTAATCAGTTGGAAATGAGCAGCCAATCAGATCGACCGTACAACAATAACCGGAAGTTTACAGTGAAAGATTTTGCAATAATTTTGACAGATCGATAAATCACTCACTTATCAAAGCTGTGGTGAGTCGTAGTCTTCTAATACAGTTGGATTTTTGGTTGCATCTTAAAGATAAATCATTTATCTGTCGAACTGTATTGATACTGAGACGATTTATCGGCTCGTATTGAAATTACCAGTTCAAAAACGGGTGGTACAGCGAATCGGCTTCATTACCATGTGTAATATATAGACAAACTACGAACGGGCCGTGTCAATAAATCTACGTTTTTGAGTTTGTATTTGGCTTGATTTGGTTTAAAACTTATTTTGACATAATTTAAACCACAGTTTGGTGTTCTGGTGCCAGTGACCAAATACAAGCATTCTAGTCACCAAATTTTCTGATCGGGCAAATTACTCCACTGATAAATCGACGTTAAATAACACCACAGACCACGTGACAAAGTGACTGTGAAATAACCTACCTTGATTACGGCTCTGTTCACAAGTTTTACCAGTGTAGCCTCCCGTACATTCACACAGTCGTCCTTGGTGACGTATTGCAAAGCAGGTTCCATGTCCTGAACACGCATCGTCTGTACAGGTGTCATCTATAATGTGCATATATCAAATGGAATGGTAATTGTATCACTAACAACTCGAGGGGTGATCAATTGATTCGGAAACTTTCCTTTTGATATTTTTATTTAAACATACACCGTAAGAATCATCTAAAAGGCGCAACTGTCAAATTATTTAGGCATTATCAGGTACTTATGAATCAAGACCGGGGCTGTTGGGGACCTGTTGCATCTGGGAAACGAGCCCGGGCCTGTTAGGGACCTGTCAAATATGGAAATCGAGCCCGGGCCTGTTAGGGACCTGTCAAATATGGGAATCGAGCCCGGGCCTGTTAGTGACCTGTCAAATATGGAAATCGAGCCCGGGCCTGTTAGGGACCTGTCAAATATGAGAATCGAGCCCGGGCCTGTTAGTGACCTGTCAAATATGGAAATCGAGCCCGGGCCTGTTAGGGACCTGTCAAATATGGAAATCGAGCCCGGGTCTGTTAGTGACCTGTCAAATATGGAAATCGAGTCCGGGCCTGTTAGGGACCTGTCAAATATGATAATCGAGCCCGGGCCTGTTAGTGACCTGTCAAATATGGAAATCGAGCCCGGGCCTGTTAGTGACCTGTCAATTATGGAAATCGAGCCCGGGCCTGTTAGGGACCTGTCAAATATGAGAATCGAGCCCGGGCCTGTTAGGGACCTGTCAAATATGAGAATCGAGCCCTGGCCTGTTAGTGACCTGTCAAATATGGAAATCGAGCCCTGGCCTGTTAGTGACCTGTCAAATATGAGAATCGAGCCCGGGCCTGTTAGTGACCTGTCAAATATGGAAATCGAGCCCGGGCCTGTTAGGGACCTGTCAAATATGAGAATCGAGCCCGGGCCTGTTAGGGACCTGTCAAATATGAGAATCGAGCGAGGGCCTGTTAGGGACCTGTCAAATATGGATATCGAGCCCGGGCCTGTTAGGGACCTGTAAAATATGGGAATCGAGCCCGGGTCTATTTGGGACATGTCAAATATGCGAATCAATGTCAGGTATATTGGGGACCTGTTAAATCTGGGAATCGTCCTATTAAATATGCTTGGTTGTCGGGCTCAAATATATCATCGAACTCAAAGCGGGAAACTAAATATTCAAATACTCACGACTACAGTCTAACGAATGTACGTATTTATCGCAGATGCCTTTCTCTGAAATGAAGAATAAATAACAAAATCGGCTGCGGTGTTATTTTGATTGCCTCATGCAAACGGTCGAATACGGTTTTATTTTCACTTTCGTGCTTGTCATTATGGCGTGTTGAGGTGGTTTGAGGGTTTATTTCCTTTTGTGTGTATTTATGTTTGCGCCTTTCATGTTTTCTGCTGTTTCCGTTGAGTGTTGTCTTCCCTGTCTGATGTATAAGCAGAGTTGGCACACAACTAAATCGATATTCTAGGGAAATTTAACCAGGGGTGGTATTAAATGTTGTTCTTATTTAATTGGAGAATAAGGACAGCCAATCATATCGCCTGTTACTGACCAAAAGTTTAATATGGTGTGATCTGGTTAGTTGTCCTTATCCTTAAGTCAAGCAAGATCAATATTGAATACTACCCCATGCCTAAACTAGTTTCGAGGGGGTGAAATGGAGTATCATCGACGCTCAATCCGTACTGAGACATAATCTTGTAGGCGCAAATCCTCAGTTTTGACGGAGTTTGTTCTTAGGTTTCACAGATGGTCAACCTTAACATGTAGACGTGTTTGTAGGAACTAATTTTCGCTTTTACGATTTTTGCCAGAAGTATGACCTTTTCAAGACGGGTATATTAGTCTGTCGAATAAGGCAGCTCTTGACTCACCAAAGCCACCAAATTTACAATCGTTACCACAGCAACATCGAATTGCCTCTTCCTCTAGGTCATGAATACTAGTACTATCAAGTAAAAACCGTCTTGTCAAATCTGAAATGAAATGATTATGGTCTAACATGAGGATACACAACATTCAAAAGTATCAAAAGGTTCGTGCACTGGGTCTGTCATGTGTTTAGTTTTTGACTGATTTACATAAAACTCACAAATACTTCAAATCAACTTATTCTGAATTGATTCGCAAATTTTCATCGCATATAACCATTCGCTTAAATGTCGTGGTTACTATACTAAGCAAAACTGCTAACCGAACACTTAGGTTCTTGATGAATATATTTGGTGGTGAGCTATAGGAATGTTCTAAAAATTGGCCTAAAGGATCAATAATATGTTGGAACGCAGTGGTTCAAATTTCATCAAACTATCTTATTTCCATCAAGATGGAAATCACAAATGTGCACCTTTCGACTTTGAAAACGCAACACTGATGAAACCGAGATTACTTTTTTTATTTCGAAACGAAATTTCGTGTGTGTGTGTGTGTGTGTGTGTGTGTGTGTGTGTGTGTGTGTGTGTGATATTGACTTCCAGAAGAGTGAAACTCGATGTTCTATCCGTCGTAATTCACTACAGTGGTGCAAGCAACGGCAACAATACATTACCCGTATTAGAACAAAATATTACAATTCTGGTTGGTATAACACAACTGGTTGCACAAAAATATTAGTAATACATTTTCTATATTTTTTTTGTAATAAAAATACAGAATTGTAATGAACATTTTTAATAAGTGTAATTTAATCGCATAGGCATTCAGTGTGAGAATTATAGTGATACAAATTATGTTAACATAACCGATCTATAGTGAAAAGTCGGTAATAGTTACTGTAAGTGGTCAAATAAGGGCTTATCAGCAGAAATTAATATCGCAAACTTACCACTTGTAATAATGAATCAGAAATAGCCAATGAAATTCAAACGAAAAAGGTTAGAATCTGAAGCTGTTGATGTGAAGCCCAAAAATGCTCATCACTACCCTGTTTTATTCGACTTAAAACTACTTTATGAATGACACGATTGGAAAATCAAGTCAAGTGAAAAATGTATTTATTGTCGGATACAGTAATAAGTTATAACAATGTTAACATAAGCTATGTATAGGTTTTGAACGACAGGATTTAAAACTTTTCAAAATTTGTAAATGTACTAGCAAACTTACCCTTAGTCAATACTAATGATAAACAACTGAATAGAGCGACTACACATAAAACACATCGCATCATCTGAAAAAAATATATTAAAATATATTTCAAAAACATATATGATAAAAAGTATCTTGAATAGAGACGCATTTTCTCGATTTAATACAAAGCAAATGTCGTTTCAAACGACTAGCTCACATGGACAGGCAGCTAAACAGGAACATTGGCTTAATTTCTCTCATGACGGCAGATAGCATCAGAGAAGAATGGTCGAGTGGCTCCTCTCTTCCCTCATAACCTTAAAAGCTGATGGATATTGTAATGCCCTAGATTCGTCATACTTTATGTACATGTATGTTTGTTAACGTTTAGACCCGGCTATTTTCTCCCGTTTATTTATTAAAGTACAAACTGGCAAGCTTTGTAATAACGATCCTTACGATCTTTGATACATTTCCACTTAATCTGAATTCCTTATTTACCTGAACTCTACGTAATGAACCCGATATCTGTGATTATATCTGTGGTAAATAAACATGTGTGGAGTACTTCCGCCATTAATATTTCACCGGAAGTTGTATTTTTGACCTAGTAAAGTGGTTTGTGGGTAGTTGACATTAGAGACATCCAAGCATTTTTACAGCGTTCGATCTGTTTATCATCACTTTTTATCTTGTCTACACATTGGAAACTGAGTACTATGTAAGGATATATTATTTTATTTATTGTATTTAACGATTGTGTATTAGTTTTAACCTGTTTCATTCATTTTTAAAGAGTAAATCTTGTTTCTTCGCGTGCATCTGAGTTGGTGCGCTCATGGGGCGCTATTGGAGCGCTACGTAAATTCATTCGACGTTGTGCGCTTTTATATTGTAAAGCGCACATCTGTTTTGGTGCGCTCTGGTGCGCTTGGTGCGCTATATAAGACCAGGGCTGGTATTCACAAAGCTTCTTAGATAAAAATATATCTTAAATATCCTATAAATTGCTTAGTTATGATAAAATTTGTCTTAAGTTTAATTTATTTCTAAGTCGCTATTCACAACATATCTTAAACTTAAGATCTTCTTAAATAGCCACTTTTTGTCATAAATATCCATTTTTCAACTAAGAAATGTGCCTATATTTAAGATACGTACATAGGTATCTTACTATTTAAGAAATTTCTAAGATGAAAATAGGAGTTTTTTATTATGTGTTTAAAACCGGTTTTAAAGCTTGGAAATCATCAAGCAATGGGTAACAATGAAGAACCGCCCTAATATACGTATTAAATCATTCTTTTAGACCAAAAAACTTAGCAATTTATCAAAACGTCATACAAACGCCCAGTTCAAGGGAAATAACCCGGTGTCGCATCCGCCTAAAGCGAAAGTAGAAGGTTAGGTGGAAACTCCGGACACAGGTTTTCGGAATTCGGGATTATTGATGCATACATGTTTAATCATGTATAGTCTCAAATATCCACATTTTGCATTTATAACACACAGTTAATCAGAAATAGATATGTTGCTAAATTCATCGTGCATTATATGTAATTTACAAAGTGTAAATAAGTATAAAAGAATAATCACGCTACAATAATAGCTGGCTAACACAAAGTAGGCCTATAGTAGATCTATAACACTAATGTTTTATTACGCATTTTAAAACACAATATCTTTCGTTGAATTATATTATCAAACATGTCAATTTTGTCAGCAAACACTTATACCTTGGTCACATTTATGCTACGAGATATACACGAGCTGACTTTTGCAAACTAGTAAGCCTACGACGTCCATAAGCCAATGTGGATAATTATGGTAGACTACCGATCATCTTACAGTTTTCTTAATTCGTATATCAGTGAAAATGTTTCACCGAACTCCCGAGTTGTACACGTATTCGCGCGGATTTTGAAGTCGGGAACATCTCGTACGGGTCTCATACCGACATCAAACGAGCTAAGTATGATATCCGTACGGATTTGAACACTTATAGGCTTGTCGATGCTCGCATGCCTTATCGAAAAGTACTCACACGGACACTGTGTGACCACCATATGGCTATCATAGGACTGTCTAGCAAGTGCTTTACGAACCTAAAAGCTCCGGACGGGTTCCGCACACTTTGGCTTTATGGTTCATAATATGTTAAATGTAAACACCCGTACATAGTTCACCCTCTATATTTCATACTCCAAAGTTCATACTCCAAGTTCACACTCCACAGTTCATACTCCACAGTTCACACTCCATAGTTCACACTCCACAGTTCACACTCCACAGTTCATACTCCACATTTCACACTCCACGCTCCACTGTTCGCACTTAATAGTTCACTGTCCTTATTTCATTGTTCACATTGCACACTTTATAGTTCACACTTCATAGCTCACAGTTCACACTTCATAGGCAAAACTTAAAAGTTCCTTTATTCATCGTCTGTTTAAAGTTTGATTTTAATTACTTGTACTGTATAATTACATTTTTGATATTGATATATATATCAATAATATGTGTACACATGTATAAATGTGCATAGCCCTAGGTTTAATGGGTATATCATCGGAAAATAAAGTTATTATTATTATTTTTTATGATTTGTAATATCGTTGTAATATTTATTAGTCTCTTATAATTCTGTATTACAATGGTCACATAATAATGTTTATGTGATATATAATGTGATTGATAGACATACATGGTCAAATGAGTTGCCACAATTTAATACAAGTGCCATACAAGGCTGAAATAGAAATTTTGATGGCATTGTTGATGGCACCATTGGTTTTGTAGATACATTGCTTATATTCTTACATGTTTTTTTCTGGCAGTTTTCATAAGTTTTCACAATGCACTAAATGAAGTTTATGATAACGTTTACAGTATTGAACCAGGAAGCGGAACGTGTGATGGACGAACGATGGACGTGCGATGGTCGTGCGATTGTCGCATGTCATACGCACGGCATTCTTGCGGACATTCATTATCGCACGACAATCGCACGACGCACGTACGACGTTTGCACGACACTCGTAAAAATATGGCGTTCGACAACTGTTCATCGTAGGGATGCTGTGTGTCAACGCAGAGCCGTCGTGCGTCCGATGTACGAATATTGTGACCGCACCACAAAATTACAATTTCAAGACATATGCCGATGAATTTCGATGTAGATTCGGAAGCGTCGGGAGATGAAGAAATTCCTACGACAATTGTGAAAGGGAGTTAAACTTTTGTAGAGAGTTATGACTGTCTCGCCTATACCTTATACAGCTTAAAATACTCGCAAAACGGCTTTAACCTCTTCATTCTAGGTACTTGTTCCTTACATTAACAGTGACATTTAAGAAGAGATCCCACATAGGATGTATGTAAAAAATTACAACTATTATACTGGCTGACATCTACAATACAACTGCATATAGCATTTGTACATTATATAAGAAATCAGAACAGTGATTCATTATTCGTCTCTCTGAGTGGAGGCGGTGGGCGACCCAGGGGAATTAGACATTTTCGATTTTTTATGTATAAATCCTCACCCTGGAGACAATGTTCACTGTCTAAATCCCCACCGTGGGGTATAGTTTTTCATCCAGGTACTTTAATAAAAACACGTATAAAAGTAGGGATATCGATGTCGCCTTTCGTGATGTCAACATTCCCGGACCAAAGTCTGTTTCACGGGACTCTGAGTCGATAAGATTATCAAATTTCCGACTGTCGGGAAGATTCGTTTGTCTAATTCCCCCGGGGCGGGCATAATATTGACTGGTGCATAAGTAACTTTGTAAGATATTCGACTAACATTTTTCTCAGTGGGCCTATCAGCTACTATTTTTCTTAGAGCGGTGCCGTAATTACACTGACAAGATATATACAAGATACACATGATAACAACATGTTTTGCCAAAATTCCACGGGGGTTCGGAACCCTCCGGATCCACGCATGACTTCAGTAAAAACAAATTACATGTATTCTATACACACAACTCTTCAAACACGTAATTCAAACAGAATGTACTGTACGTGAATATAATTTAGAAATTATTATTTATAATAGACACCCGGTTTTACATTACACAAATTAATATTCATGAAACCCAACTAATTTTTTTATATACATGCATGATTTCAAATGATAATAAAAGCGGTTCGAAAATGATCGAGGACTAATCCCTCCCTTGGAAGGAGTCCTCATTTCCGTTACTATTTTTAGAGCGAGAAAATCCCGTTTTACATAGCAACCACTTTAAAATATTTCTTAGATTTAGGATAATATTTTAGCTAAGATATTTCTAAGATGCTTCTTGAATACAACTTAAGACAAAAATAAATTTTATTCTTAGCTAAAATAATTTCTTATCAGATAAGAAAATCTTACGAAAATATCTAAGAAGCTTTGTGAATACCAGCCCAGGTCTGCACAGACTCTGGGACTCTGTATTATTTTACTATAGGTGCGAGACTTGTTTTTCTTATTTTTCTTTCACTTTAATTCTAGCAACTTAGGCTTAATTCTTTTACATTATTTGGTTTTTAAGGATACATTTGAATAGTTATAGCTTTAATAAGGTATTTTATGCTGGAATTTTAGACTGCATGGTGCAAATACTTAGGATATTTATGAGATGTTTTGAAAGTATTTTAGAGATTTAGGCTATTGTTAATTCACATATTCATCTGCATTGCACATTTATTTGTTATTTATTACTGTTATATATTGATTAGTTACAATATATGAGAAGAGTTTAATAATTTGCATATATTAAATCGTAGAGACTGGAATTTATACTTTGTCGTTTTTTACTTTAATTATTCTTAACCAGAGTCCATTTTATTTTATTGTTACTTGTCCGTGCAACAGCACACGCTACCAATTTATTGTCGGTAGACAATACGCAACCGCTAGCACGTGACAATATCATCAGAACTGAGGTGTCTAAAACGACCGCCGATGTCGCCTATATAGACAAAAAACAAACATACCGTTGAATAATATAACAGTTGTTGACTTATGTTTCGATGAATATGATGTTTAATGGACCTTCAAAAAGTGCTATTGACCTCTGACTTCGACATCGGTCAATATGACTATTTTACTGGTCAACAAAACATCATATTCACCTCAACATAAGCCAATAACAGTATAATATACAATGAAAGTGACGTCACGTCGTTTTTATGACGTCATGCAGGTTAACAAGTAAAGTAAAGAGCATACTCTCGCAATGTAACATTTGCTTATAATATACAGCTGCGAGCTGAAATCATCGAAATAAAATATTCAAAAGCCGTACTATAGCTTTGTTATGTATACAATGCCGGTTTGTCGTTCTGACGCTTTGTTATTAACCACTCAGGCCTACGGCCTTGGTGGTTAATTCCTACGCGTCAGAACTCAAAACCATCGTATAACAGCAGGTATACTACGGTTTTTCATAGTTTATTTCTTAATTTTAGAACTTGTTTCACAATCAACATACAAAACAAACATATAATAGCACTAATATATTTATGTATGCCGCTATATAGCAAGGAAAACACACTCGTAATTGACACATATATATATATTCTTACCGTGCCGTTCCTATTCGTCTATAACTGTAAACACTCAAATATGTCGAACAATTAATTAATACAATCTAATATAGATAACAAGACAGGAGGGGCCAAAAATAGCCGAACCAGTCATGATCTTAACTTTCCATATACATATATGTCTTGAACTTATAAAATTATTTATAAAAATGCATAAATTTATTAAAATTCGAAAGGCGGTATCCCTAGAAATTCAGAGTATACCAGTCGATGTTTTACAATATAGGAGAGATAGATCACCTTATTCATATGCAAAATGCCCACCAGCAATATATTGAATGAATGAACAGTAAAATCCGGCCATTTACCAGTAGCTAGCTAGTGCTACGAATATCTTTGTATACAAACATGATATCTCATATAGAAGTCAAGTGAAAGACTTTGACATTAGTATGTAAAAAGTAAGATGTTATGTGTTTTACTCTTATATTTCACGGAAGGAAATTCTGACCGTCATAATTATGATTAAGCCAGTATGAGTGACTCCCCTTGTTCGTCCCTGAGAAATCAGTTACAAGTGTCGACGTACGGGTCCTCTAATAATTTATATTTTGCTGATTACAACCTACCTATGTTCATAATTTTACGCCCTCTTTCAACAGTTGTGTCCCCGGGAAAACGCATACGACACAAAACTGTCCTCCTATTTAAGGCTGTACAACTGCCATCCGGTCCTCGAGAGATTAGAACATCCTCCAAAGGAACGAAAGGTTGTGGGTTCGACCTCCAAAGGAGTTAAACTTTGAGAATATCCCTTGCTTGCAATTGTTGCTCAGAATTTGAGGCTAGTTCCAGGAAACAGTTGGTTTGTCGGGTGACGCCATGATGAGACCCGGTAGTCCCGATGTGACTACAATTTGTTAACCAGTGCGATTTCAAACAATATTGAAAAATAGGGCTACGACAAATAATGTTACATTTATAATGTTTGAATGAACACAAAGTCATACTGTATGAAGCCAGATAGATAGATTACAAGGCAGTTAACTGAACACTACTGTACAATCACATATTTTTGCGATGTCCAAATTTCGCAAATTTGTATTCTGGAGTATTTCATGAGGTTAAATGTTCACGAGTTTTATCCTTCAAAATAAATCAATGTCTATTATTTAATGTCGTTTTTAAAGTTCATGAGCATAATTTTTCGCGAATTGGAAATACAGCGAAAATTAATCCATCGCGAAAATGTATTATTTTAAAATATGATAAGACTTGTAGACACACTAGGTGTAGCTGTATGATTCATATCATAGGCATTGCTTATCTTTGTGACACACACATATGTACATATATCATTCTGTATACATTCAACACAAACGCGGATATAGGAGAGTAAACTAGACTCAAACCAAACCTAGGTGAGTAGATCTATATTATATATTTGGCATCATAATTATACCCATCGACAGGAGACATTCGTAGTGCCTGACCCTTCGGTTTTATCCCTGCCTGATTGGCCAAATAACCTACGACTTCGAGGGAAGATACAGAAAGTTTGTATGATACAAAGAATCATTGCACGCTGCCTAAGCTATTTCCGTGGAACGTGGATTTTCCAGTACATAAATCAGTAAAATCAGTTTTCCTACCTATACCTTCCATATTTTGTTCGCCATTTTACCAGAACAACACTGTTCATTAGCTGTTGGTCTAACACTAGTACTTAAAATGTAGTGGGTTTGAATTCCACTATACATGTGTGTATAAACTATTCCAATGTTCACATCGAAAACGAGTATTGAATCATGACTGCAATTTTGACTACATGTATATACTGTAACCTGGGTTCGATTCGTATCGGAGGCTGCTAAACTCACGCTTCGACTTTTCTATATTCATTTCTTCTCCTAACGGGCTTTTCTTCTGTCTATAATACTTTATAAATTATATACCTTAAGGTTGCGGCTCATATACTGTCGGTTCAATAAGTAATACTAGTGAGGGAACTGTCCCATTCAAAAGAATAGGGGGGCTTATGTTTTTATGTGTATTTTTTCACTGTTCACTAAGGACGAGTACAAACTTCTCTAACAAAATCTACCGTATAACATATAACATTGTAAAATTAACACAATATTGGTCTAAACTGAACAAGCCTGGGTGTTTGGTTAAGGCATCAACCCAGTTGAGAAGATAATGATCTATATATCTCGTACATGTTTCACTTATTTTACAGATACTAGTACCGAGAATGGTTTGTATGTACTTGATTAAGACATTGATACGCAATACGCTTGTAGTTGTGATATATATTATCGCCATGACGGACGCTGAATCTGTAATTGACGCAAATGGTACGCAAACCCCAACTACGAATACGACGGTAACACTGATGACGACACTTCCAACGACAACAACACCGCCGACATCAACGTATACATCGACAACAACAACATCTGAAATCGAAATAACGTCCGAAACTTTAACGACGACAACAACCACCGAAACTCCAACAACGCCTACTGCTTCAACCACCACGACACCATTAACAACACGACCTACACCATCACCCACGTTATCAACATCCACCACGAATACGTCATCAACAACGTCATCAACAGCGTCATCAACAGCGTCATCAACAGCGTCATCAACAGATACATCACCAAGTGTAACACCTGTACCACCACATTTAACCACGTCACCAGGGAAACACTATATATATCCAGTATACAGTCCAATGAACGGTACGTCGATTGTTATGTTTGCCCATATCAGTTAACCATGTGGTAACAATATGATTTCCTCGGTCGATCTTTCCGTAGACTTGTACCTTTACGTCACTAAACGTGTGGGGGGAGCGAAACGTTAGTTTCAGTTCGCCATTTTGTGCAGCAAAATGATACTTGTGGGTTCCTGCCAAAAAAAAGAATCCAAACAACACAATACTATTGTCAATAGCTGTTTTCTAGTTTTATCACACTTTGGTACACCAGTTAAGGAATACACTTAAACTTGCGGTATCACATTAAGATTTTCACGGAAATAAGACATTGAGCATTGTTTACCTTTAGTAGCCCTAATCCTTTTCTTCTACAATCAGTTAGAATATCTGGTGTTTTTTGTCTGTTGTATTTACATTAAGTATGTCAATTTAATTTCGGTCAAACTCTGATATATGTTGAAAAATGTGTAACCTATGTTAATTTTATTTTGATATTTCAACATTACAGGTAGTAATAATTGTTCTCACTTGGAGTATGTATTTGATTCCAACACCAACAAGTGCTTACACAGATGCGAGTTCATTGTCTGTGAGAACGACGGTGTGTGTGAAGTATCCGTATACACCAGTGATGACGTCAGTGCCATGTGCAGGTAACAAAATAGTTCATTGTAAAATTATCTATTCCCTTGGGTATTAAATAAATCAATTCGTGGAATTTGGTTAAAGACTATCTGGTGGGGAACACTAGGCCGCCAACTTCACGCTGCTCGGCTGCTAGGCCGCTAGGTCGCCAAGTTCACACTGCCAGGCTGCTAGGCTGCTAAGGCCGCTAGGCTGCTAAGGCCGATAGGCTGCCAACTTCACACTGCCAAGCTGCTAGGCCACCAATTTCACGCTGCCAGGCTGCTAGGCCACCAACTTCACGCTGCTAGGCTGCTAGGCCGCTAACTTCACGCTGCTAGGCAGCTAGGCCGCTAGCCTGTCAACTTCACGAATATTAAATGAAAACCTCAATAAAAAGGCCACATTTGGGACCTTTGAAAACTATTTGACTTATTGAGTTGTCTGTTAAGATCTGAGTCTCATTTGAACACTTCTTTTCAATTCCATTCAATAATAACTTCATAATTGTCTATTGAATAAATGAAAAAAAACTCTGCCGGACACAGTCATTCGTAGTACATAGATACCTTAAACTGTCTGGAGCAGCAATTCCTGGCTCTATATAACTGGCTTAGAATTAGAAGGTTGTAAGTGCTACTTACGAAATAATAAGACTCACACTTATTTGAAATCTGCATCACAGTGCGCTTCTTATGGGTCTATTTTCATGAAAATCAGAACTGGTCGTGTTGACCAAACTGAATTTGAAACTGCATGTTTTTCAATACGTAAAGAGTAGTTTTTAGACACCCTTTTCTTGTTTTCTCAAAATATTTTCTCAGATTTTGTACTTACGACTTTCTAATTCTAAGCCAGCGATATGATGTCTCACCCTGGTCCACACAGCCATAATTCCTGGACCTCATGGGATACCTGGCACTTTCTGACATGCGTGCCAATAGGAGAGATCATGTATGTACACAAGAGTATTCATGTGCTAATGTGCCCACCAGCTAGTTATTGGTGCAAGACAGGTGTAAATTTATCGAATAGATTGCTGGTGGGCACTATGTATATGTATTATGAATAGGTGATCTTCCCTATATGTGATGTCTATGTGAGTACCTAACACTGACTGGTTTTTTAGAAACGTCGTATTTCTATATTTCAGATGTAAGTCGGACAGTGATATTGTATACAGTGGCGAACTTTGTGAAGAGTCACAAATAAGTAGACAGAAGGAAAGGGGAATAACTCTTGGTGTACTTATACCTTTAACCTGTATTATGTTAATCATCCTAGTATACATGTGTTCAAAACTGAAAAGGTAAGGAACTTTTGTTACATTTATAGATTATAGAGTTTTGCTGGCCCCGTTCTTCGAATGAATAATATACCAGGCTCAGACTCAGACTCAAGCTACACGGATGGTATTCACAAAGCATCTTAAGGGAAAATTAAGAATTTTCTTAAAATCTCAAAAAATGCTTAAGTGTATCAACTAAACAGGAAAATCAAGATTACCATTTTTACAAAGTTTTAGAAGCATTATGTAAATGGCTACACTAATCACAAAGAAAACATGGAATTATTCTTCGTTTCTTTGGAAATATATGCAGCTCAATTTTTAAAGGTAATGAGTCAAAATACAATGCCAAGTAATGCAATTCTATTTCCCTTGATAACAGGTTGAAACCCTTCAAAACATCCATTTTCTTATAAAAAGGGATTTCAGTTTGTTGTATTTGAGACTGAGACTGATCTCTAATGTTCAGGACCAAACTCTAAAACCCAGATTCAATTTATTAAGCACAATATTTCGATAACTATAACAGCTAGACTAGCGTGTTATTGGGTTGTCCTTGTATTTTGTTGTAAATCCCAACTTACACATAATCATATTTATTATACATGTAACTGGATGTTCTAAATAAGATTATTTAGCAGACGTTCCTGTCAGGGGCTAATAACCAGTTAATAACCAGTTAGTAATAAGTTATCATAAGTTCGTAAGTCTATCGATAGTAGAGAGGTTGCGAAAGGCAACGTGTAACGTGTACGTGTACGTGAATACTATTTTGGGGTATTTCGTCATCCAGGTATGTGTAGTTTCTACATGTAACGGACGTGTGACAGACGAAAATATATTGTGTACTACGTCACACAGGTATGCATATGCACGGGAAACCCAAGATATTATCGCCGGTAGTCTCAGTGAGTTAATACAAATACTCGTTAGCGATTCACGAAAAAATCATGTTACAACTGCCATGTGATGTTACACGCAGACGTTGTGTTTCGCAAGCCAATTTTAATTGCAACGTGTACGTATACATGTACGGGTAGCTACACATACACGTAGTCGTACACGTTCAAATCGCAACCTCTCTAGTACCTTGTTATTAACACCTGGTTGAAGATATACTAATGTATAATTTACTAGATCTATGCCCATCTGAAAATGTTAGGCTACAACATGAATATAACAATTATTTAGTCTTTTTTGTGATCACGATGGCTAAAACATCCGGTATTAGAACCATGGTTACTCAATTGCAGCTAAAAATATCTATGTCGCGTTATCACGTGACAAAATACTCAAACTACTGAAATTGTGTGATGTAATAATGAGCATAGTTTATCTTATAACTAAACCAACATATTATTTTACTTGCAGATCGTCTGAAAGCAATTTTAGGACCAACTATAATGTGAACACGGGGAGTCTCTGAATTTCAGCTATTGGATAACAGAATCACGTGATCATCGTGACGTCATTGTCGTCATGGGTTCAACAAAATGTCGTGATGTGGAAGACTGTGATAAATTATAATCTAGTATAGGTCCGGTTTATTTTGAATGTAATGAGACAAATGTATTTAATGTAATCTCAATATATATACGTGCAAACGATGAATACATGACTTACTAAGATTATACTCATTTATTTATTGGCAACATCATATAAACATAATCAGTAAGTAGATGATGTGCACACATAATGCATGTTTTCGTTCTACTCTGAACAAATTAATTATATACAATGTCGTGTAGATATTTTAAGGTATTCTCGCTGGAGTGATTCCCATTTTTACTGTGTTAGATCTACTATTCTACATAGAAATGTCAAATAGATCTATTCGTATAATTACACTCTAAAGAAGCAAGCGTGTGTTACAAAAATCAGTAAAATAATTGTCCCTGATGAAACAATAAATAAATTTAGAGTATAGTATTGTACAGTCATGCTACGCCGTATTACAACAACGTATGACCGAACTTTCGAGAATTTCGGCAAACAAGTTGATGTACGTCGAATATGTAATGGGTACGTTTTACACAAGTTAAGGTGGAATATACCCTTTTCGATAATACCATCAAAATCCGAGTTGCAGACGCTTTTTTATCGAAATGTGTCAATTCCACCTTAAGAGCACACTGACGTACGCTGAAATACGCTGTCGGACACCAATACCGGCACATATGACATAACTGACGCAATGTGATCGTCGCAATGCGCACTTACACTCATACGGTCATAAGTTAGACGACTAACGGCGTCATTAGATACGCTAGGTACACGCGCCCATACGCTTGGGTATGTTGTATAAGGTATGTATACACTACGCATTACGGCCTAGTAATACATTAGCTGCCGATACGTTGAACATAGATTATGTACGTCAAAACGATGCTCGAGTCGGATTGTTGTTTGAAGACATACCACAGCGTATGCCAGCGTGTTTTCCTGTGGACGCTTTGGATACAAGTCTCGTACGTTATGTATACATTATAATACGCTGTTGTTATAGAACACGAACCAAACGAGATCAAATGCATGTTAAGTATTGTCACAATTGCAATGGGCTGTCGACTTCAAAAATAAACACATGCCAGAGCCGTAGGTCAGGAACAAGGCATATGGCTTACATATTTTCCTGTAGATTTCAATTGTTCAAAAGCCATCTGAACTAACTCGGGGACCCCTTGATGTATCTGAAACCCCATTTGTTCGTATAGACGTATTCTCGCAAAATCACCAATTACGACACTGATGACGTCACTTAACGTTCCAGTAGTGTTACTTGGGTAGTCTTCTAAGCTGACACCCGGTGACGTCACGGTCACGCGCAGACATTCGGTGTCGCCAGGCCATTGCTTCATAAATGTTGCGTACGCTCGTCTCTCCATGTATGGTTTTTGCACAAGTATAACTGACGTCACGTCTATTGCTTTGTCTTTGAGTAAGGCATGTGAAAATCTAACGTTTTCCCCAGAGTTAGTGGATTTGTCTTCAATCAGAATTTTATCCGCAGAAACCCCCAATTCTTCCGCACGCTCAGCAAAAACCACCGCTTCCGGTTTGGACCAAACACCTGAAAAAAATATCTTACAGTTTTAATACTTAAAACTTGGATTTCAAACAAGGTTCATTACTCTTCTGAAACAAGTTTGAACACAAAGTATTAACAAGACATTAATTTACCAGTTGAATGACTATGACTTACACTGTGGGTGATACAACTGTATGGGTGCCATGATAATAACAGAGGTTGAGAAACGGACTGTGTACGTATACAGGTAAATGTAGACTTCTGTTTGAGCATTTCGTCAGCCAAGTAGATCTATGTAGACTCCTGTTTGAGCATTTCGTCAGCCAAGTATGTGTGTAAGTTTTAAACGTAAAGACGTGGAAAACAAACATAGCCTACGTCACACATCGGTGTTTCTGGAACCTACGCCTTCCAGCATTAGTTGAACTCAACCAACAGTGCCTCCGCGGCGGACGGTTACATAATAATAAAAAATATTCACAAATATGCATTAAATCACGTGACCCTTTTACCTTTCGTCAGTTTTCCGGAATTACCCGAAAATACAAGCCAATCTCCGAACCCATCCAGAAAAAGGGCTGCGGCTTTCTCCGCTACCCGAATGTCGTAACTGCCTAGACAAAGTATGACGTCACTCTACAATGTACATGATTATACAGTAAAAGAAAATGTCATATTTTCAACCAGTTAAGACAAATAATCTAAATTAAGAAAGCCACATCATACAAAAATGTTCATCGATATGAAACGTGTAAACATGTAAAAGTTTTATTGTCATTAGTTTAAACAATATTTATTTCTTTATAAACATATAATATGATAACATTCATTTACACATATTAAGGATTGAGTAGAAATGTATTTATTGTCATTGGACCAGAAATTCTGAATTTGATTAAGAATTCAGCTGTGATCGTGTGTGGAATAAAATTAATCTTTTATCAAAAACTAACACATTTTCTGTTAATGATAAGCCTCGTTTATTCTTAAAGTATTAAAGTAACCGTGTCATAAATAATTAAAAGTCGTGAGAAGTTGTGAATTGCTCAAACAGTAGGTGTTTTCTAAGTCAGTCCGAATAATTTCTTAAAATGCTTCGCTTTGCTTGCTTCCTCATTCCTAATCAATAAGATTATTCTGAATATATAGCGACGAATAGCAATACAAAATTGTAAATCAACGCGTACACATTACACACAGTGTGAATAACATCAATAGCGGTCATTAAAATGTCACGATTGTAAACCCTCATTGATCGTGTTTCTGTAGACATAATGTACGCTTCAAATGGGTGCGTACGGCTAACGAATAGTAGTATATTCACTTCATGTTAACTCAAGAAGTTAAATATTCTTACCTTTTCACTGACGTGATTCATTTTCATGTAATTCCAAATGATTTTCGCATTTTGCAAATCTTCTGAGGTTATATTAGTCGCCATCTTGACACGTGACATACAAACCGGAAGAAGTTATTTTTAGTAACGATAAAGCACGTGTCATCCTATCGGTAGCCATTACGCAGTTAACGTCACAATGTCACTGGAGACACTCTCAGACCCATAATTTCTGTTAGGTTAATTGTACCGAGTTAAGGCATACCAACAATTCAGTTCAATTTGCTGACAATTTCAATATACATTAATGAATGTACATGTGTGTAAGTCATAGATAATAATAGCATATAAAACTACTTCCGGTACGTATGCCACGCGTATGTCACCAACACAATCAATGTGATACCGTTATGTCCTCCAAGTACAGTATATTTAAACCACGTGACTAGAGAGTCTATGAACTAGTGCCACATTTATGCATGCATCATTATATAAAACAGCTGATACAACAGTTCTATTTTGGCTGACATTTTGCTTAGATTGAGATACTTTGGAAGATACTAACTGGCTCGTCCACAAGCGGAAGCCTACAATCCCATACGAATCAGATATAAAGGACATGAAATAGCTGTAACAAAGTATACCAGAACGACATGACTTGCAGCAACCTAATAGGCCCGAGTCCATGATAATACAATTAAATCACATTTACTTCTTTATGAAATATAACTCGTTTTGTATAACCTACCTATAATGCACCATACAATTGAAACCACACCCCCAACCCTGGGGAGTGATGGGGATTTTTACTTTTTCAAATCCCGGGTTAAATCCCCACACCAAGGGCCATACAAATGGTAAAGTCTCAGAAAAGTGCCCGGCCTATAGGCTATACCTCTGACGGCTATATTTCCCCGCTACTTTGGCGCGAAACAAAAGCACTCATCCGGCAGTGCGGGGAAATATAAAAAAACACGAGATTGTTCCTCCGCTACCCCCATCCGTCCCCGCCCCGGGCATGGGGCTGTGGTTTCAAATGACTGGTGCATATTATAGACGTCACAGTAAGCTATGCCGTAACTCTGCAGCAGCACTTTTAACCCTGTTTCATCTTACTTTCACTGCGTTGCCTCATTGTGCATTTGCATATTCACTTTTGTGCGACAATGCTCCAACACGCAGTACTAAAAGACGATCAAGAAGAAGAAGAGGTGGAAGAAGAAGTGATGAACGTCCTGCCGAATGATGAGTTTACCTCTGTTAGATACTCAATGAGACGTCCATCGGGTTATATACCGTGTGAATACGCGCTGGGACAGCCCTTGACAGTACATGTACTTCTGTAATAGTTTTCCATGAGTTGTGCACAGAAGAATCGAACGGCCTGACGAACAGAATAATGCCTATACCATTATATTTGGACAAACATAACGGGTTAAATATAGCAATAGTAAATAAATACAATGATCAACTTCACATCTAATTACCCCGAAACTTTGGTAGACATGATACTGCTACAATCATTTCTCGTAAAGCACCAGCGCATCAGCCATCATGACGTACCCTGTACTTAGGTTCGAATCCATGTAGTGTCGTTATTTTTAATCATACTTTGTTATTCATTTTCTTGAATCTGCAATAGTAAATACATCTTATTAGTTTACTTTTGTCCCCACTTACTATTTATATGAAATACATGTACCCTCATTGGAAGACACACTGGAAGACATATTTTAATAATTTTAATATGTTTTATCCAAAACAGTTTGTTTTCGTTGCTTAGCAACGACCAAATATGAGTTATGTTGAATCAATCACGTTAGTCGGTGGAACCGACTGAATCATCGAACGCTACAAAACAAATACAGTTTTTAATGAAAATCCAGACTCGTATTGGCAACGGACGACAACATGCCGTTGAGACCTGGTTGTTTGGGGCGGGCAAACCTGGATTACACACGTGCGACCCTTTGAGATGTTCATAGTTTATCATGGTGCGCATGTTTTGTGGGCGGTAGGAGGGAGTGTTTGTCGTAATGTTAGATAAACTTATAAACAAACTTGAGAATTTTATTCCTAAAACCATCGGGATGCACTAGTAGCTAAGCATCAGAAGAACGTAACGTATGTGCGACGCATGTTTAAGACATATACTTTGATTTCAGATTGTTCAAGCAATTAAAATAAGTCTTCGGATTATTGATGTGTTTTTGTCGTGATAGATTGGCCAGGTTGAAGATAAATTTGAACTAAACTACGTACACACGTGATTTTTTCAGAGAAGTTTGTCATGAAACGTGGTCAGATTAGCCAGCTCTGTATAACACATGCCAATGTATTACCCTCTGATCTGTTTAACATATCCTTACAAATCTAAGCTTAAACCAATGAACGTGAATCAAATTTGATATTTTTGTTGGTAGTTTTACTTTAAACAAAACATCGATCCATTGTGCTAACAAGTCTTTGAACTACGCTTATACCAAGCATGGAGGCTGCAACTAGTACCCCATTACACCACATGGTATGTCGCGGTCTGTTTACCCCAAGGCGGATACTTTAACTACCTGGAGTGGTATTCAATATTGATCTTATTTAGTTTGAGGATACGGATAGTCAATCATATCGCCTGTTTCTGACCAAGAGTTTAATATGGTGTTATCTGATTGGTCGCCTTATCCTTAAGTCATCTAAGATCAATATTGAATACCACCTCAGACCTACGGTTCGAGTCTGGTCTATTTAAAGTATAGTATTTAATAGCATAAGTGCATTTGCAGTTTGCACAGACACAGACACAATAATGATTAATGCGGCCTAGGATAGCATGTATTGATGGAATTGAAGATGAGGTCAATATGCTAGTTAACATCGTATCCTGGCGTCTTGGATCATTACGTGTAGTGCCCTTCAAACACAAAACACGACAAAACATAATTAGCATGAACACCAATATTGCATTCAATTGTGGCTTCCGGAGGACCCATATTTAATAGGCACAAATCTTACTAATTGGCTAGTATACTAGTATGTCTCTCAAAAACAACAAGCAGGACCCATATTTAATAGACACAAATCTTACTAATTGGCTAGTATACTAGTATGTCTCTCAAAAACAACAAGCAGGACCCATATTTAATAGGCATAAATCTTACTAATTGGCTAGTATACTAGCATGTCTCTCAAAAACAACAAGCAGGACCCATATTTAATAGGCACAAATCTTACTAATTGGCTAGTATACTAGTATGTCTCTCAAAAACAACAAGCAGGACCCATATTTAATAGGCATAAATCTTACTAATTGGCTAGTATACTAGCATGTCTCTCAAAAACAACAAGCAGGACCCATATTTAATAGACACAAATCTTACTAATTGGCTAGTATACTAGTATGTCTCTCAAAAACAACAAGCAGGACCCATATTTAATAGGCATAAATCTTACTAATTGGCTAGTATACTAGCATGTCTCTCAAAAACAACAAGCAGGACCCATATTTAATAGACACGAATCTTACTAATTGGCTAGCATACTAGTATTCTCTCAAAAACAACAAGCAGGTATTTCTTAAAAAAATGTTTGTCTTTTTTCAAAACAACAACTACATAACTATAAGCTCTCGTCTTTACTTGTCTTGTTCAAATTACATTTAGCACATAAACAACGGAATTGCTGACTGTTTGTAATTGGTTAGAACACTTACAAGTAAACATGATAATACGAAGAAGTGTGTATTGTTACTGTATCCCTTGAAACCTTTGGCAAAAAACAACAAGGTCAAATAAAAGACTGGACGATCACTTCAATGGGAGACTTTTCAAAAACAATATGCAAACTCCTCGCCGTGGTTACTTTCCTTTGCAAAGCGGATACTTCCCTTTGCTCCGTTCAGATCACTGCCACCATAGGTTTTTTAACCCGATTTTGGTTATTATTATTTTTGCACTGTGCATATACTTTGATGTTGATTTTGATGTTCACGATCGTTAATAATATTGATATTAGAAGAAATATTCCCTTACGGCTGATGCAGTCGCATGAGTATTGAAGAAATTATCAATTAATCCGGAAACTAGCTCCTTGCGTAGTTATCGTTCTAAATAGTAAATTGTCTTTCAAAAGAACGTTAACTTTTGAATGCGTAGGGACTTCTTTTATCGGTTTGTTCTCCATTTTGGAATGGCATGTGACTTTTTCATCATCACGCGGTAACTACTTTACTGAGAGTGATAACGAAAGTCAATATTGTGAGGTTTGAATAATATGAAGATGCCAACATTTCACTAGATACTGAGTGCTCTTGAACTTGACAAACTGACCAATTTTCGATTCAAGATAACACACATATCTTTAAGTACACATCGGCCTAGTTTTTATATCGGTTTGTTATGACTGGTATCCCTTGGGATACATTTATCAAAATACTATTGAAGTGAAAGAAAAACGCTACAGTCTATAAACTGCTCAGTCATTCCATGTAACTAAGATTTGTGTTTTGACAGCAATGTTTGGAACGGCCGTGGAAACAAAATCAAAAGAGTGTAGCTACATAAATAATAGTACAATTGACAAGGCGTTAGCATCTTAACCCACTTTCAGTGACCCAACGGTTTAGGTTGAAAGCCCCATTGTGACAGCACTATCATGTTTGTTCATTGTCCTGGGTCTAGGCCAAACAGTGTCCTGAGACTGGGCTAACCAGTACCCTTAAATACTGGACAACAAGCAAATTGAATGTGAATTTTTCTCAGACCATGTTTAATGGTTTAGGCCAAACATATTACTACCCATGTTAACAGAGCAGCAACCAAAATAACTCCTAGGACATGCTGATTACTAGTAATTATATAAACATTTTTTCTAGCTCGCTTCGCTCGGTCAGTGTTCCTGGTAGGGAGATCATGTCAATATGTTGTCCCCCTATTACCAAATCCTGTATCCGCCCCTAATGACCATGTTTAATTTGATTTATACCAACCAGTCATTGACGAACTACCCTGGTACATTGAACAACAAGCTACGTGGCCTATTGTAGGACCATATTAAATTATTGACGAAAAAGTTGTACAGCTTCTTCCCTTATTATAGGACCAGGTTTAATGACTTAGACCTACAGGACCTGGAACAACGCAAATACAATGAGCAACAAAAAAGGCTACTCATTTGATGACCATGTTTAATTCCACAGAAAAAAATGTAGACTAACAATTCACAGCATCAGAAACTAAACCAACACGTTCAGTGTCAAGCAACCATTGGATCACTACCATCTAATCGACTTTGGTATGATGTTTTGGGTTTGTTTACCCTAGCCACCCGGACTTAGGTTTGTCGTGTTCTGAAATATAACACGCTTGCCTATCGTTCCATATTTAGATCCACTGTCCATAAGACTATCGTGGCCAGTTAGCTTAAACTTAATCCCAGGTGATAAACTTCAGCCATACTATACATATCCCGGGAGAAGTGTGAGAGAAAACAAACAATGATAAGATGTTTTCGGGTACATTTGTATAATAATATAAACATTGAAACTTGGTCACTCGGTACATTTTAGTGATGGGTCATCTTCGGGTCAAGCTGAGAAATAATCGATACCCCAAAACTTTGTCATCAAATCCCCCAAAGGACCAAAAACCATATGGATAAACGTATGACATGTATCCATATTAATTATTATTAAATTCAAAATGCCGGCGCTACAAAACCTAGGTTTTCTGAAGCAACATTTTCTCTTTTTTATGAAATTTTATCGTACAAGATTGCGATTTAAACAGGGATAATTTTAATATGTGTGGATGCCATTTTGCAAACCTTTACGGAAAAAGGAGCTGTACTCTTTGTACAAATTGCCGGTTTGTTATTTTTCTTCAAATAGTTGGTGCAGCCTCTCTACAAGAAGATAAGAGAATATCGGACAGGGAAACTTGCTCTTGTATGCTTTTCCGACTGGGCAATGGCTTCAGCTTTACGTTTACAATGATGTGAAAATCCCAAAACACTACAATTGTAGCTTGAAATAATGCCAGTGGTATATCATTTTCGGACACACATTTCGGATACCGTACTTTTCGGCATATTGTTCCGTTTTTGCCATGCCACACTTTAAGTCTGTGTGGGCGTAGGGTCGGGTAACAAGATACAAACTGTTATAGGCATGTTAGTATGTCTTGAATGGTTGATAAGATGATAAATATTTAATATAAAAAGATCTATTATCGGGTATCGTGCTATGATATTCATAAAATAACTAATTCATAAAGCCCAAGTTGACAGATATAAAATAATAATAATGTTGTTTTGACACTCCGATAATAAATTACACTATTTACGTTTCTTACACGCCCATTTTTGTGCCAATAAATTGTCATCAAGATTGTCATTCATCATCGAGACATTGAATGAAATCTAACACCTGTGAACTATTTGAATACCCCAAAACAAATGCAATTCATGTTTATTGGCATTACAATTTTACAATCGAGAATTTTATTTTTTGAAATAAAGTTCGCATCCATTCGACGTCATTTAGAGTTACATGTATATTACAAATAATATATGTTTCAATCAATAAAAATATAGACATGTATGATATTATTAATGTAAACTTTTGTCTTGTTCATTTTTGTGTGCTTTTGGTCTTTCTGTGTGTGTTCCTTCTAATGTATTTCGTGTTTTTTTTCTGTCGAATGCTGTATCCTCTGTCCGATTTGTTATTATCTTTTTTATATTATTATGTATTAATGTTCTACGACGATGCATCATATGTATATTCTAATTGGTCATCAGCGTTGTTTCTATTGTACTAGCATTATACATTTCAGTACGTAATTAAAATAAATAAATATTTAACCAGTTTAATTGGTATCAGAATCGGCATTTGAAATGCCTTTTACCTATGATTGTGTCCGATATTGCCTAACCTAACCATGTTTGTAATAAATTGTCACACGATCCTTTGCACTTGTATACGAAACAAAAACTATCTTTTGTACTAAAAGGCCTTTGGTATACTGTAAAAGCATTAATAGTCGTTGTATATGAGTCTTCATGGATACGCTGAACCACACCAGCAAACTTCATGATACATAAATCATTATTTGCAGATTAACCCATGAAATAGCCCTTTGCAAACAAGAAGCATTTGTTTCTTCTTGGAATAAACAACTTACGAACGAAATACGAACGAAATACGAACGAAATAGTAACAATGGTTGTCTACCAATATTTCAATTCAATGGACACACGGGTTTGGAAGAACACATGTACTCGAATGTATATTTGTCAGAAAAATTCAGCTGATAATATGAAGCCAATCGGTTATAATAGCTACCCATGTTTGTTCTAAAGTTAATACTTTTGTTCTGCAAAATTGCAAATATTTGCATGGTAACAACATAATTGAAGTGATATTAGTAGCAGAACTCAACGGAATGTATCATCCATAAAATGTAACGATTTTACATGAATCAATTGTGTTTATTCTTGTTTGGCATTTTTGGCAACGTTCGATATTGAGTATATCGTACTTTGTTGACCTGTAAAAGTAAATCAATGTTAATGTTCTTTTTTCGGAGGTTGAAATACGCAAGAGGCGTGGTTGTGGTGCAGAATAATGTTGAAGGTCGCCTTTATAAATGACACCTGGTTATTATTGTATTAGTTTAATCAAACATGTGCAGCAGTGGGCGTTGATATTGTTTAGGTCGATGTTCCATTACAAGAATACGTTAAAGTCAGGTACAATTTTTGTATGGAAGACCAAGGATGCCTTCTATTCCGCCTAGGTGAAACGTCCACCAAGACTGGACAAAATACAAATGATACAAACCCCGAAACTTACAAGACACACACAAAGCTGTCGTGTCTTTAAATGTGTAAGTTACATTGCATTATGCTTTCTAATGACTAAATACTGGTACATTAGGAATAGTTGAGGTTTTCGTAGCATGACTGCGATTTTCAGACGACTGGGCGATGTCATAATTACTGTGTTTTCTTTTTAACTAATTCTTAATTGCAAAGGTCGGAAAATTGTCGGTAGGTGGATGTCAACGTTTTTGAGATGCACAGTGTACCTTTGCAAGCGTGTTCATCAGCATGCAAAGAAATGTCCAAATATGATTAAAAGTATCGCTACAATATACGCTACGAAATTTTACTATTATGAAGACCGTATGTTTTAATCAGATTGGGTAAGTTCCCTGCTTTTAGCGTTGTTATCAGTGTTATGGTCTGTTGAACAAAATAATTATGGCTCGCATCGAAAATGGCGAGCCTTATTCGGGGATGAGGCGCATTCTCAACGTGTCATTTTCGGGGCAGAGCCACGAATATGGCTGGGCAATATTTGTTCACCCACGAATAACGCTCATTATTTATATGTTAGCCATATTCGGTGCAATTTCTTTTCAACCTACGAATAGAGTTTAGCCTACATGCGAGCCATATTCGGTTCAACAAGTGTCCAAGTTTGAACGCCAGGTTTTTCATAGAAATTCTACTTTAGAAAATGTCGCAAATGACGATTCGTACATTTGAGCAAAAATGATTTCCAAAACATATCTCTATCGGCAGATTAAAAAAGTGTAAGGGGTTGACTTGTGCATTATGTGTGAGTTTCAATTATTAGCATAGAATTATATTTTAATTCTGTGTTTTAACTCCAATATGATATTATTCTCATTTGTCAGCACAATGAACTTCTCAAATTACAATTGAGCAATGATAAAGCGACAATAGATAATGCCGCTTATGACAAATAGGATTTATTCATCGACAGAGTTGATTTAATTTTACCTTATTTTGCTGTCACTCGATGCATACGGAGATTATCTTCAAATCATCAGAGTTAAAAATAGATTTAGATTTCACATTATACAATTTGGCTTCTATAATTGAATTCAATGGAATTTTGCTGACGTCATTGTGACGTCATAAGATAATCAATATAGTGAAATATCACTTACTCATGGAACTTCTTGTTTAATTAAAAAGGGTGTAAGTTAGGGAAATGTTAAAGGACCATAGTTCGACATTAGAAAAGCAGAATAAGAAATAGTACATTCTTAGGAGAGGAAAAACAATGGTTTGTTGTGTACCGTAGCAGTTGCCAAGGGTCGTTTCAAAATCATTTGCCACTCTATCATTATTTTTGACTACACATAGGTCTACGTAGATCTATGTTAGCATTAAGCTTGTTCAGTGTGTCCAGTGGTTCTGTTACCAGTTTGTCAGTAAAGCATTCAATTGCCTAATACAGTTGTTAGGACTTAAACTCGCATGAAAACCTGTAGGTTACTACTGTTAGTTATTTACCTACTAGATCTAATTACTTTTTGACTGTAATAAACTATATAGTCCAATTTTTCTGGTTTCCGGTAGCGTTCGGCGGATTTAATTATAACATGACATTGGTTGCTGTCACGCATTCCACGTTTGGAGAATGTGCCTGATACTTCCGGTACATGTTGATGACTACTTCCGGTTCAGAAACGAGTTAGTACCGGTTGATAATTAATTCAAGGAAAACTCGTAAGATAATCCAGTGTTGACTTTTACAAATGGGACATAAAACGAAAAATAAACAAATAATCCAAGCAAAAATACTGATTTTAATTTGAACTAAATAATAATTATGTTTTATGAAAGGTTCTTAAGTTCGTCATTTTCGTAAATTATGTGACACCCCTTAGTAGCGGGGCGGCTGTGATCCCTTAAGTCATTAATTATCTCGTTATATTCGACACAAAATAGCGAAAGAAAAGAACGCAAAAAAATGATTAAATTTGAAAGGTTAAAAACTCTGTTTGATTGCGCATGCGCGCGTAATTTATGTACTTTATCAGATGTGTATTTAAGAGCATTTCAGACGCACTCTAGTCGGACAACTAATGTTAAGGAATTACGCGCTGTGAAAAATAAAACAATTTCTAACGTATGCAAATGTTATATTTATTTATAACGTTATAATAAAATGTCATTATCATGAAACATTGTTTTAATTGGGAATAAAGTTCGATTAATAAAAAATCTTTCATTGGATTTTTAATGAACGCCACAGTTATTGGGTGTTTTTAAATCTCGCACAGAATTGAAAACTAATCATTATTTTGATAAACGACTGTTCAGAAGTGCAACTCGGCTGCAGCATAAAATGAAAGATATTTGATAAATTGCAGATATGTTATCACTATATTATGAAAGGCTTAGTATTATACTTTCCTTTTTTATTGATGTAAATGTTCATGCTAATGTGCAAATATATTTTTTAATCGAATGCCAACTTCACTTAATAATTTGTGAATGTGTTATTTTTATTTTTAAAAAATCAAGATTTGTGAAAAGTCAGCAAAATCATTTCATCGATTTCCATTTTATTTTTCCAGAAAAACATACAACATACATAACAAAATGGCAGCGGTTCTCTTAACTCTAGCAGCGGCGTTTGTGGCGATGATCTCGATAGGTAAGTTATTTTCAAATTATTTGGTATAAAAATTATATTCTTTATTATAAATACTAGTAACAACGCACTATGTTTATGTTTACTGAATTGACGTCGGTCGTTTTCAAATAAAATACGTCCAAACGTCTCTTCCTTCGTCCGCTGATTTGGCGACGTCGCTATAAGATTATTAAAATGTTACGACTATATAGCCTCTACAAACGCACCTCTAAGATTCAATAATTTTATAAGAGTGTTTGATTTTATCTAAGATGATTTGCACTGTGTTTCACTATCAAAATGATTTGGCATGCCTTAGATGAATATTGAGATTTTTTTTATATTTAAATGAAACTTACTTTTTTTGACTTGTTCAACAATTGTGCCTCACCAACATCTGACTATAACTTGAATATCTCAAAATATTACAATTTCAGACGAGAATGTCATGCCTACAAATTATCGGGATAGAATTATCTAACGTATACCATTGTGTATTTCAGCTTATGCAGGTCCGGTAGACGCTAACGTTGCTTTCTCGGTAGGACTGACTAACACACAACGCGTTAGCAACAAGGATATAATAATGTATGACAAAGTTTTCATTAACAATCACTATGGATACAACCCAGTCAGCGGAGTATTTACATGTCCCGTAGCAGGTAAACCATTAATTGGATAGTTTAAAGGGAATTTAAGCCTAGGTCCCACTGAGGAATTCCACGTCGGCGATGTTCTTCCGATTTCTTCCGATACCATCCGATTCATCCAAATTCCTTTCGATATCACAAACTGTCTCATGACTTCCCCGAAGCTTCCCCTAAAGCACGAGTAACCTGTTCCCGATATCACAAACTGTCTCGTGACTTCCCCGAAGCATCCCATAGCCGACAAGGAACCTGTTCCCGATTACCTGATAGCTCATTAATTTAAATCGGGAGTACATCGCCGAGGCAAAAAATGCTCAGTGGGACCTAGGCTTTAACGACCATTTTATGTATCGATTTTATTTTCTCGATTTTAGTCTATTGTTACCATACATGTTGCCGATTGATTTCATTTCAAACTGAGTAGATCTATCTATCTTTTAATTGATTATTTTCAGACTTTATCTATTTCATTAAATTTATTTTTATTCGATTCTACTACATTTGTACAAGCAAGTTTTGTTTGGATGTTCCATAGCAACCCAATCCGTAATCGAAATATACTGTTCCGTTATCTTTTCGTTATCTTAGCATTCGAAATAATTTTTAAATAGCCGTTTGATTATAATTATTTCCTGTTGTTTCATTGTATTTGTTTCTTCTCTTTCTGGTTACATCGAAGGTTGTGCTTCCGTAGTTAATTGATTATTACATTTTTTCAACATGTTGTAACCTGGTTAATTTCATATTTCAGGCACTTACATTTTTTCAACATGTTGTAACCTGGTTAATTTCATATTTCAGGCACTTACATTTTCCACTTCCATGCATACAGTGCCAATAAAGACTCAATCATGTGGCTAGAGCTCATGCACAACGGTAACCCGATTGTCAGTGTAAGCGGGTATAACTCCCATACCGTCGGAAGTCAGTCGGTCATTTTACCTCTACGCAAGGCGGACAAAGTCAATATCCAATCAAAGGAAATGCAGACGTTTGCATTGTTTGGTCTTCCAGATCAGGTTTACTCTACTTTCACAGGACATCTTATTAGTACAAGCGCAAGTGATCCGCTTATGGATTCAAATATTTTCGGATAAGTCTTTTTTCGGATACGGAAGTGTAATAACATTCGGACAGGTCAAGTTTTTAACTATAACTTCTACAAACTGTTTTTACATGTTTCCAAAAGATTTTGTTTGGAATTGCTTATATAATAAGAGAAAATAGATAAGTAAAGTTTTCTTTAACACTTTTTAAACAGAATTATAGCTTATTTGCTTAAATTAATTTCGAAAAGCTTCTCCATTAAATTAAATTTCTAAGAGTTAAATGTCAAGTCAGAATAGACATAAAAGTACATTAATATATACATACTTTATAAGTATGTCATACATATTTCGCAAGTTGTAACTGATTTTTTTTATTGATTACATATTTACGTAACATTTATACGTTAGTAATGACCTAAGTGTCAAAAAACGACGTCGGGCATGGTATCCAAATGGACAGAATATTTATTGTTATATCTATATAAAGTTAGCTTCTGTGTAACACATATGTTAAAATAAAAACGTTCCTGAAAATTCAAAAGTTTTGTTTACTCTTCTAGTATGTGTGCCCATGCATATACAACCAAACCTGTGTAAGTGATTACCTCAAATAGGCATCATGGTACTAAGGATATAGTACCATTGGCTAAGAAGATAGAACACAATGTAATTTCAAACATCCCTCCTTCCATGGATAGAACAGAACATTCATCATTTATCTTTAATGTCACAATGTCCGAAGTCTGTAAAAGATTTAAATCTACTAAAGATCTTTCCAGCGATACCAAGGCGGGAACAAATATCACTCCTTCCGTAGAAAGAACAGAATATTCTTTGTTTGTCTTTAATGTCACAATGTTTTATGTCTTTTCAAGATTTAAATCTATAAAAGATCTTTCAAACGATACTTAAACGTTTTGTAATGACTTGGAACATTCCTGAATTGAGGCGACGTTCTGTCCAAAGTATATTACACACTCATAATCGAAAATTTCACATTCAATATGCCTTCCTAATAGAGCGATCTACTTTACTGGTTGTATTGTTAATTCAGACCAAACAAAACTAATCGAAACGAACACAAACGCTCACATACGCATCAGTACGAGCATCACCAACGACAGACCGCGTACACAACTAATGAGAACGAATTTAGCGGCAGTCCTGTTCTCCAGTATTCGTCGGGTGGTATGAGTAAAGTGTGACGGGGCTTTAAAATAAGTGTCTGATTAATACAGGTGTACTTTATATAGGAACTATTATTGTAAGTTAATGCAATTGTCCGCTTAAGACTGGCGGTTGCTAACTACAGTTGACCACCAAACACAATGTAGATAATGACATTAGAATGGTTCAACATATACAGGGTGTTTCATACTATCTGTCCCCATCACAACCGAATGCCATGAGGAATTGCTTGATATCATCTGACAGTTTCATATAGAAAAATCACTTCTTTTTGCAAGACTCTTGATTCCTGGGTTTCATTGTTAGTACTATAGACATGCTATGAGTATATATTGAATACAATTTTGAAATTTTAACTTTCCATTGGTATATTAAAATGGCATATAAGTCCATGCATTTTTATGGCATTCGATTACAATAAGGGGGATATATAAGGAAACACCCTGTACGTAATGTATAAGGATAACAAAATTCCAAACATGAATTTATATAATGAATCTATTAACAACGTTGCGTCGTTATGGCATTTTAGGGTTAATCTTTTTTAATAAAAATTGGATAAAAACAATATGTGTTAGACATGAAACAATATCGGTTAGTTAGAACTACCCGGCGCGGCCATTCCTGTTTGTTGACAAACTGTCGAAGGTGGACAAAGTGTTGGAGATTCTGAACCAGTAGGGCAGTAATAACCTACAGGGCATGCAGCACACATAACTGACCTTGAACCACTGAACGTACCAGCGGGACATTCTATAGGCAACCCTGATGTTGATGCACAGAAGTGAGCGGCTGGACATTCAGTACATGCTGTCTGACCAGTGGTATCAGTGTAATAACCGGATGCACACGGTGTTGGTATCGCTGATGATGTATGACAAACATGCCCTAGTGGGCATATAGTACATGTAGGTTGACCAGTTGTAGCACTATAACTGCCGGACGCACATGGTGTCGGCAACGTTGAACCAATTGGACAATAATGACCGACTGGACATACACCTCCTTCCAAACCAGCTGAAAATCCAAATTATTGTTTGTTGAAATAGTGATGGACCGTTTAAATGTCCGTAGCTACATATAGACTCTATTTAACAAAACTTTTCCCCAGAGTGGTGTGGACATTATTTAAGAACATATCACCAGTATACATTCATGAAGTGCATTTTCACTTTGATTTTGGTAACACTAGATTGACTGTTGTACTGTAAACTCCACGTCACAAAAGACATTTGTCGTCACAATTGATAAAAGACAGATACACTGTCAATAAACAGACGTGGCGTCACCATACCGACATGGCGTCACTAACCAAAACTGACGTCACCAAACAGACATGTTGTTACAAAACAAGCATGAAGACACAAAACAATAATGGGTCACAAAACTGAAAATGACGTCACTAAATAGAAATTCGACACCAAACAGACATGACGCAGAGAAACAAACATGAATTCACGAAACAGTAAATGCCACATACAACCACACGGACAACATATTATTTGGAAACCAATTTTGAATTTAATAATCTTAAAATACCAATAACATTTGTATATCGTGAGTTCTTACTAGGTTGTGGGGAAGCGCTCCCTTCATAGCAGTAATACCCGGCATCACATGGCCCCATGGGTGCGGAACTTGCCACTCGATCACAGTACATACCCGCAGGACACAACAGACAGTCACTTATACTTCGGCCCATCTCTAAATCTCTGTAAGTTCCCACAGGACATGGATTAGGTGACTCTGTACCACTAGGGCAGTAATAACCAGATGGACATTTTGTCCCTTGACCACCTTGACCACCACCTTGAAATATACATTCTAAATTATATGCTTTTTTAAACATTTCATTTACAAAAAATACATGTATATGACAATTTAAAAATCACATCGAACAAGTATATATAAATATATATTTTAAAGTACATGTAATAAAATTTGATTTAAAAAGTTTAGATACGTAGTTTTCAAAATGTTGTTAACTATCACTTCACTATTTTACCTAGTAGAACGTCCTAAAGATTGCATGTACTTTCCACTTGAAATGTACTATAATAGTCATATGCAAGTTATGATTGGTCATTCACCTTGTAAATTAAATTAATTCTTAGAAAAATATTCAGTGTTGTTGTTTTAAGTCAATTGACTAAGCCAAGTTCAATATAGACGTAATTATTTGAGATACATGTACATTATAATGTAATTTCACTGACTGAAATGAAGAAAACCTTTACATGTAACGAAGTAGGCTTATTTGTACGTACCACGAAAATATCCGGCTGGACAGAGTTTAAGTTCTACATCTGTAATAAAACATCAAACAAATAAATAGTGTGACTATCTTACGTGGTCCATGACGTCATTTTCAGTAATGTGCTTTGAACAATGACTATCGCTACGATCGTATTCTCCACTTATCCATTGCTTTCAGAAGATCAAGTTTGTACCGGTTGATTATTAATGGATCAGACGCCAGCTGAAAATCGGGAATGCAATTTAGTAATTAAAAGATATAATTTTGGTTGCAGCGCGCTCTCTACAATGGCGCCGGGTAAATTGCAAGAGAATTTTAAGAGTACGGTTGGCTTACTGTGGAAAATAAACGAAATGAATAACATTTATCCATCCTAGACATTTAACAGTAATACATCAGCTGAAATAGTTTATACAACTAACCTTTGCTGCTGACTGTGGTAATTGCAAGCCATACCAACAGTTGTTTGAATCCTAAAAGAAAAAAACGTGACGTCACGTCAGAATATCCATGGGAACCGTCATTAACCGTCGTGACGTCATTTTGAAATTACACGTAACTCTGAATATGATAAGGCTCTCACCATTTGTGAATGTGTGTCCCGTACGTGTGTACAGTAAAACGTCAATGATAAGTCAATATTTCGGACCCTCGGAACTGGTGTCATTACTGGGATGGATCTAATAGCTCTAATCCAATCCATATCAGCCGATAACTGGTGTGGTGTTTTGTTTTCACATTGATAGAATCTACAGGTTATATGTGCAACCTTTCTGAGGGTTGTTGCGATAGCCGATTGGTCAAATACGTTCGTACTTCGAGTTGCTAGGCGATGACGCCGCACAGAACATGTTCGAATCCCGCTATATACGTGTACAAAGTGAACGTAAATAGCAAAACACTAAAAATGGATTGACTTGCAGATATTGGTTTTAATCATAGGCACATGGTTTCAAATTATCTGAGTGTACTATCTGAGTGTACCATTATAAGTTTATATGGAGAAGGTTGTGCAGCGACCATGACGTTACGAATTTTTCTACAGTTACAAACACGGACATCATTTGCTGAGACGTCATATACCGTTGCGGCTAAACATGGCCGCTGCACTACCTGCTTTATGTATAGAGTTCACTCAGACACTCAGATAATTTGAAACCATGTGCCTATGATTTTAATATTGAGTTGGTCATTCTGTGAGCTGTTACTATGCTCGCTCTTCATCAAAAATAGGCGTATTATTATTTTGGACAACTATTCTTTTTCGAAATTCCATTGCAAAGTCCATATAATATGATCACGTGACTATACTCTTACTATACATATGTGTATACCACACATATATAAACATTGTCAATCATGTGCTAACTTTTCACCAAAATATTTATAGAAAGTCATTACCTGCAGTGGTCTCCGTGAACATCTTCAAAAGATGACGAAATGTTTTGTTCTCGTATTTACCAAAATAAAGACACGCTTAGTCCCGAAGTTTATGTTGATAAAACCCAAATATGTCCGTATCTTAAACAAAACGGAATTCCGGAGTTTGTGAGAATGTAGCCATATGTGAGATAGCGAAGATTTAAAACGACGTCTTCTATGACATTAAGTGGATAGATGTCAATGAGGTCAAGAGGCTAAAGAAGTTCTACATATCACCAAACATCGTCCATATTGGACATAAAGAACTACGTACAAAGTGCGAATTCAATTCATATTTCAAATTCGGATTGAGATTATTTTCATAAGAACGCATTTAATTTTTAAAATGCTCTACATGTACATGTTGCTGGCTTAGAATGAGAAAGTCGATATTTTGAGAAAACAAGAAAAAACTGTCTGAAAACTACTCTTTGCTTATAGAAAAACAAGCTTGTTCAACTTCAATTTAGTCAACATGACCTGTTCCGATCTTCCTGACAATAGGCTCATAAGAAGCGCCTTGTGGTGAAGATTTCTATTCCTAATCATATTGTCCAATTACATGCGACTTCGGGACAAGAGACAGTTACTCGTACATGTGATACAAGGAAGCTGTTGTGATATCCTAGTCTATTCAGAATAGACCTACTGGTCATTTGATGTGTCCGATGTACAGAACCGATACACCGGCGTTTACTAGTACAGTAAAACATCGTTATCTCGAGGAGTGACCGAAACAGGTAAAATGCTCGAGATAAACCGAGTACTCGTAATATACCAAAGTGTCATATCGTATTGATGATACAAACACAAGTTAGTTCAGCTTCTGATATTGGTGTATATAGTTGGATGGGAAACACAAAATGGATACGTTATACCATTTTCATTGACGTACGCCTGTAGACAAACACATTAAGGGAGTAATGATACCACGTGCGTGTATTATCTGACCACATTTAACTGAGACTCAGAGCTGATGCTCGTTTAAAAGTCAGGTAAGTCACAGTTCGACTTTCTGCAGCTTAGTTCTTATTCTCGTTCTGCTGTGTGTTTGGGCAATGTCCCGTGCGATTGTGGCCTTTCTATTATTTCTGTTGTCTGTGCTCGGCTGTTTCAGTTGAGTGCTGCCTTACCTGTCCAAGTTCCCATTATCCGTTTACTTATAGACCCTATTTACGTGTATTCTAAAACCACAGTCAATATAATACATGTACGTACATATAAAAGACGTTCTCTTTTATTCGGTTATTTTCTTTTCCATCCAGCTCAGCTCTAAAACAATGGTTGAAATGCTGTTGCTTGATAACAAATTAGAATGTTTTGTAAAAGTGAACGTAACACATGTACAGTTTTTTTAATCATTGTAAACTGTATATAGTACGGAGATATTGACATGATCCTCGACCTTTTATTACCATAACTTGACAGCTGATATAGTGTCTATATCTATGTATAACACCGGTTGTATGTTTCATAAGCGGGAGTATCACGAAGAGCTTCGATGTGCAGTACAAATACAAATCTTAAGGACTGGTATTGTACAAATTGTTAGGCGGAAATTGATATATTCAACCCTTAAATCTTGCAGTACTAGTAATATATTAATACATAAAGGCTAGGATCAGGTCACTATCTCCGTACTATACAGTTTTGTTTTAAGGAGTGTGTGACTGTATATCAACATGGTGGTCGAGATTGAGATGACCCTTGTTTGATTCTTGGCCGGACATTTGGTCATTTCTAAAAAGCTTTTTAGTATTTATTTCCCGAATAGGAATGAAATGGTCTGTAGCCCGGATAGTCTCTCGTGTATTGGAACTATACACTGGGCACTTTAAACACCCAGTTAGTGGGATTTGAAACAGCTAGGGTATCGAACTAGGATTCTTTGCATCACACAACTGGCTCTTCCTTCACAGCCAGAGGTCATTGGTCAATTGGACAGGAAACCATAAATGACTACATATTTACGACTGTCTCAGTCGAAAGCAAGCAAACGAACAAGCACAAAACGGGCTATTCAAACATCAAAAACGAAATAAAAGTAAACCTGTGTTAGATATCTTTATTTCGACTGACGAGCCATTCTTAAAATTATTAATGATCACAGTTAGCTTGTGGAGAAGGGCAGATAAGCCTTATGGAACCTCCTGGACAATATGAACCCCCTGGACAAGACTTACACGTAGATCCTATCTGATCGTTATATGTACCGCGTGGACATTCTATTGGCTGTCCAGGTGGACACATGTGGCCTACAGGACATAATCTACACGCAGGTCGTCCAGCATTACTGTAGGAGCCACCGGGACATCTATGCGGTGCCGTGGATCCTGGCTGACAGTATGTACCCGCTGGACATGTCTTGCACGTGGATTGTCCCGGCCATTCGTTATAGGAACCTGCCGCACATTCTGTTGGCATTACCGAACCTGGCGGACAATAATAACCCTGTGGGCAATCGTAACACACCATGTGTCCAGTGCTATTGCTGAAAGTTCCAGGTTGACATGGAATAGGTGATATCGATCCCATTGGACAAGCATGTCCCTCCGGACATACCATACACGACGATTGTCCGGTCTTGTTGTTATAGTAGCCAGGTGCACATTGTATTGGCAACGACCCAGCGGAACAATAAAACCCTACGAGACACATACCTCCTGGAGCCTGAGTACCGTCTGAAAAATAGGAACAGACATTGACGTAATCAAATCAAACTATAATCAAGCGATCCTCGGTAGACTATTAAGAGTACTGTTTTATCAAAGCACTTGAGAAAACCATACACTTACGTTCAGGTTTAAGTTCTTAATTATTCTTTAAGACCTACACGTTGGGGAAAGATATGGTTCGTAACAGTTCCTTGACTTAATAATAATTAGATCTGAACAACCCTTTATAACAATTGGTAGTTGTTAAATTTAAATTGAACATAAATTTGTGCTTTGATAAAATGTACCTGGGATATATAATACATTTTGTAGTCATAACTCGCGTCTTGAAGGACACATGGGTATATTATTAACTCGATTTGGATTGGTGCAAAATATTAATGCATTCTACTTTTGACGATACATGTTCTTACATAAGTCAATTGTTTATGCTACTTTGTTGTGCCTGGATGTATTTCTCTCATAATGAGTTCTCGAGGAGCTGTTTTGGTCAGTAAGACTACAAGGCTTCCTTATGTGTGTATCATGAAATCAATTACTGCTTTGTATGGTGCACGTATGGATACGTGTATGTCTCCGTAGCCCAATGGTTAGCACGCTTGTCGCTAATCTGGCGACCCGGGTTCAAATACTGGTGGAGGTACATATAGGTCTGCTATATTTCAACATAAAACTGACAACGGTCAAATAAAGGCTATGCTCGGCAGCATCGGTCGTTGCCATCTTGCCCTTATATCTTAAAACCTTATTTCGGATCCCTTAAAGTATACACAAACAGACTACATATACGTTTCCCCTGTTGGGCCTTTCAAGCAAGGGGTAGTACATGATTTATATTGTACTTTATTGAGGCCAGTGTTTGGATACATTGCCGTCCGTATTGTGTGCAAAAATCTTAGATAAAACACTCAAAACAAGCAACGAAGGCATTGCATGGGAACCAGCAGCGTCAGCAATAAAAATTTATAAATGTAATAAATTATCAATGTAATAATAAATGTCACAATTATTACGAGTATCGTTACGGTCATCGTTACATAGACGCAGCTCAAAACATCGAATATGATGAAAAGTCGAATCTCGATAGTTCGATAGTTCACCAACGTATTATCGACTTTTCACACTCTTACTTTCGCGTTTTCGTTATTTCAAGTTCCATCTGTGAATATACACCGTATACAATAACATAATACATTATAAAGGAGGTAATCACAAATTCTCACCAGGAGTCGGGGATGTGTTTCCTGGGCCGCAGAAGTAGCCTGCGTCACATGTTCCTGTCGGTGACGTCAGAGCGGGCGCGTCACAGTACATACCCACTGGGCAAAGTGTACAATCAGTTATGGATGTTCCCATGGTTGAATGTCTGTACGTTCCGACTCGACATGCTATCGGTGACGTCGAGTTGGCGGGACAATAATTACCGGATGGGCACTCTTCATATCCCCCTGAACCTGTAACATGTAGTTAATAAATTATAATGTTAGGCATGTAACAACTGTTGATCATAGTTACTCCTATATAAGTGCTATAAAGTGCTGCATTACACAGTGCACATGGTTTGGGAGAGAAGCCTATCATCATGGTATAGCATGAGAACTATCAAGTAGTGTTATGTAAGCATACCGAAATTATAATGTAGGGCTAACGCATGCTTTTTTGGGCTATAACATCTGCAGAGTCCCGAGGGACGGTTGGTGCCCAAGCCCGCTCACGAGGGACTCTGCATATGTTATAACGCGAAAAAAACATGCGTAAACGCTATTCTAACATAGCACGTGAGATTTGCCTTCTTTGCGTATATTGAGCTTACCATATTTTATTACCGCGATAAATATAGCTGATTGATGACGTCACGTTTGACGTCATATACAATGACAAATGACGTAACGGTGACGGTAACGTTCCTAGGAAAGAAAGTAGTTTGACGTCAACCTGTCTTGTTGTGCTATAAAAGGCAGAACATTGGCGATGTAAGAATCAAAATAATAAATAGGAGCTGTGCTTTGTTGTGTTATAAAATATAGGCACTCGTTTGAATGCGTACATTAAATCACTCGTGCTACGCACTCTTTATTTAATTACTACGCATCCAAACACGTGCCTTTATTTTATTACGCAACAAAACATAGCTACGTATTCATTATTTCTTAATTATAGCATACAAAACATCAATTATTGCGTTTGTATTTCAAAATAATGATGTTTTGGCGGGAGATCTTGTGGCGACGTCGTGAAAACAAACGTAACGTCATATCAGTTATTGTTATGCACGTCGACTTCCGGGATCGGCAAATATAAAGAAAACATGCATACTGCGGGTTTGTTTAAATTTATAATTTAAATATTATAGAAAACTAATTAGTAGTTAGATCTATAAATAAAATGGAATTACTGTTTATTTGACGCTGTATAACGTTTATAGTCGCCGGCGCGGCCCTGAAATAAGCATACGTAAAAATGGACGTTAACAGCGCGTGAATCTTTATGTTTACGCATGGTTTTCGTCCCGTTAACGTATGAGCAAAATCGCCGTTTTTTTGCTATAATTAACCTTAGAGAATTTATTTATTGACATACTAGCAAAATTTCATTACATATTATCTAAAAACAAACAAATTGTGTGCAGGTTCATGTATAAAGGTGTAAGTTCATAAAAATATACAGCATGCAGCATATTCGCAGGGACGTCTAAATTTACTCGACATAGACCGGGTGCTTGTTTTATCGGTACTCGTGATAACGAAGTGTTAGTGCATCATAATGACAACTAAGTGCATGTAAGCGAATAATACGAGGGCCACTTAAAAAGTATTGATCAGTGGGCGATAAATCAACATCCTTACCTCTGACTATATAAAAAGTGTACATTTTCTTAAAGAACAATCTCTCAGCTAGACGTTCGTGGTATTTTCATCATTTTATATTAAAGCATTTATATTTAATTGATATTTAAACAGGACATGGTTTAAAGCACTGGACAAAAAATACCTCATAAATACGTGATAAAATTGTGTTATATGGGCTCAAACGATTTATGAGCGTTTTTGTCAAATGTCGCTCAGGCTTACTGAAATTAAAATGATATCATTTGCAATATATATCATTGCACTATTAAATGGCAATCCATAATTTTGAAATCATTTAATTATTATCAAACTATAGCAATATAAACAAGTCACACCCGAGACTCAAAATACCACACTTACACCCTAATTAATATTAGCTATATCCTAGGTAAATACACACTAATTAGTCTTAATATGTCAATTTTAGTTTCATTCGTCGGACGATTTTAATCATTTTTACCTAAATTTAATTTTTTACTACAAAAGTTTATGTTGGATCCCAACTTTTAAAGAGTGGGTGGGGTAATGTTATACCCCCTATTTACGATAAAAAAAGGAAATTTACCCCTGTTGTCAATTCCATGTAATTTTTCTTATATGAAATTACTATCATGTGTTTTTATTTTTGTTTTCTGTATTTTTGTATTAGGGATATGACGTCATAAATCTAAAATACGTATTTTTTGGTCACGTGATCATGTTCTTTGAGCTGTTGTAAAGAACAAAGTATGAATAATTCAGGACATATTTATCATGTGAAAGATAGTAACATCTATAAATGTGTAAAAAAGCTACATGTTTGACTTTCCCACTTAAGACGTTCAGTAGGACAATACAGCAACAACATATAGGGTATAGTCCCAGCAAAATGCAGTTTTTGGAGTATTTTGAACATGGCAGATTCCTTTGATCAACTAAATCCATTTTGACTGTCCAAACAGTAATGTTGATTCACTACTAGTTCAACAAGTATACGGTGCATGAATTCTGCAAATTTCATTACAGTCTGATATCAATTATAGAAATTATGACCATTAATATCAACCCTTACGTCTACTAAAATACCTTATTTTCTCGCAATTCCAGTGTTTCATACCCCTATTGGTTCAATGTCATATGGATGGATGAATATTTTACCGATTGCATTATTGTTTTATTGGTTAGCTAGGCAAAGGTTGTATCTTTCAGAAAATGTCCACTTTTATACCCATCGATTGAATAATTATTAAACGTAGTATTGGCCACTGATTAATACTTTTTAAGTGGCCCTCGTATAGTGTATGTCCAGAAGGTATCGATGCTCTGTGAATGTCAAGAAATAAGTCTACCTGCACGGAGTTTGCTGCAAGGAATGGCATAAGCATACTGTCATAATCACACTCTCATAATCATAATGTCATAATCATACTCTCATAATCATAATGTCATACGCATAATGTCACAACCATAGTGTCATAAGCATAATGTCATAATCATAATGTCATAATCCCAATGTCACAATCATAATGTCATAAGCATAATGTCATAAGTATAATGTCATAATCACGATGTCACAATAATAATGTCACAATCATAATGTCAAAATCATAGTGTCATACGCATAATGTCATAAGCATAATGTCACAATTATAATGTCATAAGCATAATGTCATAATCATAATGTCATAATCCCAATGTCACAATCATAATGTCATAAGCATATTGTCATAAGCATAATGTCATAATCACAATGTCACAATAATAATGTCACAATCATAATGTCAAAATCATAGTGTCATACGCATAATGTCATAAGCATAATGTCACAATTATAATGTCATAATCATACTGGCATAATTATAATGGCATAATCAGCACGGCATAATTATAAGGGTATAATTATGATTGCATAATCATACTGGCATAATCATAACGTTACAATTATAATGACATAATCATACTGGCATAATCACGACGGCATAATTATAATTCCAAAATTATAATGGCATATCATAATGTCACGTACCTGGGCTACATACATACCCAGCTTTGCATGTTTTGTCGCTCACTGCAAATAAAATAAGAAATTGTCACATAATTGTACCGTGATTTAGATTAATTTAATCAAATATAAAGAGTAACTTAACTTAAAGAATTACATAATATGTAAATGTATAATAATATAACATTAGGAATTACTTTTAGCCACTAACTAACTACAATGTATGACTCAAATTTAGCAAAGAAGATAACAGAATGCAAAAATGTTTTGAAACAATAGAAAAAATGGAATTTAAGACTTATAGGAAAAATAACGATTCTAAAAAACGTGTGTCGTTCCAAAATTAATTTATCCTTTAACTCTTCTTCCAAAGCCATCGTCAAATTTCAGTGTAAAATGAATTAAACATATATTCTTTGATGTTTTATGGAATTCCGAACCTGATAAAATAGCACGTTATGTTATAATTCGAGAATACAAAGACGGTGGCCATAAAATGATTGACATTGAATGTTTTTAGACTCACTCAATATAAGTTGGATAAAAAGGTGCTTATTGGATTTATCAGTATAAAAATATAACATTTTATTCAGCATGTTAACAAAAATAAATGCTTTATTCTAATCAGTCGTTTCCAACAAACCAGCTGTCGTTTAAGAAGTCATAAGTTCTTTATAATTCTTGATCAAATACACATTAGGGACATTTACTCGTACATCGTTAGTAGGAACTCATCAACTAAAACATTATTAATAGTATTGATTCCTTTACCAAAATTTGCAAATTTAAATTTGAGCGTTACTTTAAGATAATCGTAAGTGCTTTGATAAAACAATACCCAAGGTGCCAGTTCTGTCAGAAATTAATTAAATTCTTCACGAGTCTCTATGGAATGGTGTTCTTGAGTGTCAGAACTGGAACCCTTTGTATACAGGCTACCAACAAAATAGCCCCATGTACGTATGTCCCCTAAGAACTAGGCATCTTGGCCGAACCAGTGATCGTCCAGCTAGGTTGTTTACTGCAATACAAATTTTACATAATGGCCGTGATTCCAACCCACACAGCATGAATGCGGACACAATTACAGTAGCTTTTGAATAACAACAACTCACCTAGACTGCTAACAACAGTGGCTGACAACAATACCAGCTGTAGATGCCTGTACTCTGAAATAATAATAATAATATATTAATAATATTTTATTACATTTATTTATGATATTACAAATACATGTAATAATAAAAGAGATTTATTATCTATTAACGAGCATTGATCTTTATTCAAATAACATCGTTAGAAAATACCTGGAAACCCGTGGGAAATAATATTATATTTAGAAATTACCTGAAACTGGGCTACGGCGGAACATGGCCCAAGACTGGTTTGCAAATGAATCTGGTTTTTATACAGTCCAGTTTTTAGAGTACACTTTCCATATTCTGATAAATATGGTTTTCGACTGTCTAGTGTTCAGATAATTCCATTTTTAGACAGTTCTTGTTTAATGGAAGTGTGCATGGAAATGATCAAGTACGTGTTACTTATATAGTTTCTACTCTAGTTGTTGCAAAGTCAGAGCACGATGTGTATCATATTTAAATAAAAAATATACTTATAGAAAATATTGTTATGTTAATTTATTTACGTAACTACAAGTTTACTACAAGTTTACTACAAGTTTATTATTACGTAAATAAAGGCCACCGGCCCAAAATACATACATGTTCACATGATAATTTCACAAAATAGTCAGTTGTGTCCATTGCAAGTTTTTAAGAATAAGTCAATTGTACTAAACAGCAGTAACAATAGTGTATACATATAATGATATCATGAAGTAGGAAATACACTAATAGGTGGTCTTATCTTTTCGCTCCAAAGATATAAACTGACAGCACAATTAGTTTAGATAGTAATTTATTTTAATCTGATTGTGAAGTTTTCCAACTGATAACTTCCAACGTATCTCTCTCGACACCTCATTCCTGATGTTATACTTTGCCTCGAGAGTATGACGTGTATGAAAAAGGAGAACTTGTGGCAAGTTTCTATTTTATGCTGAGCGTCTAGCCAGTGAATTACTGGTACCATTTTTATATAATTATACGGTGTGACACATAGGTGCTAGGCATGAAGCTATGTTGGTCCCCTCTACATTGACAACCAAACAACAAATTAAACAATTCCTGATCTATATATACAGGGTGTTAAAAAAGTTCGTTATCAAAATTTAAATTTATAAAAAGTTTCATTTGAGCTATGTACGCAGCTTCATTTAATGTCAGAGAGATTAGAACAATAGTAGAACCCTCTGAATTTCAAACTAAAAATGCACAGTCTTCTGAGGGCAAGAAAAATAAAATATTGAAACTCAAACATTGAGAACGAACTTTCTTAACGCCCTGTATATGTCTGAAGAACAATATTTTTATTTGTTGTTGGGTTGTAGAGCGGGGCATGTGGTCATATCCACACACCAAGCACCTGTAGTGCGACCTGAACATCATATTGGCGTATACATACTGGTTGTTTTAATGTATCTAGATGTCGTGTGGGTTTTTTTCTTTAGCAACATGTAAGTCATCGTTTTAAGGACGTTTGATAGAGTAACATGGGCCTTTTGCAGAAAATGACAAAAATCCTGATATTTCGCAATGTATACATGTTTGCATTAAAATCGATATTTTTTCTTGTTAAAATCATTTCCATGGTTTTGATGTACAAACACATTATTCTCTATCCCCGTTGAAGGTATATGCGCAGAAATGATGCGCATAAACAACTGTATTAAACGCCCTTAAGACGGCAAAGACGGACAGACAGCTGAATACAGTTTGGGCTAGATTCGATTAGCACATAGTCATAATGTGTATTATATTTGATCCCTTTTATTCATACAGTCAACTCTCGTTATCTCGAACTCGCTTATATCGAAAATTCGGTTACGTCGAAGTTTTTTTTGAAGCCCCGATTTTTTCCATTCTTTGTCTATATGAAATCTGGTCACCAATTATATCTCGAAGTTCTATATATTCTGTATAGGTAAAGTATTTGTTTATTATAGTGTCACCCCTATTGAAAGGGCTAGCCAATTGGACTTACGAGACACCTATATTCCGTGCGTACAGTACCTCCCGAATCCCTTCTCGTATTGCCGGGCGCCTGGCAGAGATGGGCCTACGGTAACTATTCTTTAACTAGCTGGCGGCTCACCAACCGACCGCATTAGTTCTAAACCAGCTTCCGCCGGGATTCGAACCTTCGATCTCCCGCTTCCAAGGCTAACGCCCTAACCACTCGGCTACGGTCGCGGTATATCTGATTAGCGCAAGCTTTAAACTCAGGCTTTGTCATCCGAATGTTAATTCTTACCAAAACATAATTTTCAAAAGTATAAACAAATCTATTACCTGCAGTGGTCCCCTTAAACATCTTCAAATATTTTTGTTTTATTATTTACAGATATAAAGACAAGCTTAGTCCCGTAGTTTATATGGATAACCCCTAAATAGTTCCGTATCTTAAATAAGACGTACTTTCCGAGTTTGTGAGAATAATACCAAATGTGAGATAGCGAAATTCTGCTTGATTAAAAGCCTGTGTATGATCAAAACGGCATGTGCATATTGTTGTAGTATATTATTAACAACTACAAAAACTTACTATTGTGTACGGAATGACACATGGTATCTTTAACATGTGGTTATCCTATTGTCAACAGAACTTCCTCTTCTGGGAAGTAGTATCTGTAATCAGATATCAACATTTCGCAATCCCAACCACTCCCCAAATTATATTGTTTTTCAAAAACTATTAGCAATACGTCACAACATTTCTACGTATATCTTGTTTAGAACATCAGTTTACTGGATACCGTCGTCTCTGCCACAACCCTGGTCAACGTTACGTTGTCTAGAAAGTTCAATACAAACTACATGTATTTTGCTTAGCGATTTTTCGGATCATTTACTCAATAAACACCAATCAATATTTTGCCGGCGGGCGACCAAGGGGGTATTAGAAAGTTTCGATTTTTTATGTCTAAATCCCCACCCTGGAGACAATGCTTACTGTTTAAATCCCCACCCTGGAGACAATGCTTACTGTTTAAATCCCCACCATGGGGCAAAGTTTTTCATCCAAGTGACTTTAATAACAACACGTATAAAAATATCGATGTCGTCTTTCGAGGTGTCAAAATTCCTGGACCAACGTCTATTTCCCGGGACTCGGAGTCGACAAGGTTATCAAATCCAGCCTGTCTGGAATATTCGTCTGTCTAATCCCCCCCCCCCCCCCCCCTGTATCCCCCAGGCGGGCATAATATTGACTGGTGTATAATGAGTAAATGATCCGAAAAATCGCTAAGCAAAATACATGTAGTTTGTATTGAACTTTTTAGACAACGTAACGTTGACACATCCGCATGTACATAAGTATCATACACGAACAGACATCGTTAACAAATGTATTCATACACACAAAGCATGCACACAACCATTCACAATACATAATTATATTAGGATTGATACAAAGTTACAAACTCACATACATACACAGAAATATTTACATAGAACAAGATACACATTATACTTGTATATATAAGCACACACAAAGATGCCCACATCAAGATGGACATCGGAAAATGTCACGTGACAAAAAAGTACTGTCAAAAATGTACTATCACCCTGCTGACAGTAAAAAAATGTTCAATCACATTGTATATTGATCCGCTTGATCGTAATAGTAAGAATACTACCTGTTTGTCTATGGGCAATTAACATTACGAAAAAAGTGAGGGGTAATAATATCACATACCACCGGGAATTAGACTTGGCCCGTATTTTATGGACCGGGAACACCCCTAAGGAATTAGACCAGGACTATCTGCACATTGGAGGGAAATTTGACAACCAATTTTCAAAAATGTCTAATTCCCCTTTATAACCCCCCCCCCCCCCTCAACTCTGGGGAAACATTGACAAGTGCATTAAGCGACACTTTGTCAAGAATGTTCCGAACTATTTTGTGATGAAAAATCACCCAAAAAAGAACATAGAATTGCCAGTTACAAAATGCCGTAAAATATAGTCACTTGCATGTTAGTTCATTTCATACAATAACAAGGGAGACTATTCAAAATTACTTATCCAAAATAGCATGTACGAGTTACCTCCTTTGTGCACATCGCGCAAGTTTTAGACTATTATTATTTTATAAGTTACAAGTTACAAGCGTTGCATGTTTAATATTATAAAATTATCAATATAATACGGCGTGTCAGTGTTCTGTGATGACGAGGGTTAAAAAGCCTTTGGACAATAAACTCTTCACGTATCGCTAAGATGCGCGCCAACATTGTGACAGACTCGGCCTCCCAATATTAGCTATATAATATTATATTACAATGCCAATAATTATATATTAATAATCAATTCTATGTTTTCAATTACAAATAATTGTAACGAACTTGTAGGAATAGTGCGCTGTGATAGTAAAAACATGCATGACATCATTTTTTCTGTTTATCTTGGAAATTTCAGGTGGATTCTTCGAGGCAGACAAAATTGTTTTACATGCCAAAAGTCTTCACCCGTTCTACAAACATTAATTACCTTTAATTGGCGGCTTCCTTTGATCTTGCCAAGAATTCCTTTGATGTTTTCCGCAGATATACACAATCGGTTTTGTACTTGTAGAAATGTTTTGATTTTCGGGATGAAATTTACGAGCTCAGATTGGTACCACGTGTCCTGACAGACGTCTATGACGTCATTGATGTCGTAAGGTGAAGTTTTGATTTGTTTTCATAGAAAAATATGAAACGGGATATAACTGGAAATTTTGAATGATCAACTATAATTTATGACGAAAAATGTTGCAAAATAGTACATGTGATCACATGTAGATTCTACTTGAATTGAATTGTAAAAGGGTCTTTTATTTGTATTATTAAATTTTTGTTTGTTGCATCGAAACTAGGTTTCTAGATCTACTAGAATCTATATTGGAATGTGTATTTCATCAAAGTTCAATTGCAGCAACTAATAATAGATTCTATATAACACAATTATATAAAAATAAATGGTCAATAATCAGGATAAGGTTTGATCTACTAGAACAGATTTCAACGATAATTTGGTTGTTTTAGGAAGTTTATCTTTTTTTAATTTCGTAGGAAAACGTTATACATATTACAAAACAATACAGTAACTCTACAAACCTATTTATTTAAAATTTAAAAAAATAAAAAAAGAACCTCCGGCGGGACTCGAACCCGCAATCCCCGGCTTAGGAGGCCGGTGCCTTATCCATTGGGCCACGGAGGCTAGTTATCTAACGTGCTCTATAATTGTATTATATAGTCTATTTATAGAACAAACGTCAAGAACGGTAACCGTGTTTTTACCGCGAAATTTGAACGGCGTTTGCGGGCGTTTAACTATTACTCTTAACGCTACCAAACTATATTGATTGATTTAAGGTAAAATTTTATAATAATTTTGTTAAAATACTATAGATATTGAGTACCGTGCTTCGAATTGATTTATTATTTGTGCTGATACCTGATTTATAGAATTAATCGAGCTGAGAATTATAATCTAAAGTCTCTGAAATAATTAATTTACAGGACCATCGTTGGAGTTCACACATTGATAGTGGTGGCGGAACGTTTCTATATAATTATTAAAGGTGTTATATATTACATTGATTCTGAATCACGAAGAAAAAAACCTTAGAATCATTAATGTGCGGGTTATGTATGCACATACAAATTTCTTTAAATGCTCATTTCAATACTTATAAGATCATCTCAAACTTAAGACCACACTGTTGAGAACCATTCCATTCATTTGCTATTATAGAAACCAACTCAGCATTGAGGAGCAATAACTGTTGTCAAGGATCATATTAAACAATATAGATAAACGAAATGTGTGGGACACTACCAGGGTCCGGAATTACAGCCAATACAAGTTTTAATACAGCCAGCTCTCTTATATTGAAAGTTATTATTTGAGGTTCATAAAAACAGTTTTTGAGAACAAGAGATAAATAACGTTAATCAGGTACATAATATTATTTTTGGCTTAGTTCATAGTGTAAATTAGTATATGTGTAAGCTATAAATGTAATATAACAGTCTGAGCGCTCAGAGTGTGGCACTCAGATTCAATAATTGCATCCTAATTCATAAATACAACAAAGAAAAGACATGTATATGAAATGTTATTATCAACACTCATATAACAATTTTATACATTTGCCTCATCTATGTTTATCATCTAAGACAAATAATAGCTCTTAATATATAACAGGTAGTGTTGAGTAACAAGTGTAAGTTTTGGCTGCAATCCCTGTGCTTTATCAACTCCCATCAAATCAAAAAGACCAGTTTTAAAAGCGGGTCCCAAGACTGATCGTATTATTAAGGTTTTGCTGTTGGCCCATTTAAATTGAGTTTAATGTAGCTATCTACATAAAAAAGATACAAATAATTTTATTAAAAACTTTATTTTAGTGACTGTATAATTCTATTTGACTGTAACTGTCAAATGGTTGATTGAGATAGGGGTATGATCATAGGACGTCCCTATTAACCCCTCACGGCGTTAACTCCGGACAAAGGGTGAGAGATTTAAAGATATACCGTATATTTAACAAAACAACTCGAAGATCATCGCAAGATAGTATCCGATACCAAAATACCCGTATTAGTTGTAACCCGATCTATTGATGATAATTAACAATCGGTATAAAACTAACACAGTACATGCATCTCATATTTCCTAATTTCTACATTTACAATCAGGCACTGAAATGCAGACGACACTCATCGCCACATCAAAACGATACAAAATGACACGTGATACCTGAAAGGTTAATCACATTAACGTTTTGGGGGATTTTCGTACTTTTTGTGCCGTGTACTTTATTCACACCAGAGACTGGCGTTTTATTATTATAATTATTAGCATTATTATTATTATTAGCATTAGGATTAATTGCATTATTTGCATTATTTGCATTATTTTCATTATTTTTTGTTATTATAATTTATTATTTATTATTATTAGTATATTTGAAAAGCGTGTATACCTGAGATATATGTACAATTTTAATTTATAATGCAATGCATATAAATACATGTGTTTTTATAATCATAATGAGTTATTAATATTAGCGTCTTTATTTTATTGCAGATTGCCCTCATGTATTTGACAGTAATTTTCAATATAGTCCACTAAACTTTCGGTCAATGATAACCCATAAAAGTCCAAACACTTTTTTCCAATGGGGTCCTGTATTTTGCTATAGGGGCAGTAAGTAGAAGAGATAGTCGTGTGATACATGGAATCAGGCTGGGATACCATAGCTCTTTCCGAACAGACACCATGTATAGTACCGGTATACACGAGACTACACATGGTTTGCCAACCTGTTCATCTCTGGTTGGGTGGGAAACACTGAAAAGCGTTTCGGAAATGTACATGTGCCCCGACCGAGATTCGAACTAGGGACCCATTGTTACAATAAAATAATAAAACACAAACAATGTTTTATTAAAATTCATTTTTATTATCAAGTAACTAAACACCAGTAAAGTATTGTATCTTGAACCTAGCATTACAAATCGCTGGTTTAGAATTAGAAGCTCGTAAGTACAATATCAATATTTTGAGAAAACAAGGAAAAACTGTCTGAAAACTATTCTTAATTTATGGAAAACAAGCTTTTTAAACTTCAGTTTGGTCAACATGACCACTTCCATTTTCATGAAAATAGGCTCATATATAAGAAGCGTCTTGTGATGCAGTTTTCAAATAAGCATGAGTCGTACTTACGACCTTCTAATTCTAAGCCAGCGAAATACAAACACTATCAAGATTAACATCCCCTGTGGGACACAAACATTGCCGTCGATATGCTTGTCCTTTAAACACCGGAGATGCTTGTGCCATCTTCGCAGTATCAAGTCACTTTTCATGTTAGTGAATTTATACAAAAAGAAATGCGACACGTACGACCGTGAATTAGTTTCTACATTTATCACATTTGTCATGTTCAAAGTATAGCATTTCTCCATTTTGATGTTAGCTTGACAGTCGGTTAATTCAAGGTGTGATGAATATATTTCAGAATATTATACAGTACAACCTCTGTTGATCAACACCCTTTTGGTGCCATACATATTGGATATTGTTTAGAGGTTGTTGCTCTACAGAGGTTAAATGTATAGTAAATTTGGGCCTACGGGTTTAAGTATGACTCCCCCGCCTACTGGGTTGAGTAGACACCACTGCCTTGTAGTTCGTCGTTGGATCGTCAAAGGCTAAGGGAGACAACCCAAACAGAAAATTGGGAGTGAAGTCCCGCAGGCGGTCTCTTGGACAGTTATCCCTTTGGGGACGGTTTCTCGTAGCAGTGGTATCTGATGCTAATCTTGGAACACTAATTAGTATTTGCATTAAGTACACATTTCAAGAGAGAACAGTGAACACCGGCTGAGGGAGTAATGCGCGTGCCAACCGGAGTTGAAACTTTTTATATTGTGTATTTTACCAGTTTGCATAAATGAGTGGCAGGCCCGGTTCCACTGGGGGGGCACAGGTTGGCCTCGGAGTGACCATTTTATACATCCCAAAAATGTTAAAATCCTTAAAATATTACCAATCGATCTGGCTATGGACCGATATTTTGTGATAACAGCCTCTTCGCCGGGATGGGACACCCCTCCCGCACCCATCCCATCATATCATCCCAATAGCTAGCTGTGCCCCCCCCACTCGAAAATTTCTGGATCCGGGCCTGAGTGGTATATGTGTTGATTGATGAATAGTTGTATAATGTATATATATTGTTTTAACCATGTCTTAATCGTGATTGTACAGCACTTTTGAACGTTTATATACAGGAAAAAGGTATGAATATGGTATAATGATAATATAGGGGCATTTTGAAGATGTTGTAATAGAGAGGTTGTTGCTGCACAGAGGGGCACTCTGGAGAGATTGTACTGCACAGTACTGTTCAAATGTTTCAACTAGGCACCTTCTTCTACGTGAAATGAAATGGAATGAAGTCAAACCTGAAACTAACAAAAGCATTTATAAAGACTATATTAAAACTTTTGTCCCGTAGAAATATTCACATACTAATATACGATTATACATTATTTTTATAGCGGAACCAGCCTTCATTCATGGGAAGTACAATGTTTCCTCGTCAAAGGTAAGAGTGCTTATGTTTGAATATTATCGGCAGTGATAAAATATATAACTGAAAGGAGGGGGTACGGAGAATGCAATAATTCTGTGTTTTATTACTGCGTGTGTTATTAACGATGACTGTGTTTTATTGCTGCGTGTGCTATGACGATATAATTACGTATCTGCTAGCGCATCGACCAAATGCTTAATACATATGTATAGCACGGATAATTTGACGTGATCCTGACCTTTATGCAAGGATATAAATCATCACAAGGTTCTTGGGTTGAAAATATAAACCGCGAGCAAATCGTGCAATATCGGTCTTTTAGATTTGTGTTAGTAAATAATTACACCTCGAGCGTCTTCGTGGTACTTCCCGCGTATGGAAACTTACCACCGGGGTTATATATATAGACACCATATGAGCTGTTAAATTATGCTAATAGAAGGTCGAGAATCTTGTCAAATTATCGGTACTATAGTCAAACATAAAGGTAGTATTATAACCATACCTCAGAGGTAGACTGATGTATATATATACATGTATCTGTATTTATTTATGTAGATAGTTCAGTTTGTCGTTCATCCCTGGATATATCTGTTACGAAGCTTCTGTCTACAGCAGACAGGAACAGGTGTAAACCTTGTATATAGATAATTATCCAAGAGGGGTGTTACAGAAGCCGTAATCATCACTCTGGATCTGAGATTTTAATAAGACGAAAAATTGAATTTCCCTTCTCATGCGGATGAAATACGTTAAAATGGCACGGGTGTGTCGCCCTTGTTTGACAGTTAGCTGTTTAATAACCATATGAAACCAGAGACCAGGATTACAACCAATAGTTACACTTAACACGAAGAACTCACTCTCAGGATTGGGGAATTCTCAGTTTTGGGGATCACCAGGAATATTTCTGAGAGTTGAGTGGAGAATGCTGAGTATGGCAAATAGTACACTCACCTCCACTCAGATGATTCAAAATGGCGTTTTTTTGTCAGAAGACAAGAACGCCAGCGTCGTATTAAGTTAGGAAACAGAAGACGTTAGAGACGCTTAGAGCGATCATTTATCTTGAAGACTTCGTTAATGTTTGATAAAAATCTCCAGAACTAGTTAAACAACCCTCACACCAGACTTCTCTTCATTACAAAGAAAATACTTGAGATGTTTCAAGTTGTCTGTTAGGCAAATTGATGTAACCATCAAACATATCCTAGTAAATCTGGCTGCAAAAGTTCACGGTAATATGAGGCCTGTGAAATATATAGATTGGTTGTGCTTTCTAAGGTACATAAAGATAAAAAAAATCCTTTCACAAATTTAAATTGATATACAGTGCAACCTCTCCAATACAGCCCTCAAGTTATCATTTATTATAAAATTAAATTAAGCATCAACCTCACTTTTGGTAGTATAATGTCTCATAAAGGGGATGGGTATTCCAAAGTTTTTGAATGATTTGATAAAGCAAGCTTGTGCGTTTAATAAAGCGAATGAGTTCGGATGTGTTAAGTACAGTAACATCGTTCATCTTTGTTTTTAGTTTCGTGGATGTACGAAAAATAGCGGACCAGTGGGAAAATCGAGGATTAAAACATATTTAAGGGAAGTCTACGTACTAATGACAGCCCATTCATCCCCAGAGCTTCAACGACTTTGCAATTTATCAATTGGTGTTGAATGAGTCTTGCTTTGGGGGTGGGGGTGGATGGGCTATGGTTTGGGGTTAAATGAGCCTGCTTCCCATACGGAATATGGTTATTGCCACAATTCAAAATGAAGACGACGGAAAACAACAACCCCGCAAATAATAATGGTTGTACAGGTTTTTAGGTGAGGGTCGATAGGGTTAATCGAATTTTCGAGACAAATAACACAGATTTACCTCGATACACGAGACGGAGTCCGAAAAATGATACCAACTGATTGTAGTCTGGTTCCCGTCACCAATCTTAAACTACGAAGATAGTAAAGATCGGGAACCAGACTAAACTGCTTGTAACTCTTCACAAAAGGAGACACATTACGCAACATTATCGTCTGCAGTGTTACTGACAGACGAGAGGTTTTTTGTTTCTTTTCAGGCGCATTCAACCTTTGAAGTTTTCAATTTGCACCGCAAATATCATCTATCAAAGAAAACATCTGTTTGGATAGGAAAGGAAACACATATTTCATGTTTTGTGCTTATCTTTTCTTCTATAATGTTCACTGACGTTTCGATATCTGACGATGTTAGCGCGTCTGCTTAGCGTGAAATTTCGGATTACCAAAGTACCTCTGACGCTAACAGTATCGACAAATATGCTGCATAAGATGTTCCCCGCCCACTTTCTAATTGGCAATATTTATTTGTCTGAATTGTCTCTAGACACAAGGTGATCATGTTTAGTTTGTTAATACATTCGTATCCCCTATAATTTACTTCAAATTTCTTGACTTGAACAATTTACATCCCGTTGTTTGACGCCCACCCGGTTGATGCCAGCGGATAATATACACGTCAGTCATCCGGACGACCGGGTTTGAATACTTGGTCAGACAGGTTGTGTGCTTTATGACGTCTGATACGGTCATGTCCTCAATCTGAGGAGAGGTTGAAAGCTGTCTTGAGAAGAGCAAGTAACTGTAAGTACAGGGGTGGTATTCAATATTGATCTTATTCAATTGGAAAATAAGAATAGCCAATCATATCGCCTGTTACTGACCAAGAGTTTATTATGGTGTGATCTGATTGCTTGTCCTTATTTTTAAGTCAAGTAAGATCAATATTGACTACCACCCCTGGTGTATAACTAATTCCACGAAAACTAGTAAGCCTACGTTGAATGTACTTTTGTCGCCTATATAGACTGACGTCTTTGAGCGATTAGGTATTCCTCGAGTTTGCCCTCCTCTGTCCTATGCATGTTTGTAATTTTCTGATTCGCTCCTCGCTGTTATTTTCTGCTGATATGCTCCGTTCTGCTCTGCGCTGTTTCACTCTGCTCTGTTCTTTTCTGCTCCATTCTGCCCTGTTCTGATCTGATCCCTACTGTTAAGCTCTAATGCTCCGCTTGGCTCCGCTCCACTTTCAAATTCTTCACATATTTACACGACATTCAATCCAGGACAAGCGGTTTATAAACTCCAAATAACCCGAGAAACTAATTAACCTTTCCATACCGCTATACCATCCTCGGTACAGTTCACAATACATGACCATTGTCCATTAACGTTCAAACCTCAGCATGTATCAATTATACATTGTAGCCGAACTACTGTAGTATCCGATAACTGATTAATCATCCGATAAAAAATGAAAATAAAAGTGGCTTCCGTGTTCGCCGCTTTCTTTGTTAACTAACTTTACTTGTATAAACTATATAATCTAGAATATAAAACTGACAATAATGGTCATTTGGTGTTTATTGTGTACTTTTCTTCAAACTGTGTCAATTTATTTCAATAATTGTTGATAATAGAGAGAACTTAATGACAGGCAATTACTCGCACATTCGCATTCTTTTACTTGACCCTTTTATACATATGATCGTAGCAGTAAAGTACACGAACAGTTGATGTAAAAACTTGAGTTCTCAAATCTGGCGGCTACACAGAGACCGCCATGAGAACAAATGTGGTCTTCTTTGAACGGTGTTCTCTCTTAACAGGTTAAATTCTGAATCAGTCTGACTGGGCACGGTATTTAAAGACAGTTTTATGGTATTGGTCTTTGGGCACAGGTGGTCTTTACATTATATTTGACTGGTTGCTATGATATATAGCTTCTTTGCTCAACGTTTAAAGGCATCAAAGTTTGGATAATCTCGGGTATTGACTATTGTCTATAAATTGTAATCATGTAATGTTGTTGCATGAAACAGTGTTGGGATCACCTCGACTATTGTACGGGAATTGCAGAGATTATAATGGTGTGTATTCGGATAGCCTCGGCTATTGTACGGAAAATGCCGAGATTGTGACGATGTTGCATGAAACAGTTTTCGGATCACCTCGACTATTGTACGGAAAATGCCGAGATTGTGACGATGTTGCATGAAACCGTATTTGGATCACCTCGACTATTGTACGGAAAATGCCGAGATTATGACGATGTTGCATGAAACATTTTTCGGATCACCTCGACTATTGTATGGAATAAGTTATGCCGAGATTGTGACGATGTTGCATGAAACAGTTTTCGGATCACCTCGACTATTGTACGGAAAATGCCGAGATTGTGATGACGCTGCAGGAAACAGTTTTCCGAGTCACCCTGACTATTGTACGTAAAATGCCGAGATTGTGATGGTGCTGCATGAAACACTACATACGATTCACTTCGGTCATTTTACAGAAATTGTCGAGATCAGAGATGTTCGGACGTACGGAAAGTGTCTAGATTATGAATATGAGCGGCTATTGTACGGGTATTGCCGAGATATTTTCGGATTGCTGAAAACAGCCGCCGATTAATGGCGTATGATCAAAGGACGGTTAACAGTAAACAATGGCATTTATCTGACAAGAGTCATGCCATACAACTGTTATATTGGTACATTTTAGATAATATTGTGTTTGAAGTAAAAAAGCACATATATATAAACCCATTACGCTACGACCATAAACTTAAATATGTACCAAATAGCACTATATATGTATACACGAAATTAAAGGCGATGTATCCGTATCTGCCCGCGAATTTAATATGCGATTTTTGTGTGGCGTAAACGCCACACAATGATATTACCACTTTTCAGCTTACGACCAATTTAACGCATTAGGCCTCGGCAAATAAATAGTTCTATGATTTGAACAATATTACAAGCATGCAACACAGGTTACACGTATCATTGGACCTGATTTGTTTACATTACCAACATTTACTTATATTAAGACCAACAATTTTATCAGACTTTTATTTTTAGAGGATTTTTATAGCAAATCATTCCGCAACGGACTATATTTTTACTACCAACGAATGTTCTCACTGGTGGCGGGAATCTAATAGTTCCCACGGTTTTCAATCGTATACTGTAACGTATGTAAATCACTCCGCCGCTGCACATTGCAGACGATGACCTAATTATGTTGTATACAAACATTGATGCTATATATAGCTGGTGGGGGAAACTGAAATAGTTCTACGTACATATAACGATGTTATCGCGGTAAGCGTTAAACGCACTAGTCAATTTCTACCGTGCTTTATATAAGAACTCATAATTTTCGTATCTATTATCCGATTTTGAATATTTAAAGCTTGTAATGAAGCAGAGATATATGTCTCTCTTTTCGACAACATTCAACACGATACCCTAATTAGTTAATCCACGGCGACGAGTAAGAATCCGTTCCGCGTAAAAGTAAGTTTAAAATATCCCGTTTTATACCAAATAAACGGTCCAAAATCATCAATTATTAATTTAATATTCGATCGATTTTGTTCGTTAAAGCTTGTTTTAAAAGCTAATACTTAAAGGTTTTATAAAATGTAAAACTTGTTTTTAAAGCATTAATCGGCCGATCGATATGTGGGAGCGACGCCATGTTTACCCCTTTTACATACGTTAATATAGAGTGTCATTTAATTAACATGCGTGGTCATACGGAGAATAAACAGTCAGTTATCTTGACACTGGTCGAATTCTCCAAGTCGTTAAAAATGGTACATGTATTTGTAAATATCCCTTCATTGATGCTCAGCAGTTACTTAAGTAAGTTCCAGGTAACTGCTGGTTCTCTTGGTGTCTTTAGCAGCACAAATGTTTGAGTAAGGGTGGGCTTATCAGAACTGTGACATAAAATTATGATACAACCTGGATTCGATATTGGATTTAATGGCATCAGTACGCCACACAACAGTACTTTCAGTGCTTTGATTAATAATGTGATTTAACTATGCAGTAATTAGTACTAATGGGAGATATTAGTAAGTTATCTCCCCTTACTACTCTCTAAAATTTCATAGGTCCTATCATGCGGATTACTCTGCTTTTATCCGTTTTGTTTGTTGTGCATGGTAGTAATTAGGCTGAAATATTTGCAACATTAATTATCAGATTAAATAACAAGTTCGGCTACATGTTGTTTACACACCTTGGTGTATAAATTTTGACGGCCTTAACATAAAAGGTAATACAGAAGTGAGAAATTCCATATCTAAAATCAGGGATATTCCTGTGAGAAACAAGGATAAAGTCCGAGGATTTAAACTAGTTAGGACCGCTGTGCTAATTGGTCTACCTCGGGCTTTATGTTACAAGGGAGATAATTTATATGCCACTAATGTCTCTCATTACCAGTTTATATTTGTATGCCACTGAAGCAATCCAAAAAACCTATAGCTAAAGTTGTACAGTCCATTTACTACTATTGACATGTAAAAAATGATCAATGCGAGGACAACTGGGGGGGGGGGGCACGGACCCCCTGTGCCCCCCCCCCCCCCGGTGGATCCGGGCCTGTTTTACTAGAAACAAAAACAATCGCGAATATTTCCTGCATTTTGGTTTTAGAACATGAACTAGTACGTAGAAAAACTATAAGATTATTGTTCAAAAAGTTACTCTTGTATAGTATCACTAACAAGTAATCCAAGTTCAGATCTTTCTTTGATATAAGGCATGATATCAACCCTACTTTCACTTTCATATTTAAGCCTGAATATCAAAATTTTCTAAATAAAACAGTTTCACTACATCGCATACATGTGTACAAAGCATTTACACCCAATAACAAGATTCTAATGCTGATTTGTCAACACATACCACCATTTCCAGCCAAATCAAAGTTTTTTACAGGACTACTGTAGTGTATCTGATTTTGGTCCGCGTAGTCATTTGGTGGTTTGTTACCATTAGAAATATAGAGGGACAATTTTTGGATCGATTAAAAACACATTTATATCAGTTCTATCAGTTCGTGAAAAAAACTTCAGACACTCTAACGTTAGTCACGCACGTTGATTAAACTTCGTGCGTTAGTTTACTGCAATGTATTTTTATCAATACGTCTTTCCTTTTTCATACATGTTTTAGCTTTGTACCAAAGAGTATGTGTATATTAAACATACATTGTGACCAAACAGATAAATGGAATTAAAACAAAATTTTAATATAGCTAAAAATACGGACGCATTCACTTTAAATGGAACGGTATAATACATCTACCTTCCTCGTTTCACAAACCAGATATTCCATCCACTTGCCGCTATCTTTGATTCTATTAGAAACACTTTTCATCGATGGTGTTTTATACCAAAGATAGGAGAGTTGCCAGACCGTCTAATCAAGGTGGAAAATGTGTAGATTTAGATTAAAATATCATCGGTGGATTCGTGTTCGGTGAATCTCGAAACGCTTGTGATTCCATCCGAATCTATGAACACTCAGTATAAATGCGATATTGACCAAAAAGCATATTAAAGACAGTCGCAAGCATGTGGCGTTCATGTATAGGCTGAACACGGGCATTAGGCAAAATGTGAGTCCGACAGAAGAACATTTAATTGATACGTTGAATTATTCTTGATCCCTGACTGGCCAATATTGGATTCATAGATCCCGGACGCGGAAGTGCGGATACAGTTAGCAAGCGTACGAGTCCATACAACTACCATCTGCATGGTTATCTATGTTTATTTATAGTGCCGTTCATTTCGCTCGATCGTCCTGTGTTCGTTCGTTCACTCGTCTGTACTGTTTGTTTGGTTTTAATTACATGTACTCCCATTCAGTTGTTGTTTGTCCTGATCGCTGGTTCGTTCGTTGGTTCGTTGGTTCGTTCGTTCGTTCGTTCGTTCCGACGGTTCGTTCGTTCGTTCCGACGGTTCGTTCCGACGGTTCGTTCGTTCGTTCCGACGGTTCGTTCCGACGGTTCGTTCCGACGGTTCGTTCGTTCGTTCGTTCGTTCGTTCGTTCGTAGCGTTCGTTAGCTCTTCGTGAAGTCTGCAGGATTTTTAACTTCGTTTTTTAACCCGGATATATGCCTATACGAACCGTAACAAAATGTTAGTGTCGTTTTCTTCTATAAAACAAAACTTATGTATCTGTATTAATTGTTCCGGTTTTATTTCCATATTTATGTTCATAGTCGGCAAACCTTGCAGTGTATAGGTATACAAGTTATACATGCATCCACAGGGAATCCCAAACCGCGATCTCAGAATACAAGTACTTTAAAGCATTTGCGTTTAATAATTACCACCAAAAACCTACACCATACATTCATATATGAAGCACATACATATTCACCGTTCTTGATAGATTGTTATACGTCATACACTTGAGCGTTCCCGGCATGACTTAAACAGTCTCGAGCGCGATTTGATGAGAAAACCAGATTTTTCCACCCCTGAGATTCACATGCTTGTATTAAGAATTGCTGCACGTGTAAGTTAACAAGAGCGTGCTTCTTGCTTGAACACGAGTATTCCACATGTTTACAAATGATGAAGATTGATCTATCATTAAATCCTGTTTACGAATATTCTACATCGGGCAATTTGAACTTTCTACGGATGACTCTCTTGGAATTTTCCGCCACGTGCCAAAAACGATAAAAAGAAGGGGTATAGAAATTCATGAATGAATTGATACGTAAAATGCATCTTACAGATTTAATTGATGAGGTCGCAGGGAATATTTATAAAGCGCTTACGGAATAAGCATAGGCGAAAGAAATAAGACGGGGTTAATAAAGTTGATATGCTTTTATTTATCCTCGCCACTGGGACTCCAGAAGAGGTTTGTAATTTTGGCGGGATAGTGCATGATACAGAAGATGCCCCAGTTTCACAACCGTCCCCGGTTATTTTACATGTCATGTAAAACATCATACACGGGACCTTAAAAGGGTTTTTAAAGTCTCATCCGAAAGATTGTTAGTGAAGTTAGGATTTAGGTGGGAAACACTTAAAATAAGTTTCTGTTTTTATTCGGCTGGATGTGGGATCTAACTCACAGCCTTCGGATCAGCAGTCAGTAACTCTCACCACTCGACCACTGGTCCACCTTTTAATAAAGAGTATACTAGTAGGTCACGGCTATTTATAGAATTGTTGGTCTGGTCGAGTGTTAGTGACAATTTGCTATCATTTCCTCAAATGTAAATTTTGAACTAAAACGAATTGTACTAAGAAATAAAAAAAGTTAAAAAACGCTAACATTTCCGCACGCCATAATAAATGTCTGAACTTCCAAATTCGCCAACTTTTTGATCCGCAGAAATATCAACGTACCCAGGAGTGGATGAGATGTTATATTAATCTGCTGAATATTGCAGGATATTGTCTTACTCATAGAACATAATGAATCACTGAGAAAACTATGATGTGTATGATAATTATGTGTAGGCTACAGTTATTGTTTTTATTTCATTCAAACATTTGGTGAAGCCTAGGTCCCACTGAGCATTTATTGCCACTGCGATGTACTCCCGATTGAAATGAGCATTCAGGACATCGGGAACAGATTCCTCGTGGTCTATGGGAAGTCATGAGACAGTTTGTGATATCGAAATGGATTGTGGTTAATCGGGTGGTATCGGAAGAAATCGGAAGAACATCGCCGATGTGGAATTCCTCAGTGGTACATAGGCTTTAGCAGTTGGATCCTGTGTTCGTATTTATTATATAATATGTATATAAGCATTGACTCAGCATCAGTTTCGTTCGACGGCTCATATCATTATGAGTTTGTCTCGGGAAAGTTCGTTTTACGAATGATGAGTTCGTATTCCGTTCTACAAATCTTGCCATTGTTACAGTACCATCTCGGCAAAGTCCGTTTTACGAATGTTGAGTTCGTATTCCGTTCAGCAAACTTCTGTTACAGCACAGGAATTTGAAATTCTATCCGTAAGTATTCTTCGTTGAATGACGGCTTTCTTGGTCGCTTGTATCTTTTATTTTCTTAGCTCTGGCTACGGGATTCCATTTTGGAGGGGAAAATGCGTTGCGTTCTTTCAGTAAATTAAATGTGCAAAAATGTATTGAGCGATTTTGAATAGATCGACTGCTTTGATATTTTATGGATAGAATTTCAAATTTCTGTGGTTACAGTAACATCTCGACAATTTCCGTTAAACGAATCATTCGCAATGTAGAGTCTGATAAACCAGTCATAAAATTGACATGAAAAACGGGGCTTTCAGCATCCATCGAGTAATGTCCACATACGCATGTAACCCACGGATTTAACCGGGTTTTATCTCATTCATTACGGAGTTATCTGCCCGTGATAAAGAGATTGAATCTTCGCCATAAAGAGTAATTGTCCCTAATTTACGACCATATGGATTTATTTATCATTATATGTTTTCTATTGAATGAAGTATGCATGCCGCGAGACCAAGAATTAAAATAAACCAATATTATATCGAAAGTACTAAAACCCGTCTGTCTCGTTTATTCCGTACAACACTATAGGGTTTTAAAACCCGTCCGTCCCGTTTGTTCCGTACAACAGATGGGGTTAATTATCATCAGTTCTCGCTGTGAAGGTTTGTTTTTGTAATGTAATTCAATTATTGTGTTGTTAATATGATCATTATTCATAATCTAGTGAAAGTGATCTATCCAGCAGACGCTTGTTTGTCTGGTATTACGGTTGATATGGAGTCTGTGTGGTGAAATGGAGCGTTTATTTCTCACTCAAATTGATGTACTGTCGACGTTAAACGCTATTATAGTCTAACATACTCTTTTCATTTTTGTGCCTCGACCAGCAGTCTGCCCAAGTTACTATAGGAGCGTTATTCAAACACATTACCCTATTAGATACAGAACAGATACTGTATGCACTTTTAATTGGTAAGTATGTGCATCTTTTCCACTTTTTACTATTGAATTTTTGACACGTGCCAATGTGTCTAGTTGAGTGGGAAACACCGAAAAGCGTTTCTTAAATGTCAGTGCCCCGGCTGGGATTCTAACCAGGGATCTCCGGATAGGTAGCCGAGAGCGCAAACCATTTGGACAACGTTTAAAATGGCTGGCCCGTTCGGGTGACATTATAAGATATAAAGCTTTTTACTGGTTTTCTCTTCAACAAACAACTGACGTCGTCTCTGCGAAAGGTAAAAAACTTATATCTTATAATGTCACCCACACGGGCAAAGCATTTTTGACTAATGAGACTCATGTCTATAAGTACCTCCTACATTCCTTCTCTTATCAGTGGCCGGAAGCTTGGCAGTGATGGGCCTACGGTAACCATTCATGTCCAACTATCTGTATCATATCAGGCTTTGACTAGCTGACGGCTCACCCAGACTGTATCAGTTCTACATGTGGAGGACAGGACCTTAGCCAATGTAGACCGGAAGAATATAAACTTTTCATGCCCAGGAACCAACCCACAATCGTACCAAGTTATCATAACCAATAGTTACTAACCAGTTATAATAGGGAAGGCCGTCGTTAGTAGGCAAATACATGCAAGCAAATTCCCAAGTACCAGCCATTAGACTATGAATGAACAATTAAATCTAGCCATTGACAATAATTTTATTAACAATGATAATTAATCGGGTGGGCCTTAATTTTCAAAGGAATGAGGTGCAATGACTCATTATTATGCATGAGAATGCACTCTCCTTTGTTTCCTCCAAGATCTAATGAAACATATGCCACGGCACTTAACTAGCTAAACACTAGCTACATACTGGCTACTGATTCACGAGAATGTCGATTTATAATTTTATGAATGACATTTCATTGATAAAAATATCTTGTATAAGTCAATTTCCTAGGTTGAATTGTGCTGGGTCTTCATTTTAAAATAAACAGACCGTGCAAGTATAATTGACAATGCACAATATGCGTACATGCCCAAAAGACCAAGTGCGATTGGACTACTATGAGACAAGCCAGGTAGCAAACTAGTGACGCAGCCTTGCGTTTTCGTTCTCTTTCTATAACTTATATTTAAAATGTACATGTATGTATATATACTGTTCATCTCCCCTACATGTCCTAGTGGAAGAGGTCATTTATCCTGGTGATTGAAAGGTAAAGGTACAGTGACCTGAGAGAAAAATCCTCGGTGGAATCCAAAACTCTCGAACCCTCGACATCCAGGTCACGATCGAGTAGAATTCGTAACAAGAACCAAAATATAGCCATCTCGAAAGCATGATATTTGAGCGTCTGCTTCCAGTGCGGAATGTCTCGGGTTCAATCCCATGCCGCGTCATACCAAAGACAAAACAAAAATGGTACAAGTAATTCACTTGCTAGATGCTCTCCAAAAAAGAGAATCGGACTTCTCTTCTCTCATACCCTCGTGGCGATTGATAACATCAGGAACAAGGTGTCGAGAGTGATTAATATAAGCCGAAAAATCGAGCTTAAATAAATTAGTATAAACTAAGAACCAAAATGAATTCAGTAATAACAAGTATTCGGTGCAATAAAAATGCACTTGAACAAGCCATTACCTTGAAGCTGGGAAAACATCGCTGCAATGTCGATGTGTTTCTTTCTTATTCTTGATAACATTCGGAATAATGCTACTATTATTTCGTTTTTTCTTCCCTTTTCCGTTAACTTTCCCATTCCGATTGGATATCTGCCAAAAGCTCCCTCTAGGTGATTTTATCATCAGCCTGACTTATCTCCGACATAATGTTTTAACATTATTTTACCATTGAGACAGGCATACTGGAGAAACAATCGACTCGTATAGTTTTTTATTGTTTGTAAATCATATTATCTATCCCGTTGATTAACTGAGATTGCTCCAATATTGTCTTCAAGGCGGTATATCTTCGTATCATTATACAGGCTTTATGTGCGGAAGAGTTTCCTTTCCATCGTCTAGCCAAAAACAACAGATACTTACGACCGAATCACGAATACTATGTCTAGCTGTATATGACTTAGCTACCAAGCAAATACGACCGAATTACGGTTTCTAGCTTAAGCTACCAAGAACTTTCGACCAAATTATTATTCTATCTTGTAACTACCGACTACAATAGGTACCGCCTGGCTATTAGCTACAAATAACTTACGATCGATTTACGACGCCTAGCTATTTGGTACGAATAATTTACGATCGAATTACGACGCCTAGCTATTAGCTACAAATAATTTACGATCGAATTACGACGCCTAACTAGTAGCTACAAAAACATACGACCGAATCATGATGCCTAGCTAGCAGCTATCAAGAACTTACGATCGAGTCGTGACGCCTAGCTAGTAGCTATCAAGAACTTACGATCGAGTCGTGACGCCTAGCTAGTAGCTATCAAGAACTTACGATCGAGTCGTGACGCCTAGCTAGCAGCTACAAATAACTTACGATTGAATTACGACGCATAGCTATTAGCTACAAATAACTTACGAACGAATTACGACGCCTAGCTAGTAGCTACAAAAAAACTTACGACCGAATCGTGACGCCTAGCTAGTAGCTGACATGAACTTACGACCGAATTGTGACGCCTAGCTATTAACTACTAATAATCTACGACCAAATCATGACTCCTAGCTAGTAGCTATCAAGAACTTACGATCGAATAACCATACAAAGCAATCGTCAGCAGAAACAGTCATTCCATAACCATTCTGCATCATAACACACGCAGCAATATAGAGTGAATCAATCCATTAAAGCACAATACATGCGATTAATCAACTGAGTCAGTATGATACTGGTATTGTCATATCTCACGGAACCAACGATTTATTGGGTTCAGTCCATGTTTACAAGCAGGACACATTCGTCATTTTGGCAAGAATTATTGCAAGTTACTAGTGATTGGTGTAATTCTGATACATGTGCATCATATCTATACACTCGCATGAACTATCCGCAACAACATGTCATTGATCTAGCGTAGGCATTATATAGAGGATCTTGCATGAGTGCTCATTACATACGAGTTTTATTAAACGAGTGGACAAAATGATATGACACGAGGCTTTGCTTTTGTCGACGAGTTTAATAAAACTCGTTTGTAATGAGCACGAATGTAAGATTCTATTTATCACATAACCTTAGAAAACGCTCAATATTGTTCATAAGGATGATGTACGCTGCATATGTTTCAGCCAAAATTTTGCGGTACAATGAGCGCGACGTCATGGTGACGTTGATATTATTCTGACGTCAGTGACGGATCAATGCATGGATTGGCTAACGTCACGTCAAGCTAATTTAAATATTTATTGCATGGTCTGGGAGTGCCGAACAATATTTACGTCACGGCTTTACGGCACTCCTGGACCACAGGTTATGTGATAAATAACGGCGGCGTCCAGTAATTTGTCTGTACTATAACTCAAACAGCTTTCGTGCGATCGTCTTCAAACTTGCTGACAATGCTTATGAACGTAATATCTAGGCCAAGTTTGATTATAGGCCAAATCGGCCCAGGCCTTCTTGGGTTATGGTCCTTCATTTACCAAAAAAAATGAAATTTGCCTTGTCTGTACTCGAACTAAAACAGTTTTCGTGTGATCGTTTTCAAATTTGGTGCATTTGTCGAAACCGTTTACATGTATATAGTTTGTGATTATAAAGATTAGTTTAAAGATAATTGTTTAAAAATGTTTTGACATAATATGGGCTTTTATTTCACAATCAATATTTTTTGTCACTAGCACAACCAAGACGGGCGTATTTTGTGACATTATGGCACTCTTGTATATAATTATATAGGTATTTTGTCTGAATGATGGTAAACTAAATCTAGTACAGTACAAGTGACTAAAAAGCAAGTTTCAGAATGACCCTAGAAATGTAACAATTTACAGTTAACGGAACCCCCAATTCATTCAGCGTAAGCAATATACATTATGCTTTGCATGAATTCAATCGTGGTCACAACGAATTGTTCATTTAACTGTTGCACATGCATAACCAACATTTTACACGGCGTACTGTTTAGTTTTTTGTCTTCTGTTGCCATAGCAACCTCCGATTTTATGAAAACAATTTCAAGTTTTATGAGAACGCAAGCTATTTAATATTCATAACGCTGTCACCATATGCTGGGAGCATACTCTAGCTATTCCTGTACCTTTGGGAGGCTTGTGCAATGCGGCAGATACAACAATAATAAACCATTGTGATAAAGTAATAACTACTAGAACATGGCCACTTATAATGGCTCTCCCCGTATGCAAGCAAATTACAATTTTAATTTAAACATTGCGAATTCTTGAAATTCTGCAAGACATGATACTAGTAAGTTTTATCCAAGATTGTTTAAAATCTGGAGCCTGCAAGGAAATTAAACGTTTGTTTTAAACGCTTCAACGTTGTTTAAATTCCTTCTTTCTGATTAAACTTTGTTGTAGAGAATGGAGACATTCATTGTCAGTATTCTAGCCATTCTGATCGCCTCGATGTTTTTACCAGAGACAAACAGAAATGGCCGAGCTTTCACGATTGTATCCTAGCTTGTATAAATGAGAGCAAACAAAAATTATATTTTTAGAATAAATCAAGCCTATCATGGATTTTCTCGAAAGTGCATGTGCTTAATCCACAGCATATATACTTAATCACTGTATCATTTCTTGCGAGTATATACAAATCAACTTGTATGACTTAATGTGAGCACAAAGTTTTATCAATTAATGTGTGTGCTGTGAGCGAAAACACCAGTAACATCCGGTCACTGTATGACTGGTGTACGGTTTATTGCGATAACCGGAAGTTGACTCATTTATACAGTGTGCAATCCAAAGAATGTTCTCTTCTCTCATACCCTCGTGGTGGTTAATACCATCACAAACGAGGTGTCGATTTATCTAAGCTGCTTAAACTTGTTTCGCAATCGGCCTAAAATAAATGACAGTAGTATGAACTAAACTAGAATTATATTTCAGACTATGACACTGTTCCTGTTGATCTAATTAATTGTCGGTAGACATACCAAAACACACATGCTACATTGACCGTGTTAAGAATAACACCATTAATAGTGATGTTTTTGTTGTTGTTGTTGTTGTTGTTGTCGTCGTCGTCGTCGTCGTCGTCGTCGTCGTCGTCGTCGTCGTCGTCGTCGTCGTCGTCGTCGTCGTCGTCGTCGTCGTCGTCGTCGTCGTCGTCGTCGTCGTCGTCGTCGTCGTCGTCGTCGTCGTCGTCGTCGTCGTCGTCGTCGTCGTCGTCGTCGTCGTCGTCGTCGTCGTCGTCGTCGTCGTCGTCGTCGTCGTCGTCGTCGTCGTCGTCGTCGTCGTCGTCGTCGTCGTCGTCGTCGTCGTCGTCGTCGTCGTCGTCGTCGTCGTCGTCGTTATTATTATTATTATTAATGTTGCTGCTGCTAGACTGCTGTTAGGATAGAAAAGCATTCATGTTATTCAGTGTGGTTTCATTTCGAACGGCTGAATTCGTCCAAAAAGTCCACACACACAATAACAGCTCGATAGCTCTTTAGTAAAGCGTCCGCTTCGAGTGTTGGGTCCGAGGTTGTTGTCTGTGCGACCACGTCATACCGAAGAAAAGAATTCCACATTCTGATCACCTTGGCCAAAAATCTAAAAATACAAATGTGTTTAGATTTTTGCCTTAGCCTTTATGCATTGCATATCATATTTACCGGAGACGAAAACCGGAGACAAACGGAAATGGTCGAGCTTTCACGATTGGATATGAGTGGTGTTGACGCTCAGTCAGGAGACAGGGAAATCTGGATTCTCTCTCTTATACCCTTGTTGTGATGGATGCCGTCAGAAATGAGATATCGATGGAGACATTAATATATGCTGTAGATTTTATTTCACAATCGACCTTAAATAAGTACATGTAAGTATAACAGAAAAGGGGAGAATGTAATTTTTCTTTTAAATATTGTTTGCGGTTTCGATTTGGATGGAGTTCTGTTTGGTAGGAATCTTTCAATATAAGGATTCGGGCATCATAGAAATTAGGTATCACGAGATGAAGTCAATATATGATTTTATGTATTCAGATTCTATAAAACGTGATTGAATCTAAATCTAGAACGGAATTTTCAAATAACAACATAATTTCTTGTATGTAATAAACTCCCACCGGTATAATTTGTTGACGTAAATTTTGATCAGCTGTGCATGTGCAATCACTTTAATATATTAACGTTATTTATGCACAAGTCTGCATGAATTTCATGAAGATACAGTAATATGTTTAACTAAAATAAAACAAACAAAAAACGTTCTGGCAGACTGTATGGAATATGGTGATTTATAGCCAGTTGGCGAACGTTTCTCAAGAGTTGTTGAGATCTCCGATCCTCTCATGCCATCTTGTAATTCTGCGCTCACGTGTAGTTTATTGCAAACTGCGTCATTTGATCAGTGTGCGTGTATTTCACGTGCTACATGCACGCGGACTAAAACATACACAGAGTAATTTGGAAGACAGGCAAATTGACTAGGGAGATAAAATGATGTAGATCTATGTACATCTGGTTATATCACAGAACTTGCTATAGTTTGATAGTTGCGTGCATACATAGAAATGTTCAACACGACCGTAATAAAACAATCGTTGGATCATCATTACACAATCGTGAAACTTCGGTCTATTGCAATTCCTAAAGTCCGAGCAGTCTGATGCACTGCAATATATTTACCGGAGACCACGGAAATGGCCGATCATTCTCGAGATCCACCTTCGGCACGGGAGGTGGAATGTTCGAATCCCAACAGAGGACATATGTTCTGATATGACCGGATGGTGAGTCACTAACTTGTTAGATAATGATTACAGCCAGAAACATCAACCAATTGGAAGCAGTCCAGAGGAGGGCAGCACGCGTTGTTACTGGGGATTATCGTTGAACTAGCAGCCCCAGTCAAATGATCACCTCACTGGGATGGCCATCATTACAAGATGGAAGAACTGACACCAAGCTAGTCCTAATGCACAGAATTGTATACCAGCTTATCGACATCCCGGTTACTGAGTACATGTACTACCATCCAGCTGTCCTATCAACTAGAGGTCACTCACTTCGATACATCATTCCATTCTGTCGGACGGACGTATATAAATACTCCTTCCCCCTCATCAACCCGCCTATGGAACCAGTTGCCAGATTATGTTGCCACATCCCCAACCTTGGTCAGCTTCAAGGCGGGTCTGGGCTCTCTACATTAGATGCATATCATGTTTTTTATCGTTTTTAACCACTGTACAGCGTTTTTCGCCTCACGGTCATTGTATATTATAGTCACCAGTGCGTTTGATGCTCCAGAGAGAACAGGTGCACTTTAATAGGAATATAACTAACACTTTAATTCAGAGGTTTGTATTTTCTTAAAAAGGGTCATGTAGGCTACCATGTTTATTTCTATTTTAAATTCTAAACTTTGGCATGTTTTAAGCAGCCAGTCAATGGCTTGTCATAATCTAGGTCAGAATAAATAAATTCCTGACCCCGTGTTCACAAAACGGCTTAAACCTGATTTTCAGGATCAGGATAAAATAATTGGATCAAGTTAAGGATCAAGATCAAAGTTGTTGTTCACAAAGCATCTTAATTGAAAACTTAAATATTTGGAATTTAAGTTAAAAGAAGAGCTGTACATAGTTTCCAAGAAACGAAGAATAACCAAAGTTTTCTTTGTGATTATTGTAGCTCAATACATAATGCATCTAGACTATGTAAATGGATAATCTTGATTTTCCTGTTTAGCTGATACACTTAAATAAGGAAATTTTAAGATTTAAAGAAAATTCCCTTAAGATCTTTTGTGAATACCATGATGTTGATGGCATCCCTGGATTATTACTATGGTTATTATTATGGATTATATTCCTGTAAACGACTGTATATATCCCATGTTGATGTGTACCATATTTGAAAATTGGTCTAGAACCCAATATGTCATCCACTAAAAATAAGTTGTTGTTATTACTATTATCAGGTCCGTATCCAGAGAAGGTTCAACTGGGGTGCTGAGATGGGGAGGGCACGGGAGGGGTGTCCCTTGTCGGCGAAGATTTGTTTGAATGAAAATGGTGCAATTTCGTGCAGTTTCAGCTTTAAAATCAGACCTAAAAATAATTAAAGTTGTGCTACTTATTAGTGTCTCCTCCCAGCGAATATATTCTTTCGATTTTTTACTAAAAATGATGCAATTTCCTGCACTTTTAGTTTTGAAATCAGACATTAAAATAATTAAGGCAGTGAGTGCTACTAAAGAGATCTACTAACTTTTAAAAACTAAATAATCTGATCATTCATGTTTTACCATTCTAACATTAATTATTAAGAAATCCAAATTGATAAGAGCATGAATTTGTTTTAATCTAATGTGATTTCCTGCACTAACGTTATATAAATTATGAAATTTAATAATCGGATATAAAATTGAACTACTACATTTAATTTATGAAACAAATTTCAATGAAATTGGATGCATATTTAAAAATATTTCAAGAATGTGACCATCACTTTCCACTCAAACATTTAATACTGTAACTAGAAATCCTAATTAAACACTCCAACAAGCAATTAAATAATATACATATTTTTCTCACTGTAATGATTACAAGTAAGTTAGTAACTTACATTTTAACTATCAATTCTTCAAGTCAAACTTTAATTTTTAATCATCATGCTCTAATTCAATGGGATTAATATCTGACTGGCCTTCTTTAATCAACCTAAACACACTTAATTTCTTACCAGTTGCAAAAATCACACCTTCACCATCAGTTGGTTCTGTTGAATGCTTGATTAGTCATGTCTGGGGGCTATACAATATAGACACAGGATGTCATCTAGAATATCGAATATACAGGTCACTACCAGTATGATAGATGCCATGAAATTTAGTTAACCCCCAATTCATTCATTCAAAATGGTATATAGCCATCCACCTGGAGGGGGGGGGGGCTTCAGCCCTAAAAGCCCCCCCCCCCCCCAACTGAATACGTCCCTGTTATTAATATTATTATTATCCTCTTTCACCTACCATAATCCCTGATGTTATAATACGACATTACATAATCCATCTTATTGGCTATATAATTATGACAATAATTAAGATCTGACACGTTGTATATTTAATATCGTGTAGTTAACATGCCATGTTGTATCAATTTATAGAAGACAAGCCGCACGTTCGCGCGACCCTATAAATCGGTCATGTTCAAGAGTCATCCCTCAATAATGTTGAACTATTTAGGCGTACATGTACAGTAGTACTTCGATGCCTCGAACAGTACTTGGCTCGAACTGGTTCTTCGGTCCCGGCAAAATCCCTTCTTTATTCATAGTGACTCGAACTACATGTATATCTAGGTCGAACACTTCAGATGCTGTTCAAGATACACCACAGACTAGTGGACATCGAGACAAGCCAGTTTCTGAAGCCTGGGGACTCGCGTACCAGAGGAGGCCTGAAGTTTTTCCAGGAGCGCCACCATGACAAGGCATTAGGAACCTCGTTCTTCCACCGAACCGCCAAAGACTGGAACCGACTTCCATCAAAGGTGAGAGCTACCGACAACCTGGAGAGTTTCCAGAGAATGATCAAGGCCTGAGACATAAGGCATTCTGTACATAGTTTTAACAGTTTTTATAAGAGTGAATCAGAGACAGTTGTTCACGCATGTGTTAATACAGTATTCGCTGAGCTTTATACAGTCCGGTAGGACTCCTGCTCTTTAATTGGAAGAAGAAGAAGAACACTCAAACTGATTGGACGGTCCCTTGCTATGATTTACCAGGAACTATTCAAATATGTAATCTATACCCTGGATTTACCTGTAGTTGGGTCGAACAATACAAGTTTTCGCACCATTCTTTTTTTGTCCGTGCGTTGAAATCCGTGTACGTGTATTTCTTTTTTATCTCTGGCAGAAAAAAGCATCAGTATTGTCTCATTACCGTCCCTTACACAATAGTGAAAGATAGGGCTTCATTCTTTATAATTTTTAAGTGATAATGAAGATCATGTGGTTGTGGTTGTTGTGCTCAGTCTATACCCCAATACAGATTCATGAAGCATACTTTATGGAATATCATTTAACTATAAACTATCAAAAAAGAAAAAAGTTATCTTTTACGAAGTTATCAAAAACTTCCAAAAGAAGGAAATTATCGACACTGCAGGAAATATTTAAGGAATGATACGCTGTCTTAGTTTAATGGTATTCTTGTTCATGTTTATGCTGAAAACGGACAATTCACTACTCGTAAGGGGTCTTTAACGAACGACAACCACTGATGGCTTTATTACATAAAGTCGTCCGTTTATAACAGACCCCTGTGGTTAAAACCATGCCATTGCACATGCTGCAGGTCAATGTATCGCCTGGAACCCACAATAGTGGCGGCGATATTGACCAATCGCCAGGCAGAATAGTACCAAGATTGCACCAATGAAATAGCTTCATTCTACCAAGATTGGTGTAGACGGGTTTTAGGGAATTTCTGCTATGAAATATGAATTGACCAATTAGGATGCTGGTTATTTACCAGGAATTGAACAAAATGGCGGCGCACGTGCGTGTAAATTATTGGCAATTATCAAGTCACTCCCCATCTGAGATTAGTATGTTTTTATTGAAGATAATTATTGTCATTTTAGTATTTATTACATAGGTACCAGTTAAGGCGGTAAATTACGTTGCACGAACTGGATGGTTTGCGTTTTAAAGAGCCTTATTTAGAAACTATGAGTGGCTGAGTAGTGGGTGGGGTATGCTCAGATATAACAATTTTGTCGTGCATAGGATACCAGGGTTTAGAGTAGCCTGATATACGCTTACTAATTACATGATAATTATACTTAAGCAGATGTTCTATGTTTTGAACATATCTAATAAATAACGTTACCATATCCTATTAACTTGAATATCATGGCAAAGCACTACAAATTTATATACGAAATATAAAAAGAATTTTCGACGAATTTTAAAAAAGAAAAAATGCATCCCCGGCGGGATTCGAACCCGCGACCTCTGGATTAGAAGTCCAGCGCGCTATCCACTGCGCTACGGGGACAGACAATAAAACGAGCAGTACAGTTATAAGTGCTCACTAAGCATGAAATTTAAAGAATACTGGTTAAAATCGTCTGCTTCATAGATTAACTATAGTTTGGTTATAAGTTATACACATTTAAATCATCAGCTTTGAGAGGAATAATGATTGTTTCATTATTGTGCAGCAAGATAGATCTTCTTGAATCATGAGAGATCTAGATTCTATTGTATTCAAAAGAAAACAGACTTGTAGATCTAGATATTATATAATTAGATTTATGTCCCTTTATTTTCCTATGGTATAAATGTCTAAGTACACAGTAAAGTTTCGGTTGTCATAGTACACATTTACAATGAAACTTTTGGAGAAAAAAAAAAGAAATAGAATCTAGTAGATCTAGACTAGATCTATTCCTGTATCAAAAAATTAAGTCTAGTCAGGTGCGTAGTCAGCTATAGGGAAGTACGCACGTGTGTAGACCTAACATTAATTTGAAAAGTACAAAGATCATCTAGATTTATTCTTCGGAAAAGTAGAAAAATAAATATGGCCAGAATGGCATTAAAGTCCAAAATTTCCACAATCATGGTGACCCCCAACCAGGGGCGTAAATAGGCGTACTCCTGTACGCCTATGCGTACAATTCGAATCTGGACAAAATAAAATTAAAAAAATGAAAACTCGAATTCACTAATAAAAATTAGAGTCTAAGGGGGGTGAGGGGCATGGAGATACAATGTGTGTACAAACAATTCACTTTATAATATCCATTATAAAGATCCATCATTTCTCAGGTATATTTATAATAATAGCTCTATTCTTTTAATTGGGTGAAATTTATTAACTTTGCTTTTTGTAAAGCTCGCTTCGCTCGCAAGTTTACTTTTTCAATAAATATCTTCAGGCTTGTCTGTGACACGCTGTTCAGATAAACAGTGCATTTTTTCTAGCTCGCTAAATAACTATCATATTACAGTTTTCAAGTAGAGTACAAGTCAAATAGTTTTCCTCGGCCAGACCAGTATTTACAACAGTAACTTTACTTAAGAAATAATGAATGTGTACATGTGCTTTATCGTAGAATAAAGCACAGTCACTAGTTTGGATGCACACCTGAACAAGCTTTATTTTAGACAAAACACAGGTACATGTTTATTAATTCGATTCTAATATAGCCAATATTCCGCATTGGATAATATAGCCAATATTCCGCATTGGATATTACAAATATAACAATAGCACTACGTTCTTCATCGAACGGCTTATTTGCAGTTGTCAGTCGTAGCTGTATTTTATCGATAATTTGTGCACACCATGATTTCCTCTATGTGTATATGGCTGAAACTGCTTGTTGGTTAGAGTACCGGTTAATCCTACCTAATCAACGTGGAAACACTCCATAAATTCTTTTGGCCTAACCATTTTCAAACATTCTACATCAATAGTAACAAAGCAGACCCCCTGTCGTGATTCAAACATTGAGACCATTTACAGCAGATGTGTCTAGACGGTACATCTCCAGAAACTGTGTGGTAGAAGTATACTACATGTAACTACACAGTACATTTTTAAACCAAAATGTACTGTCTAGACTCACCTTAAGTCAGACTGACACATTAGCCAATCAGGCATTGACATGTGGTCACGTGCTCCTCCATAGTCAATTTTCTTTTGGCATTCCAATATAGGCTGAGGATGATAGAGGCCGAGGATAACAAGTGTGTCTGGTGTGCTGCAAGGGATAAGAATGCATTTTCGTCTAGCTGGTATGCTGTTCAATCAACAATGCATTTTTAGTGGATAAAAATTATAAAAGGCTTTGCATTTTTTCAAGATCACTTCGCTCGCTTCAGTCAATATCTTCAAATTGAGAACGAGTCTGTGACCTGCTGTTCAGATAAGCAATGCTTGTATGATATTTGGCTCGCAAAATAACTTTTTTCAGTAAATGTCTACAAATTTAGAGCAGGGAATTAGATTACACTACTTGAAGGTCCGTGTTAAGAACGAGTCTGTGATACGCTGTTCAGATAAACAATTTGCATTTTTTTCTAACTCGCTTCGCTCGCTCAATAACTTGATTATGGACCATTTTCAATTAGAGCACAAGTTTGTCTGGTACACTGATATGATGAAGAATGCGTTTTTCTTCTACTTGATGTGCTGTTTAGATCAACAAAGTCATTTTTCTATTTTGATTCGCTCGCTCACTAATGTTAATAGTAAATAGTTAAAAAGAGTTTGTGTGGTATGCATCAGTCAGATGCAATGCAATTTTCTTCTCGTTGTTTGTTTTTACAGTGAAAACTTATATAAAGTAGAGAAAGGGTTTGTGTGGTCAGATAAATGCAATTTTCTTCTTCTTCGCTTCTTGGAATAACATCAAATATAGAAAGAGTTTGTGTTTCATGCAGGTCAGAAAACTTATGCATTTTTGTTCTAGCACGCTTCGCTCGTCCAATGAATGTTCTGTGTATTGAGCCACAACCTCCGTCAAAGAGAAACAGCTCTACACACCCTCCTTATCCAAACATCCCCCGTCACCTCTTCACGACCTGATTCCGCACCACCTTTTGAAAAATCGTAGTTAGGCCTATATTACATGTAGGCCTACGTGTAAAAAATAAAATGAAAAGAAAACATGTATATAAGTTAGTTTTTAGTTATTTTCTGTCTTAAAGCATGGCGTAAAAATACAGTCCTTACACTCTCAAAAGCCAGGAAATCGTTTCCCTGCAAACAATTTTTTATGGGGGGCATGCCCCCAGACCCCCCTAGCATTAGGAGTACAATCAAATATGCTCCAGTTACGCCCCTGCCAACCATAACCACCAACTTTGAAGTTTGTGTACGTAACCTCAATTCAAGCCTGGCTACGCCCCTGCTAGTTTTAAGAGGTCCTGGCTGGTCCTGTAGGCTATGACTTTAATACAGTTTAACCTGTGTTAAAGACCACCCACGAACACAAACAAAGACCGGTTTTACAAAATCTGTCTGCAAAGACCGGCATGCAACTTTATCTCCTATATATCAGATAGTTAACATGTTTATTAAGTGAATTCACCTGCCAACAAAGACCTCAGCTTTAAAACCAGTTTAAACAGAAGACAGGTGGTCTTTTTATCGAGGTTTTAATATAGATTCTAGATCTACTTCATACAAATAATGCACCGGTCAATTGAAACCATGCCCCGACCCCCCCCCCCCCCCCCCCGCCTAAAAACTCTGGAAGGGCGGGGGATAGCAGGGTTTACCTTTCTGATGTCCGCCGCACTGTCGGGCGAGTGCGGGGGTTTTGTTTTGTGCCAAAATTGTGTGAAAATATAACTTTGACTATCCGCCTTGAGGGGCGGGGATTTTTCCCAGGGTTTGAAAAAGCTATTCCCGGGGTTGATGGGGCTGTGGTTAATTGACTGTTGCATAAACATATATAACTTTAGTTTACACTTGTTACCTTACTTTAAAGTGTTAATTTTGATCTTTACAGGAGACCAGTCTGAACTTACTGTGCAGTTGATTGAAGAATGAAGAAGTTACATCGTAAATTAAATGTACTAAGAAGTCCTTATAGTGCACATCGCACACTAGATTCTACATCATCATGGACGCATGAACACAGAATTCTAGAGTCAGGAAACTCTTCATGTTTGGATATAAGACATGCTGGCACAATTGCATAATGTTTGTGTGTTGTCTTGTGAAAATACTTTAGGCCAACAACAAATTTTATGCGGTGTCGCTGGCAATTGCTTCAATTTGGAGGTGGATGGCTCAGAGGACTGGTCTGCTTGTAGAAACTTGGAGTTCAGGATGGATGATGCAGAGATGTGTTCCGCTTGTAACTATGAGCTTTAAGTTCAGGATTGATAACTCGGAGGACTGATCCGCTAGTAATTATGAGCTTTAAGTTCAGGATGGATGTTTCAGAGGACTGATCAGCTAGTAGTAATTATGAGCTGTAAGTTCAGGATGGATAACTCGGGAGGACTGATCCGCTAGTAATTATGAGCTTTAAGTTCAGGATGGATAACTTGGAGGACTGATCCGCTAGTAATTATGAGCTTTAAGTTCAGGATGGATAACTCGGAGGACTGATCCACTAGTAATTATGAGCTTTAAGTTTAGAGTGGATGTTTCAGAGGACTGATCAGCTAGTAGTAATTATGAGCTTTAAGTTCACGATGGATGACTTGGAGGACTGATCTGCTAGTAATTATGAGCTTTAAGTTCAGGATAGATGACTCAGAGGACTGATCCACTAGTAATTATGAGCTTTAAGTTCAGAGTGGAGGACTGATCTGCTAGTAATTATGAGCTTTAAGTTTAGAGTGGATGACTCGGAGGACTGACATGCTAGTACTTATGAGCTTTAAGTTCAGGATGGATAACTCGGAGGACTGATCCACTAGTAGTTATGAGCTTTAAGTTAAGAGTGGATGACTCGGAGGACTGATGCGCTAGTAATTATGAGCTTTAAGTTCAAGATGGATGGCTCAGAGGACTGATCCGCTAGTAATTATGAGCTTTTATTTCAGAGTGGACGGCTTGGTACAATGATACACTAATAATAGCTCTAAATTGTTTCAGGGGCCATAACTCTGAAAGTTAGAACCCACATTGGAATGAAGCAGGCGGGATGATAATCTAAACTATTTTATATACCTTGTTAACTAGGATCATCTTGAACCTGTTAGAGAACAAACAAAATATTTACACACCTATTTTCAATCCAAGCAGAAATTCAGTGACGTCATCGATTTGAAAATCTACAGGGATTATTATATAAAAACTTGCGACTGTGTAACCAGATTGAACAAACATAGACAGTGCTTTGACAGTGACATATTTCAAATAGAAAATCTGGAAACATTATACTACCAACTCCTTCAAACGATTTCCATGTGTACTCAGTTAGTACTACTTTGAAAGGCGATCAATAGATCAAAGGGAATGCCTATATTCTCCAATCACATTCAGTACTAATCAATAGGCCGAGCAAATAAAACTACACTCCTGCATATCTGTTTTCTGTAATATTTTGTTATTTTATTGAAATAGATTTCTTTAACAAAGTAGTTAAAAGAATATAACATTCTATACGGGTCAACTTTTTGAACAAGCCCACCTTTTACGTTCCGTTTGAGAATATTCATTTAATAATAACATGATTTTAAAACATTTATAAGATACCATGGTCTAAAATGATCATCTATTTTCTTAAATGTTTCTAAGGGACTTAGGGAGGGAGTCTGATCAGCTTTTTCTCAAGAACGGGTCAGACTTCAAATCCCCTACCAAGGGTAAAAAATGACCTCAAATTCCCTTTCATGGGGCCTGTGACCGCAAGTATAAACCTGATGGGGCATTATATTAATAATGACCTCAAATTCTCTTACAAGGGGTCAGACTGCAAATCCCCTACTAAGGGTAATAAAATGACCTCATAGTCCCTTTCATGGGGCCTGGGACTAAGTATAAACCTGATGGGGCATAATCTTAATAATGACCTCAAATTCTTTTACAAAGGTCATAAAAACTATAGTAATAATCGAGCAATTAAATCCTTTACCACTCTACTCAGAACACCTGTATTTTCTGATTGATTAAATCTAGGCTGAATATTTATGTCAATTTTGTCAGAGTACCAAATCTTTTAAGTTATAACATTCCAACATGAAAAGAAAATTGCTCCATAGATAACAACGAATTTCAGGTTAGAGGTTCCGTGTGTTGTCAACTGTTCTAAATTGCCAATCAATAGGGGTGTATCATACCATTATTATATCCACTCAATGGACTTGTTGGATATAGGTCATGAGTCTGAACAGAACTTGTCTGCTCAATATGAGCAAATAAAAGTTCAACAAATTTTGTGTTTACCACACTTTATGTACTTGCAGTATAATAATTGAAGTAAGATACTCATGTACTAGCATTTAACCTTACAACTAAGGGCAGTTGGTGGGGTTGGTTCAAACACACAACCTACAGTTTTTAATGAGGACAACCTAACCACTACGCCATTTTAATGTTACAAGGAAAGGAGTGTTTAGGCCATCAAATAAACAATTTTAAAATGTGATACGATAATATACCGCCTCCTTGATAGCCTAGTAATAGAGCATCGGCTTTGAGTGTGGTTCGATCCCTGGCCGCGTCATACCAAAGTCGAATTAAAAATGGTACCAGAAATTCCCTAGCTAGACACTTGGCATAAAAGGGAATCTGGCTTCTCTTCTACCCTCAAGGGGATGCATAACATCAGGAATGAGGTGTCGAGGGTGATAAATATAAGTTGGAAAAATTCATTCACAATCAAATTACTGTTAACCAATTTACTTTCGCGAATATTATTTTTCGTGTTTTGCAGATCGTAGACCTATTCGCGACTACAAACTTCAAGGTTTTGAAGTTTCCTGCAATGTCCATATAAATGTTTTAGCACTTGCGCCAACTTAATTTCGCTAAATTCTACCGCTTGCAAACTTCGGGAAACTAAATCGTGTGAAATAATTTTTAGGTTTACAGTAGTAGAAACGTTTTATAGGTAAGAAAAACTATCATATTTATTATGGCATTTATGTATTGTATTTGTTTTATATGTCACAAATGTCACACGGGAATATGGCAATTCCTAGTTGACATCAATATTCATAGATTTTATCTACCAGTTAGTAAATATGATATTTGTTCATTAATCTACATAATTACTGTTAGCCAAGAAATTGTTTTGTGTGATTTAATTTCGCGGAGTTTGCGAGTGGTAGAATTTAGTGAAAGTGCTAAAACATTTATATGGACATTGTGGGAAACTTAAAAACGCAAATTTGTAGTCACAACTATGCCGACAATCAGCAAAACACGCGAAAGTAAATTTGTAAACAGTTTATCAGAAAGTACACACAAATTAAATGCATTGGGTAACTTAAAGGAATTAGTTAAAATGAATAGAAGTAACCTTACATGATTATGATTATTACAAATAATTATGTAAGTCATTTTGGTAATAATTAATTCACATTAGATTAACATTGATGATTACGTATAATTTGTTACGTGAATGTTTATTAATTATGTGAATTTTATCAAATACTGCATACCAGTTGGGCCTGGCAACGGCTTTATCGTCGGAACAGACTGTAGTTATCCTAATACACTGTTCTCAGTTCTGTCCACGCATGTTAATTAACATGCGTGGTTCTGTCAGATAATTGTATTCCAATATATGGCTCTGATGGACTGAAAACCGATGTAACTGAACTCAGATTTTGATATTTAGCACGCATTATGTCTGAAAAAAATGTAGACGGGACTTACCTTAAATAAACGTCTAAATTATAGACAAAAAGAAAATGGGGGAAAAAAATAGTCTTAACTGAGGTTTCAACTCGCAGCCCTCTGCTCATAAAACATTTTCTAAGTAGACAAATGCTATACCATTGTACCTAATTTGCTACTAAGTTCCAATGTGCGGTATTTACCATTATAAGTTCACTCCTTACTTGACCTGGGGTGGTATTCAATATTAATCTAATTTAATTGGAGAATAAGGATAGCCAATCATATCGCCTGTTACTGACCAAGAGTTTAATATGGCGTGATCCGATTGGCTGATTGAAAACCACCCCTGGGCCACTTTAAGGTAAAAAAGTTAACAATGTGATACACTTAGTATCGAGAGTAACCCAAGTAACAGATATGTGTGTATCTACTGTACATTTGTTTAGATGTTCAACAGAAATGTAATTTTTGTGCGGTATCTTTTGTGATCTGATTATGTAAAGGGCAATAACTCTGATTCTTAATCAAGATACCTAAAAGTGCACAACCACACAATATTCCTATGGAGTTTGATGACTTTAGCATAAGAACCACTATAATATATTTAAATATGTATATAATTTACTAATGTGATCTAGGAGATTTTTCACAGACCTGTCTTAGGTCATCCTCATACATCAGTGGTTAGTCAAGTTCCCAGACTGTGATATCACTGGTGATGAAAACTCTGGTGAACGAGAATTGTCTTAGGTTCGCTTAAACAGTTTGGGATGGATAGAAAAAATCCACATGTAATTGTATGTATAATTTTTTATGCACCCTCCAACCTTTGGCAGGGAGGGAGCATAAAAATTGTACATATATTATTATACCAACATGGCCCGTGACAAGGGGTGAACACTAAACAAGCTTATCAGCATAAATTACACAAATCAAGAAGCTAGTAAATGTATCTACTTATTTCACGGTCACTAGGACTCCACAAAAAATCCATTAATCACATAAAAAAAACTGGTTTTAATAAGTATACAAAAAATAAACAAGCTGTTGCTTTTTTTTCATCATTCGGAGTAGTTTATGTCATAAACATGAATCTAACTATCCCCTCAACGAGCTTCACCACACACAAAAACTTTAGTCTTGTTTGAATAATGACTAGGTGAAAATGTAGACCAAACATTATGATAATATCGAAATTTGAGACTAATAAAGGCGATATAGCCTGAATCCTTTTTTATCTATTCAATACAGGACGTGGTGGTTATTTTGATAATTTATAGAGGGTGTATATATTGTACCTATTAACTATTTATTTCATTCTTTGCATGATATTAATAATCTAAAGTTCTAACATATTATCTTCGTATAAATCAACCTATCAATGTACACTTGATAGATAATTGATATACATATATATATATCCGTGTCATTATTCACTACTGATATATGTGTAGGTAGGACTATGTATATAATAGTGTCAGCAAATAAACATGTGTGCTAGTAGCAACATGGTTACTTGTAGTTTGAAAATGATGAAAACTTGTCAATTTTACATTTGGGAAATAAAGAAAACGGGACCTTTTTTGAACACTTAAAATCCTGAAGTTCAGGAAAAATTGTGACAACTTAAACCCATGTATGACACAAGAGATGTTTGTAAAACACATATTCCCCCAGGGCAGCCCAATAGTCAGAAATGGTAGAGGTCGCAGTGACCTTGACCTTTGACCTACTGTCCTCAAAATCTATAGGGTTCATCTACTCTTGCAGACCAACCTGTATGTAAAGTTTGAAGATACTAGGTCAAAGACTTCTTGAGTTATTGAACGGAAACCATTTAAATAGTCAGAAATGGTAAAGGTCACAGTGACCTTGACCTTTGATCTACTGACCTCAAATCAATAGGGCCAAAGGGGTCATCTACTCTTGCTGACCAACCTGCATGTAAAGTTTGAAGATCCTAGGTCGAAGTGTTCTCGAGTTATTGAACGGAAACCATTTTATATGACGGACCGACAGACATGTGCAAAGCAATATACCCTCATCAAAGATGGGGGGCAGAACTAGTATGTGCTCACAATGTATAGGTGCCTCATATAAACCAAATAAGGTGGTCAATTTAAGCACTACATTATACTGCAGTCTCATTTATGTTTGTGGGCCTGCAAATTTTGTAGAATTTGTAAATGCAGTTGTGTGTAATATAGTTAGATTCGTACTGGTTATTTAAGCCTTAGGTCCCACTGAGGAATTCCACATTGGCGATGTTCTCTCTACTTCTTCCGATACCACCCAAGTCTCCACAATTCCTTTTGATATCACAAACTGTCTCATGACTTCCCCACAGATTCCCCTAGACCACGAGGAACCTGTTCCCGATGTCCTGAGAGCACATTAATTTCCACCGGGAGTACATTGCCGAGGCAAGATGCTCAGTGGGACCTAGGCTTTACGCAACCTTTTTAGGTGTTGTGGTTGGCTGAGTGGTTGAATGCTTACGTACTTCACATTGCTGGCATTCCTTGGAGATGGAACATACAGTACTGTGTTTGAATCCCAATTTAGGTGCAAAATAAGTTAATAAGTCCAAAATGAGGCAATGTAAAGGTCAGGTGATCTAGCTAGGTGTGTGGAGTGTTCAAATAAAACATCCATGCAAGTATGAGTTTTGATGCAAGAAGAAACGATCAATTTGGGTTAACCTTGAAGGGACGGGCAGGTTGATCACTATATGCCTTCCGATCTATCAATATGAGGGCATGAACTTTAAAGACCCAGGGTACTGTTTTATCAAAGCACTTACAGAAATCTTAAACTTGCATTGAAATTTAAATTCCTCATTAAAGTATAGCACTTTAACAACTGCATATTATGGTTATGGATTGTTCAATATCAATTATTATATTACATCCAAGGAACTCTAACACCATATCAGTCCCCAATGTGCAGGCTTTAAAGAATTATTAAGAATTTCAATTTGAACGCAAGTTTAGGATTTCCATACTTGCAGTGGTCCTACTCAGGCATAGTCGCAAGTCCATTTCGGGCACCATTGAGTACACATTCTATAGCAGAACTCTATTTCAAACATTGTTCTATCGTTAAAATTTAGCTCATGGAACTTCAAAAGACTATAACTTTGTCAATTCTTTGAATTTTTTCATCAAATAATATACAATTTTATTTTCTTCAGAATAGTTCATTCTTTCACAAGCTGTAAATCCAGATAATTCCCTGTAGGACCCCTGTATTTTCTTATATAAACGATGTCCTGAACTTTAAATACAACTAGGTTTATAATTATAGAAGGGCGAAAAACAAACAAAAACAAACAAAAACAAAGAATATTTCACATCTTAGAATGTATTTTATACAAAATGAACATTGTCAAGTATTTATACAATGTATAAAAATGATATCATAACTGGCATGAAAAACAACTGAACATATTAACTGAACAAGTGCTAAGTAGTAAAACATAAATCACAGAACTGTACAGTCTGATTATTGTATTTTCAACATTGAATGTTCTGGTACCGTTTATTTCAAACGCATGCAAACCAAGTCTTGAAGAAAAAAAAGTATAAAATGGGTAAAAAATGAACAAAAAATCTCCCAAGTTCTTCAGTATTCATAGTTTCCAACATAAAATCTGCTTCACATAAAATGAGGTAAAGATGTTACTATGGTAACCAATAAGCAGATAAAATAAATGTACTGTTTTTGCAGATAGTTAAACCAAAGCACAGCTGAGATTTCAAGAGCTGTTATCGTACAAATCTAGGTATTTTACGGCAAAAACTATTGAAAACGCTGCAAGAATAACTAACAAACTTACAAAATATTTCACGGAAAGGTTTACCATAGAAATTCTGGAACAACCCGTTCCAATGTAAAAATTTCAAAAATAACTTAAAACATGAATTTTAAACTATATCATATACGGTACATATAAAAATCACAACGCCTAGCAACCAGAATAAATTTATTCTGCGATAAATTTGCTGACAAACAAACAGTTCCACTGTACAAAGAAATTATTCACAAAGACCATATTCTCCACTCACATAAATAATGATATCCATCCACAAATATTCCTAATAATGCTCCTAATCATATCAAATGCTAATTGCAGGTACTTATTGAACATCCCAGTTCCATTTATTATTGAACATCCCAGTTCCATTTATGGATTTATCGATGAAAGGTAAATGAACAATGACTGTCCCTCATTCAATATTTTGATACTTCAATTAAATAAAAGTTTTAAAAACTTTTGTGATGACTATAGTACAATGCTTGTACTCCATTAAAATTAAATGGGATGAGCCATAACTTAAGTTTTGGATTTTTGGCTCAAACATCGGCAATTTGCTTTATAATTGGCAATGAAGTATACATGTAAAAACTAAACTTAAATTAATGGAGAAATAAATTGCACAATGAATCTGATCTGTTAACAATGTCTATACGTAGAAGTTTCCAGAGACATATATAGTTCAATGAACAGAGTATGACCATTCATTCAAATCCAATATTTGCCAAAAAATATACCATGCATACAATACACAAACATATCTCTGGTCATACAGGCCTGGTAATCAGCTATCACTCAAACCTGAAAATTCCTGTTTTCAAAGCCTTAAACTCAACCTTTCAATATAAAGAAGGAAAATTCAGGATACACAAACATGAAATCAGACATAAGCCAGAAAAATACCAGGCCTTTCATATAAACGGCTGCCAGAAAATCATCACACATCTACATTAATTTATTAGGTTTATTTACACCAAATTGACCAGTTATACCATAGCGATCCACATGTATACAAGTACACAGAACAGAAATTGTTGGTCATTCATACCATAAACTATTCTCTTCCCTGGTTCTACCACAGACAAATAAGGCCACAGTTTTTTATTCTTAAGTTTAAGAGATTTTTAAAAAATATTTTGCTATAATTGGGAGGGAATGGACAAAATACAAAATGTAACAAGAGGCCCTTCGGGGATCTAGGTCGCAAACATAACAGGTGTGCTACCTGAGAGCTCTTTTGGTCTTCTTGTCTATTTTCCATTTCCTCTTTTAGACAGCTAAATGTTTTCATAAAATTTCCAAAAAAAACCTAAAAATAAACAAACGGTGGCCTAATCATACATCACACATTCTAATACATACATCACTCTTAATATAATTAAATTACTTCCACATGCAAACACCAAAAGTATCATTAATCTCCAGCATACAGAGCTCAACATCAATTATAACTTACACAAAACTCAAATCTACGGTGTCATAGACGGGACACTGGAAATATTTTATTTATCATGTGCGCACATGATATTATTACGTGCGCACTAGGTAGTATTAAGTGTGCACGTGATAGCTAACAAGTATGCATGTGATAGCTAATATGTGATAGCTAATATGTGCGCACATAATACTACCATGTGTGCACATATTAGCTATCACATGCGCACGTGATAAATAAAATATTTCCTGTGTCCCCTCTATGCCACCCTACAAATCAGCAACTACCCAGCATGTTATAGTTATATATATAACACAGTCAGATTCATAACCAAACAATTTAACATACAACAAACAATGACACACATATATACATATCTATGCAAACATCATAAACCGACTTTCACAAAAAATGATTTTCACATTTTGCCGTACACAACTATTTCTCTTATATAAGTATTACTACAATGCAAATGTACACAAACATGCATGATTAAAAACAAAAACATTTTTGACTAAAATCGGTAAAAAGCACATTTTAAAATATAGTTCATATTTCACATACAAACATACATATATTTATATATTGCTCTTCGGTTAAATAAGTCTTCAAATATATATATACAGTTAACATATAGTAGACTCCACATTGTTGACGATACATAAAATTACCATCCCCTATGAATACCAAGCATTGTTCAACATATACCGGTATGAGTAATTAGAAATTAATTTCACTTTAATTAAGTAGTAATAAAATTGAATATTAATATTAAGCTGAGTGTTAACGATTATGTATCTGCATACCACAGTACACATGATATCATATAGTACGGAGAATTTGACATGAAGCTCGACCTTCTATAAGCATTATTTAACAGCTGATATCTTGTCTATATTCAAAGTAGGTACACGTATGTTATCTTAAGTGGCGAGTATCACGAAGACGCTCCATGTGTAATACAAAGACAAACGTTATTGCTCGATTTGCTCACTGAAATTATTATCTTTAGTGCAAGAACCTTGTACAAAAAAAAAAATGTATAAAGGTAAGGATCAGGCCAAATTTTCCAAACTGTACAATACAACTAGACAAGTTGAGTGATGTAACAGATTTGCTTCTAAACTTGAAACAAGACGCATCAATTCACGGCAAGTGAAGACTGACCTTGTTTCAATTTTACAAAACCCGAGATCTATGCCCAGAGACTTACGGCACATTTTACCCATTATTTTTACATGTCTAGTCTGTCGTTTTATTAATTTATTGCCACAGCTTATTACCAAATATGAATTTGTATAGCCATTGGAATTAAAATATCACCAAATGGCAAATCGTAGCTCAAGCCATATGTAAATGATATAGCATACTTATATACCCTTTAAAAATAACTATTTAGCTGAATTACCTAATACAAACAAGGGTCGGCGCCAAAGAAGTGAACAAAATTCATCGTCAAGAAGAAAGCATTGAGGCATTAGTTAATAAATTCAAGGTATGAGAACTGTTATCACCCCAAAAACATTACTTAGCCTGCCAGGGACTGTTGCTAATCTCATTATAAATACAATATCATAATGGAAGAATGAAAATGTGTAATTTCTTATCAACCCTCCATATGGAGGTTTGTAATTTTTTTATCAACCCTCAACTAGTAGGAACAAATATACTGAAGTCTAAACTCTCAGACTTTTGAGAGTATAGAATATCCGGCATTATTGATTAAATTTTGTGGTTAATTTTATTTGTTTAGTACAGTACCTTAGTACTGATACATGGAAACGAAATTATGTTTCATACGTAGTATACATACATTAATACATGTAAGAAACACATGCATACAAAAATACAAACATTCAAAGCAAAACTTTTGAAGAAAAAATTAAGCCATTTACGTGAACATGTAAAAGAGACACAAAACACATTTTTGTATATTTTACGTAACATACATAATACAAGAGTAATCAATTAAATTTCAATTAAAACATAAAAATGATAAATATGGTAAAGCCTTTCATTAATGTATGTACATGTATATTACAAAGATGTGTAGACGATAAAAGTTATATATATTTATATAATATATCTATGAATTTTGCTATGGCACAACTTGTTTCGTATTGGGTAGTTTGGTGTGAAGATAAACAGTAATTTGTGACAAAAAATTTCAAATAGACACAACATACGGACAGATGGAAAGACAGGGACAAACAGCTGACTGGATAGGGTGGTAATACAAAGCATAAACTATTCCTACATGCACAAATATGATAAAAAAAAGTTTTTATAATGACTAGTAATTCCTGTTAATCATTCATTTGTTCATAACTTCACGACTTTGATCTTGTTGGGCCTTTCAAGGCTTTAGAAAGAAATTGACAAATTGGTTGACAGTCCCCAACCACAAATCCCAATTAAACTAGTTGCATTTACAAGCACATTATCCTAGAAGCCTAATCCCAGAGGTCAATGAGGCAGGGGAAAATTCCGACAACCGACAATTTACACAACTGTCTCAACTTGCTGAATACAAATGTAAATATATGCGTAGTCAGTGGACAAATTTAAAATCATGAAATTTACGCCCGTTTATGTGACTTGATCCGACTGATTTTCACAAACGGTCTGACAGGTTTACGGCTGTTTTCAGCCTGCATGTCTGACACAATTTATTTACCCTATTCCCTTGAGGAAGACTCCATTAATTAACCTTAATTCCTGTATATATGTCAGTGCTGTATCCAGTGACAAGAGCACTGAGGTGTATATTTTTGGTGGGATTTTTGTGCCAAAAGAGAATGCTAACTTGGTCATTTCTCCTACAGTGTTTTAATCGCGGCAAGAGCCTTGTTGTGCCACTGGATGGCTTTGGACAGGGACTGCATGTTAAAAATATATAGTGATAGCTTCCTGTAGAACAGCTTTAACAGCCAATCTTGTACATTCAATAATAAACTTACAATTTTACACTGCATTAATATAATTAGAAATATCTATAACAAAAAACATCATCATTTATTCAAAAGCTCTTTGAAGTTAAATAGCATGGCAAAGAATAGGAAGAAAAAACATTTTTGTTCAAAAGGCTATCGAATTTCTACCTCTAAAAATATCGTGAGATTCATACAGTAAAATAGAATATTCAAACATCACTTCAGCAGAGCTTCTTCATTTGTGACCGTCCTATACTTAATTACACCAGTCACCACGTTACAATAGGTCTGACAATACCACTGGAAATTATCGATAATGTGATATCGCCGTTCATTCAACTATAAATAGTTAATACCCTAACGCATATATCAAATTTCCACCAACGATTCACACTTTATAACACATTTGGAAATATATTGTACTTGATTTATAGTTCTGATGTAGGGTCTTTGTATCTGTATACATTGTACGAATAGTAATAGAACAACTTCAATTATTATATACTACCGGTAATACATGCATTTCAATGTATGCAAATAATTGCAATTTTTTAAAGTCAAAATCTTGCAATGCCATAACATACCAAAGTCGAGAATTAAACCCTGGATTTTTCGGTCTAGGGTCTGGTGTTCAACCAATAGAGTAAGCCAAGTGGACAAATCAATCTCAAAACCATAAAGTACTTAAAGTTAGTTTTAGAAAAACATTCCTGTTTGCTATATACGTATAACTCAACAAAAGTGATGAAGTTTTCCTTCTTTGAGAAAAATTAAATCCACTATTGGCTGAAACACGGGTTTTATTGTCATTTGGCCTTACAAGGTAAGAAACACTGGTTTTATTGCCAACAAGTTAAGTTCCTTAAACAAGGTGGTAGACACCCTAATCAGATTAAAACCTGAACAGCTAGCTTGAAATCTGATAATAAAATTTATCATGTCAGAATAAAGGTAGTGGAAAAAGGCCGCCAGTTATAAACATTTAACCGTCCTACATCTAATGAAGTTAAAATATTAGCATAAAACACTGACATTTATGACAGCGTGGCATACAGCACAGTCTTGTGAGCTCGAGTTTTACTGTCAAACTATAGCTTCTAGCTATCATACTTGAATGTTATGCATAAATTTTAATGAGGTTATTGAATACATTATAACAGTCATACAAAGGATGGCATTGTACTACCGAGTTCTTTGATCTGAATAATTCTATATAATACAAAACTGGTAACAGAATGTTTTTGTGAAACCAAAGACTTGATGAGTTTGAAACGTTGCGAGAGAGTTGGAGAGTTGCATGAGTGTCCTATGTATGTGCCTTCAAAATGATAAGGGTAGATTGAAATATAGGCCAAATAAACATAAAAAATAATGTTAGCTTTTTAGGGCTATCTTTTTTAAAAGAAACTCTTTTAATAGTACTCTGCTGAATTGAGTTCTGCATTCCCTATCCCATATGTTATAAAAAAAAATTTTAAATGTTCTGATATACTAACATTTGTTTAAGGTTGATAGTAAAACAAGCCTTACGACTGATATTTATCATTTTTTATACCTCATTTTTGATGGTATCCCTACAGAAGCAAGATCTATTCGTGTAACCCCCATGAAACAGACAGATCAAGGACCTGGACAACTGACCAGTAGGCTCTATAAATCAAACATTGAATTTTTGTTAGTTTCATAGAAGCATGTACATTGTACATGTACATAGTGCATGAGTGAAAGTTTGAAATTCTGAAAAACCTGACATCCTCAAAAATCAACCATTTATTATATATAAGGAAATTAAAGAAAAAACAGGCTTGTTGGAACTGCCTCAAAAACCTGAAGTTCAGACATGTGCCCAAAAACTGTCACTCATGATAGTATACCGAAGTATGAAAATATATCTGTTCAACTACATGTATCCCCCTCCAAACACTCAGACCTGGCAACATATCCTGGCAACTAGCACAACAGTTTAAACATTACTTTAATGATTCATGAAAACTGTAGGAAACTATACACAATACTCAATGCCAGATGTTGAGATATAATATCAGTATTACCTATCACAGTATGAAAACATAGAGAGGAAGAGGGAGAATAAATATGTACCACACTCTCTCATTCACAGCCATCTTAACCCATTACTCCATATACAGGGGTGTCAACAGGGCCAAATTAAAAATCAGGAATATCATATGCGGCCTAACATTTTTGCCAAACAGGAGACCTTCAATGACATTTTCCATAATTAAATCAGTTTGTGTAACAGAAAATCCATCAGAGCAGATTAAATTTACCATAACTTTGCCATTTCTTGAGATATTTTCATCAAATAACTTTTATTTTGGTCCGAAGTCATTGTTCTTTCCAAAATGATAAATCCGGGATTCCGGATAAATCGTGAAAATTTACACCCCTGCATACACCTTAAATATACTCTTCTGATCAGACATGAGCTAGGATAAACATGTACACAATTCTAGTGCAGTTTTTTCAATACTAATATTGAGAATGTACTATTTTAATTTTTAGGGATATGAACAATAGTATTGATGAGTCAAATTTTCAATTTAATTTTCAGCAGAAAAGTTTAAATTCTTCTAGTACAGCAACAACAGACATGTAGAACCCCAGCAGTATGTTAGCAACTACCTACATCTCCTTGGACCCTTCACTTAAGTTTACAGGGCAAATGGTTTACCAACATAGGCTCAGAGCTAGTTGACTGCTTCACAAACTCTGATCACCCATACTCTGTTAAGTTAAAACAGGCTCAGACTGTGACAAAAATCAATACCAAACCTTTTAGGAAGTCATGAAGAGGTGAAAAGTCGTTTTGTATTGTCTGGACTGACTGGGACAGACGTTTTAACACTGTACACTGTACATAGACATGTCATTTGATACAATAGAACCATGTACACTTATTTATCTACTAAACCCTTGATAAAGAATGTGTCACCCTATCTCTTTACAAAACCTAACATCATACACCTGAATATTTGTACAGGAAAGTTTACACAACAGCTTCAAAGAATAATATCAATTTATTTACATATAACCCATCTAGCACTTTTCTATATAAATATTAACAGGACAGAAAGAATGTTTCTTTTTTATCTCAGAAAAAATCTAAAAAAATACACAAGAGAGATTTATACTGAAGATTTTGGTTTTTAAGACTGGTTGAATTTTTTCTATATATAGTTGGGTTCCTACAAAAAATCAAATTCAACTGTACGGCTTGGAATGGTACGGGGACCTAAAGACTTAAGTCCATACAAATTCCTCAAATCGACAAGTTTTTGTATGTAGTTCAACTTATAGTATATCTAATACATATGCTCTTTTAGTACACCAAAAAATGTCATATTTTTATATCACTAATAATCTATTTTATATAGTTTTACAGCAGCACATAATTCCATCATCCATGACAATTTTTTTTAATGAAAATGAAACTCTTCATATCAGCAACAAAGTCAAACTGTTAACCATGCCCATGGAGTCAAAAAGAACCCATATTCAAAGGCTCTTCGGCACTGGATGCAAAAACAATATATTTTTCTCAACAAAAAGCTGTTTAAAGCTCTTCAGGACTGGAGACAAAAACATATACTTTTAAGCTCTTCAGCACTGGAGACTAAAAACATATTTTTACACTCTTCAGCTCGGGAGACTAAAAACATAGATTTATAAGCTCTTCAGCACTGGAGACAAAACAAACATATTTAACAGCATCACATAATCTCTCTAAACAGTCAGACATTGTAAATCTTTTGAACAAGCCGGTATTGATTTTCCTAAAGCCAAGTTATGACTGATTATCCCAGTAAATGCTGAGAAATGAAGAGTATCCGAGTAAAAAACTGATGCACTACTGCCACTAGAACTCTAGTAGGATTGGTCACAGCCAGCCTCACATGACTCCCTCATTTTGTGCTCTTAGCCGAGCACTGTGAATTATGATACCCTCAAAACCCCAACCGGTCTACTCTTGTCATTTTAAATCCTCTTATTTTGAGTATTCATAGTAGCCCTGAATATGGTCTATAAACTTTATATATGCATATTTCTGTTTCGGTCACCAGGCTGTGTTTTGAATTTTAACATGGCATGTTTTTATTAGTTTGTCATCTGAGTTGGATGAAATATAAAGAGATGCTGCATAATTCTGTTATTCTCATACCATAGCATAGTGATGATGTCATTTCAAACAAATACTTTTTTAAAAGATGACCAAAAAAAACCCCTCAAAATTATAATTGTATATATTAATTTAAAAATATTTAAATTTATGACAGCAAATAATGATAAACACAAGTTACTTACTTAACTTACTACATGTACCAGGGTTGTCAGTATGATTTTAAAGTAGGAGTCCCAGGACTACATTTTAAATAATGATGTCACTTCTCAATAGTACTCATACCTCACAAGTTTTAACTTAAATTTATGACTGCAAATAATGATAAACACAAGTTACTAACTTACTGCATAATAATGATTGAATAATTAAATGTAACTTCTCACTAGTACTCCGACTAACACCCATACAAGTTAGCCACATATTCAGCTTTACGATTGTACAATAAATGACAGAATTCAAATGATATTAAAAATCTAATATTTTCACATTTGAATGCCTATATTAAGAGCACTACATGTTGCTTTTATGTAATATAATATAAATGAAGTATTTTAAAACTAGTTGATTATACACTGGCCAATACTTATTAATTTTCTGTCGAAGTAACAAAAAATACAAAATGTTCCAGCTTATTCAAAAAGCCGGATCGATGCGAGGCAGCGAAACAGTAGGCAGCACCAAGCCTACACATTTTAAAGTTCTTGTATAAGTTGAGTACAAGCGACAGAATGACAGACATCATTGGTATAAATACAAGCCACTCTAGCATCCGCGTACCAGGAGTTCTGTTTGACCCTTGAAATGACCCTTCGGCCCCTGAATCGAAATGATCCTAGTTGAAAATCAGCTGCTTGTTGAGCCACTGTTAACACTAGTTAATTATCATTCTCTGGTATCGATGTATGTTATTCAAACGGTTATTAAAACATAATGGGAACCAGACAAAAATCACAAAATTCTAGATTTGTAAAGCAACATTGATCGCTCAGTAAGAATGCTCGAGTTGAGTACACAAATACTGTATTCCTCTCACTCTATAATTTACGTTAGCTACCTTTGGAAACTCCATGCCTTTTTGGTACATGTGCACGACAATAGTTTCGAGTAACTTCCCAACACACAAGTGAAGTTGACACGACAAAACACACCCCACTGTAATTCCCCTTATTTACAACAATATGCATACTTCTTGTAGGTTTACCAACATCTCAGCACATGATTTGTACAGTCCATCGGTAATCCGAAACGCACATAAACCGTATATAGTTTGTATACTTCACAAACTTGCAGTTGACACGCTCTCAAACCACGGCTTCGTGAACGTTACCACGACGACCGCAAAGGTTGCAAATCCTCGAGGAAAACTTCTGCCACGAGCTCAATGTCTTTCCGGTCCAAATCCAGACGCCCGATGTGATGCCCACAATGACTGACATTAGATATTTGATCATGAAAACATTAAAGTCTGGTTTTTGCAATGGGCTATCGATGCCGTCACATAGGTATTGATCATTAAGCCAATTTTTACAATGTGATACCCACCAGGTTTTCATCCAGCTTTCTCTGGACGACTGTTCATAGAAATAACACGCAATCACTATAGTAGCGGGTACTGTGTACAAGACGGAAAATATTCCTATGCGCACCATTAACTTCTCCAGTTTGTCTGTTTTTGTACCGTCTGATTTCATAATTGTGCGAATTTTGAACAAGGACACGAAACCAGCCAGGAGGAACGATGTTCCTATGATTAAATATACAACCAAGGGAGCTAACACAAAACCTCGTAAAGCATCGACGTCAGAGATTCCAGTATAACAAACGCCACTCAAAACATCTCCATCAACTTGACCCATTGCCAGAATAGCAATCGTTTTTATAGCTGGAACAGCCCAGGCCGCCAAATGGAAATATTGCGAATTTGCTTCAATGGGTTCATGGCCCCATTTCATTCCCGCGGCTAAAAACCAGGTAAGAGTCAGTATGACCCACCAGATTGAGGATGCCATGCTGAAGAAATAGAGCAGCATAAATAATATGGTGCACCATTCCTTCTTTGTGCCTTGTGTAACCAAGGGAACAGACTCTGTCACTATGGAAGGCTTTGTCAGAGACGCTTGTTGCTTGAAAACACTACACGAGTATTTATCTTCGAGAAAGAATCCAATCACGTAGGCTAGAGCCACCATGAAATAACAGCCGGAGAGGAAGATGATTGGTCGCTCTGGGTAACGAAATCGTGTCATGTCATTCAAGAAGGTTAGCACAGTGAACATCGTGGAGGCAAGACAAATAAAGGACCAGATTCCTATCCATAGACGTGAAAAATCTCTTTTGCCTTCGCTGAAGAACATGTTATAACATGGTGAGCCACAATCTCGTACAATGACGTCACCGATGCGAAGTTTGTAATCATAGCCCACGGGCACTCGTTGCTCAAGGGGACACTCAAGTCGATCTGTTCTGTAGGTATTGTGAATCGTGTTTATGCCACCGCCACCACCGCTGCCGCCCCCACTACCACCACCACCGCCGCCACCACTCGGTCTCCATGTTGTCTGAGGTCTCAATGTTGTCTGTGTCGGCTGTTGATGCTCTGTTGTATTCTCCCCGACGCAAAGACCATTAGTTGGAAACTGATCACAGTTAAGACTAGCAGGCCACTCAAATCCGAATTTGTTCATTAAGGTTTCACAACCTGTTCTGGCTTGCACACACAAACTCCTGCACGGTGGTATGGCTTGTGGTAGAACTGTACATACAGGTACGTACATCGTGCACAGGAAGAACTTCAACTGTTGACTACATTTCACCTTCACCAATGGGAAGAACTGGTGAACCTGAAACAAAAAAAAAATCATAAATTGATTTAAAATTGCTTTTAATAGTTATGTAAAGTTGGCAGTCAAGTGTATTATCAGTTTTACTATTATTGGACTGTTTTTAATCTGGATCGGTTTACATGGATGACCCCAGTGATAAGTTGCAGTTTTTACTTTTAGACTCATCAGTAGAATCAATGTATGTTCAGAACATGAGAAAGACTCAAGCACAGGTAAATATCATGGCTAGATGCTGAGGGTAACAGGTTACAGGAGTTCCATTCGATTATGGAATTAAGGTTTTTTCACCCTTGTTGACCCTTAAGATATTGGTTTGAAGGGTCATTTTCTCTTCAAATCATGGACCCCGTATTTTGCTTATATTAAAAATAATATAAATGGTAATATTTAGTCGAAGTATCAAAATGACCCTTCAGATTCAGAAGCTAGTGGAACCCCTGTGTAGATTGACTAATAGATATGGCACATCAGGTGCATTTCTACATGTCTGTCACCTATCTCATGTATTGTTTAATGTCTATACTATCTTTGTTTGTTTGACACCTTCGTTTCAGCCTACCAGGTTTGACACTTCACACAATGACATCATGACAAATACCAGAGAATGTGGCAACCCCTTTTTGTGGGAGGGGCTAAAGTTAAGTACTATATGTACCAGTATAAAACACGAGTCGGTGCCTCGTTGTTTAGTTTTCACACCTCTGCTCATTTTATAATCCAATACACTGACAAACGGACATGCATTGGCACTGCCCAGACTTGACATGATTCATGCGAGTATCTACTACAGTTATTAAAATGCCGTCCTACCAACGTAATTGATCGCTGATTCATGAGCAATAATCATATAAAATATCAATTCTAATTAATTATTATTGAATTACACGCAGGACAATTACCTCCATTCCGGCATCTTCCTGTTTAGTATGCTCCAATAAATTAGGCATAATGGTCTCGTTATATTGAATGTCTTTACATAGCGGAATCTGAATGGGTTCACATTTTCCATGAGGTCCTAGATTATCACTGTTTAGAACTTTTGTACTGTACTCAGAACACAAAACCAAATGTATCGCACACAGAACGAAAACACATCGGACATAAAATCCCGTCGCCATTTTAACGAATTTTAAATCAACGACGTTTTATTAAATATCCAATTAATAATGTAGCACACATATACTGATTAAACTGTCTCTCATGACATAAATTAACGGTGAATAATAACAAAATACTCCGTTAAAATGTTATCCCACTTCGGCATTGTAATCTAACATGGCCGTCTTTGTTCTATTCGTTTAAACACAAACAGTTTCTAGATCCCCGTGTGTATTCTTCCCTCTTTACAAAAGTGCATTGTGTCAGGCGGGGAAATGAAAACGGATAGACCTTGAAATAGTTACTGTACGCTGATTGGTCTAGGCAATTGAATTATCATAGAGGCTGTTCCGTTTACCTCCTGTATTTTGCAGAGCACCTGGCTAGACGGAAACTGGAATTTAATTTACGACTCAAGACGTTTCAAATGAAAAACGTAATCGTGAATGTTGCACTTACTATAAACCAAACTTGAGAGATCTTTGAGGGGCGCAATAGATATTTTAATATGGGATATTTTTTATCAAATAAAATTACTAAACGACAGTTTTTACAGAACGGATATTTTATTTCCAATTTTTATTGGCCTACATTATTTAAATATTACTTCATATTAGAGGCTATTGATTCATTCCTACGGAAATGTCCTAGTTGCAAATCATAATGTTCTATAAAAAAATAAAAAGCTTATTTGTCACCTAATTAGGCCTTTTTATCACATAATTGTAAAGGCTTTTTATTATTTTTTAAAAAATATTATGGTTTGGCACCAGGACGCTTCCTGGTTTGTATCAACACGCATGTTAATTAACATGCGAGGTATCAATTGCCAAACAAGAAGTCGACTCATTTTCTACCAATACAATAAAGACAAGTTTCTAAAAATCTAAAAGTTTACTACTTTTCGTTGATTTGAATAAATTAGCGCGAATTAAGGTGGGGCAGTATATAATTAGGAACGAATATCGGAAAATAAAGAAGACTTTTGCGAAGTCTGCATTATTTTTTGAACATACCTCGTATTATTATAATAGTTAGATTATCCTTTGTGTAATGAGCAATGGGCTCAACTTTATTTTGTGAAATTTATGTGTTTCGGACGCAGAAAGTAATACATCTTAACAATAAAAGTATTATATTGTTGTCTTAATTTGATTGGTACTGCTTCTTTCCAACTATCCAGAGTGATTGCAGCTGATAGCGATATGTCGTTTTAAATAGTGCGCAATGGAAATAGTTATCTAGAACAGTCTAAAGAGCGAAAGTGTGTGTTCGCTATTTCACTTAGTGTACATTTAACTTATGATTTAAAAAGATTATATTAAGTCAGACAGGGAAGGCAGCACTCAACCCAACCAGCCGAGCACAGAAAACACCCAAAACACACAAAGCACAATACCCAACTGAAAACACGGCTTCCCTTCCCGAAAGTCTGCCGCTTCAGTCAGTCAAACTAAAACGGAACGAGAGCCAGGTGAAGAGGAACACAACAACCGGACACTACACATCACAAGGACAATTTACATCATACATATAGTGTACATGCAATTTTGAAAGATACGAAGCAGCCTTGTGCTGGACAACGAAATTACAGAATGGCACAAACAAAATGAACAAAGAAAGGCACAATAGCGAAATATTTTTGTAATTTTGTATTTTTACTATAAAGTGGACATTACATGTCACTGGGGGCTTAAACGTTTTACTGTGCACCAAACCTCACACTTACCCAATAGACAACCTTATAGAACATTACAGTTAGGCCGAGGGTAATAAAAGTTTCCCGCCATGTAGGATAGGCCTAATGCCCTCTTACAAAAAGGCCACAGTGACAGGTAACACGGAAATACATACATTCTGTGTATATCCGCGCAGGTAATAAAAGAATGTAAAACATGAAACATTATATGAATAGCGTCCATCGAGTAGCACAGAAAGTACTTGATGAGCAATGACCTAGAAACAAGTTTTGTTGATGAAGTTTTACTTTTTTCCCGTGTTTTTATTTAAAGTTTAATCAAAGGGAAACAACTCTAACAACTTTTAGTTGCAACGGTTATACGTTACCCCCCTTATATTAATTTCACCCTCTTGAAAAAGTAACATAAGAATAAGATAACAGTTATCTATAGTCCCTTGCAGAATGAAGTACATGTGAACCTTAATTTGTTTTAATATATGCACACTCAGATAGTTGTGTCGCATGACGTTGAATATTAGTATGACAACTATCATTATTCTCTGACTTATTGTGTGGGACTCGGATATTAGTGTTTAGCCGATGTGTAAACTTATTTTGCAATGTCGCGGCCTATTTCTGTTATCAATTACCTATCACGTGTTTGTTCAAACACGCGTCTCTGGCATTCAACATATAACACTGGTTTAGGATTGAACTTAAAAGCAACAATGTCTTCTTCGACGGGAAATGAGCCAAAAATTCTTGTAACCCGGAGAGTGCCCGTGGATGGGATAAAATATCTGAGTAATAAATCTGTGTTGACACAGTGGGATTCAGACGACGCAATTCCGAGAGATGAACTAAAGAAAATGGTCAAGGGTGTCGATGGACTTTTCTGTCTGTTGACGGACAAAATAGACGCCGAAATATTGGACTGTGCAGGTAAATTTGGAGACTTTGTGTTTGGGTGTTATGATAAAATATGTCGATTACGTTTTGCCATTATTGGATGCTTAGCACGAGACGCTTTTTGACAAATATGCGGACATAGTAGTGTACCCATTTAATGACATCCGTTTGTATTGAATTCTACCACTGAGTCAGATACTGTTTGTTTTCATTAATCAGGCGCTAAGGTTAAACTCGTTGTAACCGAAATGAGTTACTTCCCTTTGCGTTAAGTAGTAGGCCCTAAACACTGACCCTCATCGCCACCAAGTCCATACCTGGAAGGAGACTACAATGTACTTTGACTTCCACTTGGATTCCACATTGATATATCGCTGACTTAGAATTAGAAGGTCGAAAACGACCTTATAAGACGTGTGCATATTTGAAATCTTCCATCTCAATGCGCTTCTTATAAAGTGCGCCTATTGTCACGAAAATAGGAAGTGGTCATGTTTGCCAAACTAAAGTTTAAAAAGCTTTTTTTTGTAAGTAAAGAGTAGTTTTTAGGCAGTTTTTTCTTGTTTTCTCAAACTATTGTTTTGTACTTACGGCCCTCTAATTCTAAGCCAGCGATATAATTGCTGCTTGTCAGCAGTGAACAATAACTTGTCTAAGTTGGTCAAGACATGCATGCGTGAGATGGTTTATATGCATATAGTAAAGCGCGTTGTAAAACATGTAGAAGATAAAATGTGCCGATGAAAAGAAGTCGGTATATGAATGTGTGGTATAGTTCGTGCTAGATAATGTGGCAGTCGAGTCTATTTCACGACAGGTAATACATGATATGGATTACAGATAACTTTAAAAGAATGTAATTGTTTGTTGTTTGTCCGTTTCATAAAATACTATGTAAGTGGTAACTGTTTAAATACAGACGTAATATGGACTAGTGTTTGTTAACCTTTCAGACCAGTATGACTGCCTTGTGCAGCTAATCCTTTACCATCCATTCAACGACGAAATTTAACATTTAACATAGACAGTTATCCAGGCAGTTAAATTGCTTGGCCTTATCGTCATGCTTGACTAGTTACAATGTAATATAAGCACTAAATAATTGCAAGTAGTCATGTATGCTGTAATAGCTCAGGTGGTAACGCACAGGAATTGTAACTGAGCGATTCAAGTTCAACCCACCAAAGAAGTCTTTAGTATTTTTTGAATTCATCACAATATTTTTAATGTTATTTTCATATTCTTTTCGAGAGAGTTTATAATTTGTTAATTATATTTTTTTCTTGTTTTGTTATGGTCATGATAAAATTATTTTTAATTCAATTAAACTTTTATGACAAGAACACACAATCATTACAATACAAAAGAATTTTACATCACTTCATCTGCTGTATCATTGTCTGAGTTACAGTCACACTCAGATAATGTATCTGTAGTTACAATACCTAAGTACTAGCAATCAAAGGCCTTTTTAGTCATTAAAATTTACTTAATATGTTCTAACTAACTTAGAATATAACATTCTGCATTCTGATTGGCCGATAGAAATTAGCGCCAACGCAAGACGTCAAGTCTGTTAAGAGAAAATTTTAATGATTAAATTTTCATTTAATCGCGAAAATGCGGCGTTTTCATTGGCCCATAATGTAGGTTATATTCTAACTTTAATTACAGGTTTGTATCACTATTGGATAGAACTGATTATTTAAGCCATTGTTCTGTAAAACTCTTAGCTTTTAAATTTATAAAGATGAGAAAAAGAAATTAAAAAAATACATACAACTTGACAAGGTTTCGAACTCGCGGCCAAAAATATCGAACTCGTCAGGAAGTATCTACGCACTAAACCACTCGGCTATGAAGTATGTTTGAATTGGTGGATGGTTAGAATGATTTATAATCACAATCCTTAACCATGGTTTACCTAATTCAATCAATTGACATTGTCCACATTGTGTCACGTGACTGCCACATTATCATGCACGGACTATATATTGCTATGTTGTCACCGGCAACGCCTTCACTTTGCATGGCAAGTTTTGTTGTTATACGTTTTATTTCAGGACCGTCACTTAAAGCTGTTAGTACTATGTCCGTGGGATACGACCACGTGGATGTTGCTGAATGTCAGAAGCGAGGAATCCCGGTCGGCTTCACACCGGACGTTCTAACTAGCGCAACAGCGGAACTTACCGTCGCCTTGTTGCTTTCTGTATCTAGGAGGATAAAGGAAGGTTTGTTCGTTTGTTTGTTTTGAATCAGGTAATTCTTAAAATGGTCTTGTTGGCCTTTTTGTTATGGATCATTTGTATCAGGTCATTCTTAAAATAGTCTTGTTGACCTTTTTGTTTTGGATCTTTGGTAGAAGGTCATTCTTAAAATAATCTGGTTGACGATTTTCTCAAATGTAATAAAGCGGACAAAATATGGAGTTTACATACACTCAGCATAAATGAAAAGTTACCACCCTATTTTAAATTCTACTTTAGCCAACATGCGAAGTCATTCAGTAACTGGTTTGCCCTAGTACCAATCGGACTAATTTGGACTTTTAAAGTTGAACTCTGCACGCTATTTCTAAAAGTAAACACGTGTGTATATAGTTCGCCCAGGATAATGTGGTGTTTACAAAATTGAATCGGTTTGGGTAACTGTTGCAAAATTTGTTTTACAAAGTAATACAGTTTAACGATATGGTCAGTTTTGTACTAAAATCATCACAGTGACTGATAAAGCATAAATTATGACAATCTGTCTTTGTGGAATATACTAAATTTTCCCACCTTTATCATGATCTTGGGGCCCTATAGTAGCGTACATTTGTATACAAGATAGGTAATATTTGTTTTTAAGGTATTCACGCTGTAAAGGATGGTAGTTGGGGGACATGGAAACCCTTATGGCTGTGTGGACAGGGCTTGGACGGGGCTACAGTTGGTATAATAGGTATGTGGAGAACCTGCAGATTGTATGCTTTTGTTACATATTTAAATATATGTCCCAGCATTTAATAACGTCGGGAAATTTATTTCATGAACGGCTCATTTTTTATACGCCCAAAGGGACGTATTATGATATGACCTCTGAGTCCGCTCGTCCACCTGTCCGTCCGTATGTTGTTAGCAGTTTCCCTTCCGCTCTGTAACTCTTGAACCCCTTGAAGGATTTTAAAGAAACCTGACACAAATGTTCACCACATCAAGACGACGTGCAGAGCACATGTTCTGGATAGGTCACTTCAAGGTCAAGGTCACACTTGAGGTTTAAAAGTCATATGGCTTTGTTTCCCATCCGCTCTGTATCTCTTGAACCCATTGAAGGATTTAAAAGAACCTAACACAAATGTTCACCACATCAAGACGGGGTGCAGAGTGCATGTTCTGGAAGGGTCACTTCAAGGTCAATGTCACACTTAGGGGTTACTATGGCTTTGTTTCCCTTCTGCCCTGTGACTCTAAACATAATGTTCAAAATCAGTAAGACATGCAAATTGCATATCTCAGATGGTTCACTTCAAAGTATCTAATATGTTTAAACAGCCTAAGTTTGCTACCAATACCCGAAAAAAAACATCGGATGTATATTGCCCCGGATGTTTATTGCACCGCATGGCGGTTCTCTTGTTCCTTACATGTATTATAAAAACCTTTCGTGCACTATAACTACTGTCTCATGTACTTGTACTGCGTAATGGGAGACCTATTGTCATTGCCATTATTTAACAGGCGTTGTGAGTTAATGGCCGCAGGCGAATGTATTTCTGATTACTAATAAACTTTATGTATCTTTTAATCTTTCAAGGTCTTGGTAGAATTGGTTTTGCCGTTGCTAAGCGACTGATGCCATTCGGAGTTGCCAAAATGTTGTATGCAGAATATGAGAAAAAAGATTACGCTGACGAACTTCCGGCGGAATATGTAGATCTGGACAAGCTTCTACAAGAGTCTGATTTTGTTCTTGGTTGCTGCGCGCTTACTAAAGAAAACACTGGACTTATGAATTCTACTGCTTTCGAGAAAATGAAAAACACTGCGATATTCATCAACACTAGTCGCGGTGGTCTTGTTAATCAAGACGATTTATTTCTAGCTTTGAAAGCAGGCCATATATTAGGGGCGGGGCTTGATGTGACGTCACCAGAGCCGTTACCAACGAACCACCCACTTCTAACTTTGGATAACTGTGTTGTGCTGCCCCACATTGCCAGTGCTACAATGAAATCCAGAAATGCCATGTCCGAATTATGTGCTAGAAATATTATAGAGGCACTGAATGGCAACACTATGCCCGCGCAGGTGAAATGATTCCCATTTCAATTATTATCAATATTTTGTTAATTTGCTTTTATCATAATATGGAATAAAGGTTGTTAGTGTGGTTGTATTTTGTGTAGATCTATATTATTCCTTCTATATTATACCTCACCCTTATTTCATTTAAATGTTTTTTTGTTATTTCAATCAGTCTATATAACGTTTGTCTGATTCCTGAGTAGTACAGTGAAACAGAGACTTCTTTAGTATCAGGGCTGCGTTCATTCTACCTTCTGACCACGTTTGTTACCTCAAAACGAAATCACACCATAGGCGCTTCTTTAATGTTTATTATCTCAAATATGTCGTCATTATTTAGACAAATGATACTATGGTCTGAATGATACAATCCTTATACATTTTAAAGTTCAGCACGTTATTAAGTTATCCACAAAGCAAAATGGACGCTCGCTCGGCAGCCTTGCTGCGCACGTGGACTGCGTACTAGCGCGTCCCGCCCTTCATGCCTGATGTTCCCATCATCTTCAATAGTGACTGACATAACACTCTACGTAAGGACAATTAAATGAATTAAACGCTGAAATTCAGATAAACACTATATGCAGTATAAGAATAGATATTTCCGAGGTCTGAGAAAAAACGCTTTGATATTGAATTATAAATTTATTTTCACTCAACATAACATACGTACATGTATTATTAGTACATTATCTGGTTAATCTCTGATACAGGAATGAATATTTTTAAACAAGCATGCATAAAAGAATACATATTTATATGCACATGTGTCCTAATGTACCTTGTATCAATATTTTGCCCGGGGTGTTAGCGGGCATACACGGGACTTGAGACAGAAGACGATTCCCAACAGACGGGACTGTGAAACACATATAGAATGATTCCAGGTCCCGGGAAATATACCTTGGCCGGATTATAGATGACAGTATTAGGGAATAGCTGACAACGATTTAAAGATGGCTGGCAATTTGATATACCAAACAACTCGCCATGTGGACATCTAGACAACATTATTTGGGTCTAGGGTGGGGAATTATACACAAAAAAGAAATTTCTTATCCCTCCGGATGCAAAATATTGATAGATGCATTAAATCTGATTGTATGTATGAATGCATATACATGTATGACAAACAGAAAGCATGTTGAGAACTTATAAGTACATGCACATCATATATATATTCTTTATTTCGTCTCATTTATGTACATACATATAACAAACGACATAAGCAGAACAGATAAAATGTACATAACCATTCATTTATGAATTATAAGAGACAATTATCAAATCTTAAAATAATCTGATTATCATAAAATCACTATATGACTAGCTTGTACTATGAACTGTCCTATAAACAGTGCTATATCACTATTTATAAACAATAAACATTAATTTATATACAAAATTAAAACTAAGAGAATGTTGTTAATACGTTGAATTAAAATATAGTTAAATTTTTTATTTAAGAAACTGAGATTTGTAAATGAGGCACTAATGCGCTAATTAAAAAATAGTATTAATAGATCATTTATCACCCCGGTCAGACCGTAGATGAACTGATTAACAACATTCCCTTAGATGTCAAAAAAACTGGCAATAATTAATAAGATAGTATGAATAAATTATTTACACAGATACAAATGTCGTCTTTGTAAAATCATAAAACAGGTTTTGGCGCAAATTTTTATAGCGTTTTTCTCAGTGAAAAGAACCCTTAGTTTCATTAAATCATTCAGAGAATAAAATCAGGACAAATAGTTGCGACCTGTTCATACAAGGTATTTCTTAAATCTGTGTATAAATCACAACTTAAAAGAACATGAGCTTCATCTTCTAAAACTTGACAATTTTGACAAATGCGTTCCGTTAATGGCAAGCCTTCATACCGCCCTGTCTCAATGCGTATTGGAGCAACTCCACATCTAAATTTACAAAAGGCTGATCTATGTCTTAAAGGCAATAGTATATTACAATAATTCTCAACTTCGTAACTATGTTTGAAAGTACAATACGTTCTAAGTTTATTTCGGCCTCTGCCGGATACACCGGTAATACTGTTAATACTAGAATACCAGTCATTAACATATTTGTAAAAAAGATTGTCTGAAACCTGTATTACAAATGAAGACTTTGGTATTGGCACAGAAATATCACAGAACTGGTTCAGGTGAATATCACAGAATTGCTTTTTAACAATATAATACCAGTTTTTACACTTAATTGGTTGTTGGTTTGCCCAGAGTGCGATACGCTTATTTAATCTCGATGAGTTCGTAGTTGATAAACGAGACCAAAATGTTGAAATGGTTTTCCACTGGCGGATAAAAGGTGGAGTCCAACCCATATCACCCGACACGGCTGCATTAGGTGTATACTTTCCGACACCAAGAAAAAACCTCATAGCCCTGTTGTGTATAGTATTTATGCATGAGAAAGTTTTGTTTCCCCAAATTGCCGCTCCGAGATAACTGGCCAGACAACCGTATCGTATAATTTGGTGAAAACATTATAAGGAACACCTCCTATAAGCTTACATTTGGCTATGAGAAGACCCAGCGCGCGACCAGCACTCTGAGCAACCATCTTTGCAGTAATGTACTATCATATATATCATGTACTAGCATATAAAATACATACATATTGACACCTGTGAGAGTAAACATACGTTAGAAATGCGTTATATATACCGTGATTTAATCTAAAACCACGATGGAATATATACAAGATACTGTATGGATATTAGTTGTTAATTGCCTTATAAATGACGCCATAATTATTCTCGTACATAAAATACTAATGATAATTACATGCATGGACAGCAGGACCTGATATTTTCCATAGGCACATGGTTTCCAATTACCTGAGTGTACCCTATATAAAGAGAAGGAAACGCAGCGGCCATGTTTAGCCGCAACGGATATGACATATCAGGAATTGGTATCCGTGTTTGCTGTGACAACTCTAGAAAAACTGGGTACCAGCTTCCGTAACGTCATATCCGTTGCGACTAAACATGTCTGCTGTACGAGGGTTGTTCAAATTGGAATGCAAGTGATGCTATATCTTTCTTGTATCAATGCATTTTTAAAAATAGTGAGCTGTATATCAAAGATCATTGTATTCGCTTTAAATTGATTCATCGCATTTTACAATCCGTTCAGTGTAGCTGTAACGATACGTCAATTAACACTGTCTACTCGTGTATACTAATGCTAAAATGATTGGGAAAATGTCAATTTTTTCTGACCAAATTCGGTCCCATTTAATAATCGTTGTTTTCTTAATGCGGGAGCAAATACAATATTTAAAATTACTTGTATGGTTAAATGGTGTCATTTAATGTCATATTCATCAACTGTTCGATAGTTTAAGAGCTTCAAAGATGGTGTAATTTTATTTGGAAATGAACCCCATGCACGCAATTAAAATACCGCAACATACTAGAAAAGGGTTGAAAAAATCAAATATTTTTTGGAAACTGGTAGAGTATTTACAGTTAGGCATATAGCTCAATGTGTTGGGACATCATTAGGAGCGATTCATACAATTATCAAGTATATTACAAATATTAAGACAATTAGTATAGTTTGGGTACCCCTATCTGCTTTGAGACGCCAGCACATATGCCCTTGCAAACTGTCCAAAAATAACAAAAAACCGTTTCTAGATAACAAAAGTCGACCATTTGCAAATGTAATGACCACAAAGGAGACATGGATTCATTTTGTCACCGATGCGACAGATCAATAAACAAATATGGGCCAACAAAGACAGAACAAAAGTATGCATTGCAAAACGCACCATGGACGCCCGTAGAAATGTACACTTTTGTCCATTTAAACCAAGTTTTTACCATTTAATATGAAGTATAAAACGGAAAATGGGTAAATGCCAAGCTTAACAAAGGTAAATTCCTTCAGAAATTGAAGTAATACTCCGACAATCGCTGTCAAGCCAAATATTTGAAGGATGACATGCTATTGCAGAGCAATGGGCCTCCACATGCAGCAGCCATTAACGCGACTTTTTGAGAAGCGTGAATGTTTTTGAGCTTTCCGACCATCCTTATTTGCCAAGCATTGTCCCTTGTGATATTTATTGGTTTCAAACGACTCTTATATCGCATTTTCGGAAAAAATATCAGGTACGTTAAGACCTCAGTTTGGCTCATGTCCAGTATATGCCTAGTGGACCTAGGAATGATAACAAAATCGCATTTTAAAAATTTTAAAGGAATAACTGAATGAAACTTCGCATATATATCAGAGATGAATACTGCAATGGGATCAAAGGCATGTTTCATTAGAATCTATCAAGGATAATTTGTTATGGGGTTAGTTGCATTCCAATTTAAACAACCCTCGTACTACCTTCTTTTTGTATTATTTTTTTGGTACTTCGAGGTGTAACAATAAGGACTTGGCAAATACTGAAACCATGTGTCTATGATATTTCATATAAATTGCGTCACCGAAATACTATCCAAGACCCCGTTATGTGAAAATCGGGCAAATCATTTTATTTAATAGAGAGATACGGTAGTTAAATGATAATATTTTGATAAAGTTATTATCTGAACCGTAGCATTTTACTGTTGTTGCATTAGCAAGAATTACTAAGCCATATTGGAGTAATTTTTGGTGAAATTATACATACGGTATAAACATACGTTTTAAGTTTGAACGAGGGACTCACAGTTTATGTTTGTCTAATAATTTTGAATGAACTTCATTCGGATATGCTGGTTCGCCCAGGTTTAATTGTATACTAGTAAGAGCTTATTTTAAGTAAATTGAATCCCTAATTTATGTTAAGTTTAGGTCATAATCACAGGTATCTGTATCATGAAAATTGTTTTTTTAGTGAAATTGATATACATTGTAGAAGGTATATTTCAACAAAAGTTACCAGATTTTTAAAATACGTGTATCACTTACAAGAAATTGTTAAAGATATCTTCATAAAGTAGAACCAATAATTTTTATGATATCTATTATAATAACTACATCTCTGCAACATATCATTGTTCAACCAGTATAATGATAAAGTTTGTTACAAAATATAGATCCGTGTTTTGAGTCAATCGATTAGGTGCATTCAATACAGACAACAAATAAGGAATTACAAAAAATAAGAAAATGGATTAAATGTTGCATTTAACATCGTTGATGAATATAACAAATGGGTAACACTGAAGAGCTCAATGGTTTGAACAAGTTTATCTTAAACTACCAAATCATACTAAAATTCCTCCTTATAAAGTTGATGAAAAAAGTCCGGACAATCATTCAAATGGCCCTGGAAGGTTCTTGCGTGACGACAATGCTTGTATTGCTTGTATTGCTTGTAATGAGCGTGAGTGTGCTTGTAATGAGAGCGAGTGTGCTTCTAATGATTGTTGCATGATTTGCATGTTTAGATCAAGACTAGAGCTCATTTGCTGACACATTCTCGCTCCTTCATCCAGTCTTTTATCCAGTAGGTTTAGTTCAGGTCCTAATGTGTCATTACGAGGTGGCCTCGATCTTCTAATTCTTTGTGCTCGATCTGTGTTCGTATTTGGTTCTATCCGTTGTGTTTCAGTCGTGATTGGTATATTTTGCGGCCCTAATGTGTCATTACGAGCTTGCATCATTATTCTAGCCATCCTTTGTGCTCCGTCTGTGTTCGTATTTGTTTCTACCCGTTGTGTTTCAGTCGTGTTTAGTATACTAGTATTTTCTTGTCCCGATGTGTCATTACGAGCTTGTCTAAATCTTCTAATTCTTTGTGCTCGATCTGTGTTCGTATTTGGTTCTATCCGTTGTGTTTCAGTCGTGTTTGGTATATTTTGCGGCCCTAATGTATCATTACGAGCTTGCCTCATTATTCTAGCCATCCTTTGTGCTCCGTCTGTGTTCGTATTTGGTTCTACCCGTTGTGTTTCAGTCGTGTTTAGTATACTAGTATTTTCTTGTCCCGATGTGTCATTACGAGCTTGTCTAAATCTTCTAATTCTTTGTGCTCGATCTGTGTTCGTATTTGGTTCTATCCGTTGTGTTTCAGTCGTGTTTGGTATATTTTGCGGCCCTAATGTATCATTACGAGCTTGCCTCATTATTCTAGCCATCCTTTGTGCTCCGTCTGTGTTCGTATTTGGTTCTACCCGTTGTGTTTCAGTCGTGTTTAGTATACTAGTATTTTCTTGTCCCGATGTGTCATTATGAGCTTGTCTAAATCTATTAATTCTTTGTGCTCGATCTGTGTTCGTATTTGGTTCTATCCGTTGTGTTTCAGTCGTGTTTGGTATATTTTGCGGCCCTAATGTATCATTACGAGCTTGCCTCATTATTCTAGCCATCCTTTGTGCTCCGTCTGTGTTCGTATTTGGTTCTACCCGTTGTGTTTCAGTCGTGTTTAGTATACTAGTATTTTCTTGTCCCGATGTGTCATTACGAGCTTGTCTAAATCTATTAATTCTTTGTGCTCGATCTGTGTTCGTATTTGGTTCTATCCGTTGTGTTTCAGTCGTGTTTGGTATATTTTGCGGCCCTAATGTATCATTACGAGCTTGCCTCATTATTCTAGCCATCCTTTGTGCTCCGTCTGTGTTCGTATTTGGTTCTACCCGTTGTGTTTCAGTCGTGTTTAGTATACTAGTATTTTCTTGTCCCGATGTGTCATTACGAGCTTGTCTAAATCTATTAATTATTTGTGCTCGATCTGTGTTCGTATTTGGTTCTATCCGTTGTGTTTCAGTCGTGTTTGGTATATTTTGCGGCCCTAATGTATCATTACGAGCTTGCCTCATTATTCTAGCCATCCTTTGTGCTCCGTCTGTGTTCGTATTTGGTTCTACCCGTTGTGTTTCAGTCGTGTTTAGTATACTAGTATTTTCTTGTCCCGATGTGTCATTACGAGCTTGTCTAAATCTATTAATTCTTTGTGCTCGATCTGTGTTCGTATTTGGTTCTATCCGTTGTGTTTCAGTCGTGTTTGGTATATTTTGCGGCCCTAATGTATCATTACGAGCTTGCCTCATTATTCTAGCCATCCTTTGTGCTCCGTCTGTGTTCGTATTTGGTTCTACCCGTTGTGTTTCAGTCGTGTTTAGTATACTAGTATTTTCTTGTCCCGATGTGTCATTACGAGCTTGTCTAAATCTATTAATTATTTGTGCTCGATCTGTGTTCGTATTTGGTTCTATCCGTTGTGTTTCAGTCGTGTTTGGTATATTTTGCGGCTCTAATGTGTCATTACGAGTTTGCCTCAATCTTCTAGCAATCCTTTGTTCTTGGTCTGTATCAGTACTTGTTAGTCCAGGTATTGATGTCCCATTGCGGGCTTGCATATTTCTTAGATTTCTTCGTACGTTAATACTCCTTTCTATTTGTTCTTGGTTCTCCACGAATTTAATAACCCTGCATAAACGAGATACTAATATGTATGTCAGCATGCAATAAGGGGGCATTGTTTTGCGCCGAATTGCTCAAATAAGTAATACATGTACATGTATCGCCATTTGTAAGCGTTATATGACAAATCTAAGGGATCTTTGAAATTAATAAGATTAATGTTTCACATCAGTCTTAGAACTGTGCCCCGTAGTAGGGACATTTGACTGCAAAATTTGATCAGAATTTGGTAGAATACCATAAGATAAAGACATGCCGAGTCTCAAATAAAATATTCCACATAATGACATCATGTGTGCACACCATGCATTCAAAGAACCTGCTTGAAAAAAATGGATACTGATACTCTTTATTTTGTGTACATGTATTCAGTTTATACAATCAGTAAATGTTGTTATTAATTGCTAAAATGTATCTATTGAATACAGATGTCTTACAGTCATGTTCATGCATAAGAAAAGTAGATTCTAGTTGTATCATGACTGAAAACAAATGGGAACGTTTCCTCGCTATCCTAAAAGTGATTATTATTAGATACCAGGCCCGGTGATTATAAAGGTATTTTCATATTCTCTCACTTCGAGCATAACACTTGCTTTGCTCCTTCATAAGACAACAACATGCTTATCTTACTTGAAGCATAACACTTGCTTTGCTCCTGCATACGACAACAACATGCTTATCTCACTTGGAGCATAACACTTGCTTTGCTCCTTCATATGACAACAACATGCTTATCTCACTTGGAGCATAACACTTACTTTGCTCCTTCATGAGACAACAACATGCTTATCTCACTTGGAGCATAACACTTACTTTGCTACTTTATGAGACAACAACATGCTTATCTCACTTGGAGCATAACACTTGATTTGCTCCTGCATAAGACAACAACATGCTTATCTCACTTGGAGCATAACACTTGCTTTGCTCCTTCATGAGACAACAACATGCTTATCTCACTTGGAGCATAACACTTGCTTTGCTCCTGCATAAGACAACAACATGCTTATCTCACTTGGAGCATAACACTTGCTTTGCTCCTTCATACGATAACAACATGCTTATCTCACTTGGAGCATAACACTTGCTTTGCTCCTTCATAAGACAACAACATGCTTATCTCACTTGGAGCATAACACTTGCTTTGCTCCTGCATAAGACAACAACATGCTTATCTCACTTGGTGCATAACACTTGCTTTGCTCCTTCATGAGACAACAACATGCTTATCTCACTTGGAGCATAGCACTTGCTTTGCTCCTGCATAAGACAACAAAATGCTTATCTCACTTGGAGCATAACACTTGCTTTGCTCCTTCATACGACAACAACATGCTTATCTCACTTGGAGCATAACACTTGCTTTGCTCCTGCATAAGACAACAACATGCTTATGTTACTTGGAGCATAACACTTGCTTTGCTCCTTCATAAGACAACAACATTCTTATCTCACTTGGAGCATAACACTTGCTTTGCTACTTTATGAGACAACAACATGCTTATCTCACTTCGAGCATAACACTTGCTTTGCTCCTTCATAAGACAACAGCATGCTTATCTCACTTGGAGCATAACACTTGCTTTGCTCCTTCATAAGACAACAGCATGCTTATCTCTCTTGGAGCATAACACTTGCTTTGCTACTTCATAAGACAACAACATGTTTATCTCACTTGGAACATAACACTTCCTTTGCTCATTCATAAGACAACAGCATGCTTATCTCACTTGGAGCATAACACTTGCTTTGCTACTTTATGAGACAACAACATGCTTATCTCACTTGGGGCATAATACTTGCTTTGCTACTTCATAAGACAACAACATGCTTATCTCACTTGGAGCATAACACTTGCTTTGCTACTTCATAAGACAACAACATGCTTATCTCACTTGGAGCATAACACTTGCTTTGCTCCTGCATAAGACAACAACATGCTTATCTCACTCGGAGCATAACACTTGATTTGCTCCTTTATGAAACAACAACATGCTTATCTCACTTGGAGCATAACACTTACTTTGCTATTCTATGAGACAACAACATGCTTATCTCGCTTGGAGCATAACACTTGCTTTGCTCCTTCATAAGACAACATCATGCTTATCTCACTTGGAGCATAACACATGCTTTGCTCCTTCATAAGATAACAACATGCTTATCTCACTTGAAGCATAACACTTACTTTGCTCCTTTATGAGACAACAACATGCTTATCTCACTTGGAGCATACCACTTACTTTGCTATTTTATGAGACAACAACATGCTTATCTCACTTGGAGCATAACACTTTTGCTTTGCTCCTTCATAAGACAACAACATGCTTGTCTCACTTGGAGCATAACACCTACTTTGCTCCTGCATAAGACAACATCATGCTTATCTCACTTGGAGCATAACACTTGCTTTGCTACTTCATAAGACAACAACATGCTTATCTCACTTGGAGCATAACACTTGCTTTGCTCCTGCATAAGACAACAACATGCTTATCTCACTTGGAGCATAACACTTACTTTGCTCCTTTATGAAACAACAACATGCTTATCTCACTTGGAGCATAACACTTACTTTGCTATTCTATGAGACAGCAACATGCTTATCTCACTTGGAGCATAACACTTGCTTTGCTACTTCATAAGACAACAACATGCTTATCTCACTTCGATCATAACACTTGCTTTGCTCCTTCATGAAACAACAACATGCTTATCTCACTTGGAGCATAACACTTGCTTTGCTCCTTATGGGACAACAACATGCTTATCTCACTTCGAGCATAACACTTGCTTACCTCATTCATAAGACAACAACATGCTTGTCTCACCTGGAGCATAACACTTGCTTTGCTCCTTCATAAGACAACAACATGCTTGTCTCACTTGGAGCATAACACTTGCTTTGCTACTTTTTGAGACAACAACATGCTTATCTCACTTGGAGCATAACACTTACTTTGCTCCTTTATGAAACAACAACATGCTTATCTCACCTTGAGCATAACACTTACTTTGCTATTCTATGAGACAGCAACATGCTTATCTCACATGGAGCATAACACTTGCTTTGCTACTTCATAAGACAACAACATGCTTATCTCACTTCGATCATAACACTTGCTTTGCTCCTTCATGAAACAACAACATGCTTATCTCACTTGGAGCATAACACTTGCTTTGCTCCTTATGGGACAACAACATGCTTATCTCACTTCGAGCATAACACTTGCTTTCCTCATTCTGAAGACAACAACATGCTTGTCTCACCTGGAGCATAACACTTGCTTTGCTCCTTCATAAGACAACAACATGCTTGTCTCACTTGGAGCATAACACTTGCTTTGCTCCTGCATAAGACAACATCATGCTTATCTCACTTGGAGCATAACACTTGCTTTGCTACTTCATAAGACAACAACAAGCTTATCTCACTTGGAGCATAACACTTGCTTTGCTCCTTATGGGACAACAACATGCTTATCTCACTTCGAGCATAACACTTGCTTTCCTCATTCATAAGACAACAACATTCTTATCTCACTTGGAGCATAACACTTGCTTTGCTACTTTATGAGACAACAACATGCTTATTTCACTTCGAGCATAACACTTGCTTTGCTCCTTCATAAGACAACAGCATGCTTATCTCACTTGGAGCATAACACTTGCTTTGCTCCTTCATAAGACAACAGCATGCTTATCTCTCTTGGAGCATAACACTTGCTTTGCTACTTCATAAGACAACAACATGCTTATCTCACTTGGAGCATAACACTTCCTTTGCTCCTTCATAAGACAACAGCATGCTTATCTTACTTGGAGCATAACACTTGCTTTGCTACTTTATGAGACAACAACATGCTTATCTCACTTGGGGCATAATACTTGCTTTGCTACTTCATAAGACAACAACATGCTTATCTCACTTGGAGCATAACACTTGCTTTGCTACTTCATAAGACAACAACATGCTTATCTCACTTGGAGCATAACACTTGCTTTGCTACTTTATGAGACAACAACATGCTGATCTCACTTGGAGCATTACACTTGCTTTGCTAGTTTATGAGACAACAACATGCTTATCTCACTTGGAGCATAACACTTGCTTTGCTCCTTCATAAGACAACAACATGCTTATCTCACTTGGAGCATAACACTTGCTTTGCTAGTTTATGAGACAACAACATGCTTATCTCACTTGGAGCATAACACTTGCTTTGCTAGTTTATGAGACAACAACATTCTTATCTCACTTGGAGCATAACACTTGCTTTGCTCCTTCATAAGACAACAACATGCTTATCTCACTTGGAGCATAACACTTGCTTTGCTAGTTTATGAGACAACAACATGCTTATCTCACTTGGAGCATTACACTTGCTTTGCTAGTTTATGAGACAACAACATGCTTATCTCACTTGGAGCATAACACTTGGTTTGCTCCTTCATAAGACAACAACATGCTTATCTCACTTGGAGCATAACACTTGCTTTGCTAGTTTATGAGACAACAACATTCTTATCTCACTTGGAGCATAACACTTGCTTTGCTCCTTCATAAGACAACAACATGCTTATCTCACTTGGAGCATAACACTTGCTTTGCTAGTTTATGAGACAACAACATGCTTATCTCACTTGGAGCATAACACTTGCTTTGCTCCTTCATAATACAACAACATTCTTATCTCACTTGGAGCATAACACTTGCTTTGCTCCTTCATAATACAACAACATGCTTATCTCACTTGGAGCATAACACTTACTTTGCTCCTTTATGAGACAACAACATGCTGATCTCACTTTGAGCATAACACTTGCTTTGCTCCTTCATAATACAACAACATGCTTATCTCACTTGGAGCATAACACTTACTTTGCACCTTTATGAGACAACAACATGGTTATTTCACTTTGAGCATAACACTTACTTTGCTCCTTCATATGACAACAACATGCTTATCTCACTTCGAGCATAATACTTACTTTGCCCCTTTATGAGACAACAACATGCTGATCTCACTTGGAGCATAGCACTTGCTTTGCTACTTCATAAGACAACAACATGCTGATCTCACTTGGAGCATAACACTTGCTTTGCTACTTCATAATACAACAACATGCTTATCTCACTTGGAGCATAACACTTACTTTGCTCCTTTATGAGACAACAACATGCTTATCGCACTTGGAGCATAACACTTACTTTGCTCCTTTATGAGACAACAACATGCTGATCTCACTTGGAGCATAACACTAACTTTGCTCCTTTATGAGACAACAACATGCTTATCTCACTTGGAGCATAACACTTACTTTGCTCCTTTATGAAACAACAACATGCTGATCTCACTTGGAGCATAACACTTACTTTGCTCCTTTATGAGACAACAACATGCTTATCTCACTTGGAGCATAACACTTACTTTGCTCCTTTATGAGACAACAACATGCTTATCTCACTTCAAGCATAACACTTGCTTTGCTCCTTCTTGAGACAACTTTATTAGATCATATTTACTTCATCAGGCAATATCAAACCCGATCCAATATACACCTAACGGTACTCTCAACGCTACCCTTAGATTTTCCGTGATATCTCGTAAACCGTTCGAAGTAACCTCATCAAATTTTTACCCAACTGAGTTTGATGTGGTTAAGGCGTAATTTACGTCACCCGAATTTCAAAAGTCACAAAATTAAACAGCGTATTTATTAAGGATAAACTAAGTATTTTCAATATTTTAATTCATTGCTGTTTAAGATGTTATATAACGCGTGTACACAATACAAATATTCATGAACGTCATCTAAGTTGCAACTAGGTAGCGCTTCGTAAGCTAAGACCGCCTCAAAATAAACGCCTTTTCTGAATAAAAAAACCAATACGTTCGATATAAACGTTAAACCTGACTGAAAGCTTCATTGTTTGTACTTGAAAGGTAAAATACACATCATTTCTAAACATCCAATATGTAAAAGTATGCAATAGGATTGAATTAGTTTAATATCGTTTGTGGTCACCGTTAGTTCCAATTTCAAGTTGAGCTCGACTCCCCTTACTCACAGGAATCGTATTATTTCAACATACTCGTTTGAATAACGGTTATCACTATTTTTCCCAGCAAAAACAAACGTCATTTTATTTACTAGTTGGTTGGTGTACAGCGTAAATAATTATCTAAGACATGATGGATTTAAAGCTTGATAATATCAACCATTTTAGGAAGCAAGGACATCTTCAGCGCAAATAACAACCCGGTGACAGCCATCACGGGCAAATTTGTGTCTTTCAATATTAGGGTTTATTCAGTTGAAGACGTGTCTTACAATAGTCTAATAGCCGATTTAGATAAAACTTTGTCAGAACAAGGGTCAAGTATTGTTGTGCAAATTTTCATGACAATCCACATAGCAGTTTTAAAGAAAACTGACATATATTAAAGGTAGCGTTAGAAGTGCCGTTAAGTGTAAAATGAGCAATTCACGTTTCTTGCTCGAAGTGAGATGAGCATGTGGTCTCATGAAGGAGCAAATCAAGTGTCATGCTCGAAGTGAGCTGCGCATGAAAACACCTTTATGCTGGTTATCACTGCACTGGGTCAGATATGTACAGCATGTTTTCACTTACGACTATAGCACGGGGAATTTGACACGATCCTGACATTTATGCATGAATATTTTACAGGGTTCTTGCGTTGAATATATAAATTTCCGCGAGCAAATCGTGCAAAATCGGTCCTATTGATTTGTGTTGGTATTACACCTCGAGCGCCTTCGTGATACTTCCTGCTTTTGAAAACACTCAACCGGGAATGTAAATATAGACAATAAATCAGCTGTGAAATTATGCTAATAGAAGTTCGAGAGTCGTGTCGAATTCTCTGGACTATATATCCAACAAATCAAATGGTCTTTAATTTTGCCTTTTGTGTGTTGTAAGTTTCATGTGGGTTATATAACTTGAAAAGACGCTCCAACTGATACGATTAAATATCTCTATTTTACGACAAAAAGATTATATCAAGTCAGACAGGGAAGGCAGCACTCAACTTAACCAGCCGAGCACAGAAAACATTAAAAACACACAAAGCACAATGCCCAACTAAACAAGCGCAGATCCGCCCAAGTCCAAGCTGTCGAAAAGTATAATAAATATAACTAGCTGACAAAATACACTTAGAACAGTGTGTAATTCGGACAAAGCCACACTAGTTAACTGCGGGTCAATTTATACGCAAACGTTCTTGTGCTTAGATAAATACAACATACTTTCGATTGTAATACTGTACCTTACTACTTCGTCGTCCTCTGTACCCCTCTAAAATCACAAGAAAAATTAAACATAATAATAAAACTTCCTCTATAGCTTGGTGAAAGAGACAACGCATTCAGCGCGTGTTGCTTCCTTGGCTGTGTCATAACAAAGACAATAATAAACAAGTACAATAATTCGCCGGCTTAGAATGAGAAGGTCGTAAGTGCTACTTAGACGAATCGTACATATTTGAAATCTGCACCACAAGGCGCTTCTTAGAAGCTAACTTTCATAAAAATAGGAACAGGTCATGTTGACTAAACTGAAGTTGAAAAAAGCTTGTTTTTTCATAGATAAAGAGAAATTCTCAGACAATATTTCTTGTTTTCTCAAAATAGTGTTTTTGTACTTACGACCTTCTTATTCTAAGCCAGCGAAACTTAAAACTGGGGTTCAAATCTCCCTCGTAGCCAGTGATACCAACTGGAATGGGGATTGACAGTGACTATAAGTTATATAATTTGTTTAATAAACTTTGAACTGACTAAGTACACATATACATGTGTATTTATAAGTGATTTTTACACATTAAGTGCTAAGGCGACGTTCTACCATCGCAAATATATTTAGCATTCCGGTGTATATAATGCGTATATAACAGTGTAGCAATACCATGTGACACCAAGACGAAATTTGTCAACATTGGAAAACAAAAATAGCCATACGTATTTTAATTCTTAATCGATTTCTATGAAATATACTCCACGCTAAGGGAGAAATTAGTTGCTTTTCATGAAATATAAGATCTTTTTCAGCAGCCATGCTTTCTAGTCCAGCACCCTATGAAACCGTGGAAAATGCAGTTTCACAGCGTGCTGGAAAAAACGATCAAGCTGCTGAAAAAGATCTTATCATTTTTGTATCAACGTGTTCTCTGGTATCTCTGCTTTAGTTCTTAAACTTTATTCACATGTGACTCTAAGTTGAAGGTTTTTAAGTACAAGTTGTTAAAAGAGCATTCTGCAATGTCTTCTAAGAATTCCTGACTGAAAAGGAAAGTTTAGAAACAGACTACCGAAACAACATAAATAAAAGTGTTAACACTAAAAACACACCAAACGCATTATTCTGTGTGACCTTCGGAGAAAGTTATAGGCTAAGAATGAGAAATGTGCGTTTCTTTAAGTACTCGGTGTATATATTTTAAATAAACGGGGTTAACCTCAAGGGAAACGAAACAATATCTAAATAGCAATTACCCTAATTGTTTGTGTAACATCGGGAACTTTGGTATTTGAAGTCCTGGAAGGCGAAGGCGATGGTTGTGGTACATTAGGCAGGCTCATTGCTTCAATCAATCTTTGTATGGTCACTGATGTAGGAAATCCTCCAACACCATTCGTAGGAACTGAATGCCCCTGGCGACATTCAGGACATGTGACGGTTTGTCTTCTGAATTTACAAACACATAAGCTGTTAAGCAGTTTAAACATACAATTGTTGAAACTCCAATTTGCGAATTCAAAGCGTTTATTAATAACTAGACAATTTGCAAACATGTGCAATATAATATACCACTAATTGCACGCTGATTTCGATTACATATCTGATTACAACATACTGATTCTTTTTCTTATATATACTTTTTAATAATGTGTATTCAACAAATAATATATAACATGATACAATATATAACCAAATATATACATTCAATCACAGTGATACGTATTGTCTGACCACATTAAAATGAGACTCGTTTGTAGTCTACTTATACATGTACGTACATTTGTCTTCGGCCAAATTCATTTAACAAGGTCATGATAAGGACAGCAAGTTTATATTATTTATAATGCAATCAGTTTAAGCAATACCAGCAAACATATTGTGAGCGAATCCATTTTCCTGGAAGTCACGGTGTGAAGTTCATGGTTAGGGATAAAAAGAAATTCACAAAAAAAGGTCGATGACTCAATAGTGTGTATACGAGCCAATAGCGTTCAGTATAGCAATATACGTATCAAATATAAGTTATAAATGTAAAAATATGTCAAAATTATTTTATCAAATCGAACGACTTTGGTAAGTATCATGCAATTAAAACAGAAATACGTATTGATATAACGGTTTAAATTGAGAAAGAAATACAAACAAAATAGATTGGTTGGATAAAAATTGCTATGTTGCTAAAGTGACTTAGTGGTCTTTCATCATATTAGGGGGTCATACTATATTACTTTACTTCCTGGCAAAATTTGATTAAAATCTTAATTTGGGAACCAAACCGCTCTAGCATCCTTAAATCATTATAACGTCCCACACTTACCTAGCGTTGTTATATATGGTCTGTAGACAACGAAGACAAACTACGTGTTGGCATGGTAATTGTTTCGGTGTTTCAAACTGTTCCTTACATACTGGACATTCCACTTGCTGCTGTATGCGTTGTGTTCGGTTCATCTCCGTTACTACAATAAAGAGAATGAGTTGTTAGAGGGAATGGAGGTCTCTATGATATAATTAGGGGGGTACCCGCTCGTGAGGAGATGTACACCTAAATTGGTGACCACGGATCAAATCCATATGAGTTGATTGTTGGAATATCAGGTGTATATACACCCATGGCCTTACCTAATTCAAAGCCGAATATTGCTCAAATTCTTCTTCTTCTTCCTGTTTAGTACAGATCCCACTCTGGGACAATGTCGTACTATATAAATTATTTATGTGTTATTGCAATGTAATTTTACATGTGTATTATTTGATCTTTTTCTACGTGTAAATCAGTTTAGTTTGCATTAAAATGATGTCTCGGTTTTTTTCTGGGAATCTGGCAAGCGCAATCACCCTAAGCAAAAGTGTGGGATTTTCCATACCGGCTAGGGGCGCAAAATATCTTTATATGCGGGATCACATTCGTCTACGAAAATCATCAACTTTTAAGTTTTATTACTAAAATTGGCAAATTTAAAATTCTATCCATTTAAACATGTGCATTAAATGCGGTAGGTTAGAGCGTGTGTTTAAAGTAAACTAGCATTCTGAATACTTTCAGATGCTTAAATAAAAGGATAGAAAACGATTAACAAGTGTATTCGACGAATTAGTGTCTTACATCATCCCACAAAGATGAGCACATTAAGAGTATAATGTGCCGCATAGCCTGTATTGAAAATCCCACACTATTGCATAGGATGAGTGCGCTTGCAGGATTCCCAGAAAATAACGAGACGACATTCTATTAAATGTACAAACTAAACTGATGTACACGTAGGAAAGATCAATTAATACACATGTAAAATTATATTGCAATAACATAAATACTTTGAGCGATATTGGACTTTGAATTAGGTGAGGCGTTTTAAAGTCCTTGAGCGTATATAAGCTATGTTGGTAGCTTTCGTCTGACACTGATGTCCCCTCTGTTTGTGACTTGACTTACTAGGCTATGCTATCACATCCGACTTTAATATTCTAACCACAAATGATTACGTCAGATGTAAAATTTATATAAACATAGCAAGAGCAAATAGGAATTGAACAACGTGGTATTGACATCGATGTTACGGAAAAAAAACCCGGCGAAAACCCAATGGAAAACATGTGTTAGAAACTAATCAATTAAAACATGGTTTCTATTTCATATAATAAAATACCCGTATGTGTTTTCTATGACAACGAGCAAACAAATTGGTAATATACGACAGCTAGTAAACTTCATAAATCACATAAAACGTAAGACAAGTGGTTTAATGAAAATAATGGTAAATTGAATGATTTAATCTACTCACCTTAAACTATCCAAACACAATTCTTACTTAAATCATGATTATTCTAGTATACAAACAAAATCGGTAGTAAAGTATCGATCTTTACCAATTCTTCCGTAACTGGAAATGTTCAAATTTTAAAGAATGTTACTATTTATAGCACGATTGGTATTTCCAATGTAGTTGCAATATCATATGAATATGTCTATTTACAGGCGCATACTATGGAGGGGAATTTTTCCGATAATTAAATCTGTTCACTTTTACAATACAATATCGTTTACCACACGATCTAAATACGTTATGTTTTAAAGCTACATCTATACGGCATAACTTCATTGTTTTATTTTATACAGACGGCATCTATACCTAACTCACATGGTATAACGTGGTATTTTGACACTAGAATGATATTTGGACACTACGAGAATGTCCAATAGCGTATTTGGACAGGTGTAGGTTTTTTAGTTTTTACCAACCAACATGGTGGATTCTATAAGAGCTGTTTGTAGTTTTTTCGAGATGAATAAATGGCCGATATATCGGTGTATTCCTGGACAAAAAGAAACGAAAACGAGCCAGTTATCACTTGATAACAGGTTACACATTTCTGTGTTATTTCCAAAAAAGTAAATATTTTGTGACCCGGTATATACAAAACAATGTTTCACCTATACACATGCCAAATTTGAAGTCGAAAAGTCTAACCACTGCGGAGATATACATGTTCAAATTGGACCGGGTAGATGAAAAATGATAACAATGACACTACTTTTCTGTTTAAAGTAGATAACAATGACACTAATTTTCTAATAAAGTCAGTGTTATCCACCTTTATTAGAAAATTAGTGTCAGCTCTTATAGAATTCCATCATGTTGGTAGGTAAAAGCTTAAAAAACCTTTACCTGTCCAAATACGCTATTTGATTTTCTCGTAGTGTCCAAATATCATTCTAGTGTCAAAATACCACGTTATACGGTGTGTAACTATAAACTACATAACTATAATCTGCCCTGCGTTCAACGAAGCATTATGTGAGGTATGTTACTTATCGATGCTGTACCTGTTATTCGTTGAACGTTATGTTAAAAAACATGTTCGTCACGTGAGCGAAGTTTGCGGAGGTGGTGTGCCTAAATTGGTAAATCTTAAAAAAAATGGCGGACAGAGGCAAGTAAAGGTTACAATATATAGATTTGTTCTTTAACTCAATATAAAGTGACAAATTGCTGACCAAAAAAATGTCAAACTTTTGTCCATGGGGACCTCTCAAAATCCACCAATCAATAGAAGTAGCATATAGCCTCAAGAAAATAAAAACATATCAGGGAGTTGCGTATCATATAAGAAAAATTTGGTTCGTCAAACGCGGTGAACATATTTTCTCACACGCGCGGACTGATTCCAAGTCCGTTAGCCACAACCCTACTTTCACTTTCATATTTAAGCCAGAATATCAAATTTTCTAAATAAAACAGTTTCACTACATCACATACATTTGTACAAAGCATTTAAGCCCAATTACATGATTCTGATGCTGATTTGTCAATACATACCACCATTTCCAGCCAAATCAAAGTTTTTTACAGGACTACTTGAGTCCGCGAGGCATTTGGTGGTTTGGTACCTAAAATAATTCGATACATCCGTACATATTTCGAACTGAGAACGGAAAAACGGTGAATAAAACTTTCAAATTATTTGCCACAAACGAAGCACACAATGAAGGATTATAGCGACAAATTCTCGTGATTGTTTAACATATTTGCAAAAACCTTTCCTTGAACGCAGGGCTGATGTGGGTCAATTATCTGCACATGTCTGCCCTGCGTTCAACGAAGAATCACGTAACGCACGTTTCGTATCTGGTACGAAACAGGTACGAAACGTACGAAACGTGTGTTACGTAATTCTTCGTTCTCAGTATTCCGGGTGACCGGATCATTTCTATGGAGCTAGGACTTTTGTTCTTCACATTCATTATTTTTCCCCTATATAATTCGTTCGCGCTATTCGTACCCTATCCGGCTCGTTCATAAGTCAATATAACTAGGCGTTTCGGCCATACTTTTGTTGAGGCGTGGTCATTTAGTCTGGACATACTAATTGTTTATGTAAGGGTCATTCGGCTGGGGGCATTCGGCTTATTGAGGTTCGGTCGCTCTGCTGTTGCGCTCGGCTTGTTGGGATGGACCGTCTGGCTGGGGCTTTCAGCTTTTTTGTTGCTGAGCAGAGTCATTCGGCTAAGGCCATGGCGTTCGTCTAATTATGCTGTTTTACTTTAACTTTTAGGACTTCTGACGTCTGGAGTTTTGTGTGTTTCGGCCTTTTTGCTGTTGAGGCGTATGTTGTTCGACTTCGACATACTGGTGTTTAAATTGGGTCATTCGGCTAGGGACGGGCCGCTAATTGGGCTGTTACGCTTGTCGAGGATGGATCATTTACCTGGGGCATTGGGAATGTTGGAACTGTGTCGGAATATAAGTTTAAGAGGAAATATTGGAAGATCCATCCAGTATGGATTTTCCACTTCAAGAAGTAAGTCACATTGTATCTGAAATTCCCCTGGCCAAAATAGAATTCTACTAAACCCGATCAATACAAATATCGAATAATTGTATACCGTGAATAATATCTGACATGAATATGTATTGATTTTATATCTAATTTAATACACAATTTAATTCTTGCGAAATAGGATTTGACAATAGGTTTGGCCTATAAATGCCCTCTCCATAAATGAGGTACATGTTACAAAGGATATAAATACTCGAACAAGAACCGTGTGTTGCATGGTTTGTCTGTCTCGAACATTTATTGATATTATGTTCATATTTATATACACATATACAGGGTGTCCAAAAAGAAAGTATACAGTTTAAGTGTATATGTATCAAATCTCTTCATTCTGCTATTGTTAAGAAAATTTGCACAGTCATGTGTAGACAAAAGATGTAAGTTTTTTCTAGGACCAGTTTTAAGATTATAACTTGGATAATTTTGAGAAAAATTTAAATTTACTGAAATTACCTTATTTTGTCCGTGACGTCTAAAAAGTAATTTATGAAGTTTTCAAGATGCCCACCCTTCTTACGTTTCCCTTCTTACACTTCTTTTAAACACTTGATAATATTTGCACATGTGTCTAAACTGATCTTCTTACCTTCTATGTTGATGTTTCTCGTGACCATAGACGTGTCTGTTGGCTTTGTGCTGTACACTAGCGATTTCGGATAGCCCCACAAGAAAAAGTCGCAATGATTTTGATCCGGGCACTGGGCGGGCCATGTCAAACAACACTGGTATTTCCTGGAAATTACTTTGGATCCAACTGTTTCAAGGAATTAATTCAACCCATTATGCACAATGTGTGACCCTGGCACATCTTGAATAAAATACGCATCATTTAAAACAATAAATCACCTTCAGTGTTTAGGAACGAGCTGGTTTAACAAAGGCAAGTAACGGGTTGAGTTTATTTCTTTCTATTGTGCTACCTAAATCGCTGATGTACAATCTAAAGCCAGAGGACTCATCTATGCTGCTGAGAAACATCTAAAGAGAAGGTTAGAAGATCAGGTAAGTCACATGTTGTGCAAATGCAATTGATAGGTTCAAAGAACGAGTACAAGAAGGGAAATATCAGAAGGCGACATGCATCGTGAAAACGTCGTTTATTACTACAAAATGACGTCATGGACAAAATAAGGTAATTTTAGAAAATTGACATTTTTCTATAAATTATGCGGGTTATGATCTTAAAGTTGGTCACAGGAAAAATTTACATCCTTTGTCTATACATGTGCAAATTTTCGTTGCGATAGCAAAATGTAGGGATTTGATAAATATACACTGAAACTGTATACTTTCTTTTTGGACACCCTGTATATATGATTCCATAATATTCCAAACTCATAAATTTGTCACGTAACTATCAATTATTACATTAATTAATATTTGCCATTCTGTGCTATATTTATATATTTACGAGGGATGTCCGGAAAGTTTTGAGACTGCATTCATATAAACCAAACCACTAGAGGGATATATTGGAAATTTTACCAGCGGATATATCAATCTATTATGGACTATGCCTGTAAGTTTCATTAAGATGCAACGAAGACAACACATACTACAAACAATATAATAAGTACATGTAACAGCGTACGGAGCACTTCATAGACGCGCGACGTCATGAACGCATTTTAAAGGTTGTCTAAATGTAGCATTTTCCTCCGTAGAGAGTAACCTGGGAACTAACCTGTCTCTAACCTTTAATAAATTATGACCATATTTCATATGATAGTATGCACAGCTGTCTGTTTTGGCATACTCGGGTCTCAAACCCTTATTTTAATCCACCAATCTTGATACATGTCCCGCCCAGATAGCAGTTTGCATTCCCTCATTATTTACGTTGTTCAGTTCGGCTTTCAGTCGTACACAACTTCATGCTCGTAGCTTAAAGTTTAAAGCTGGCGATCTAACACTGCATTTAAACTCGTCAAGTTTTTTCTATACCATGCCAGAAAGATAAAAGAGTGGTTTATGTGTCTGTAGGAGTCATAATGGAGCGCACACATATTTGTATCATGGCGCGCTGCTCCGTACATGACGTCAACGTCAGTTTTTTTCAGGCACCTTGTCCTCTTCCGATGACCATAACAAACTTGTTTACCACAATACAACAGTAAAATATTGAGCAGATATGCATGTTATGTTCTTTTGACGGCTCGTGGTTTAACAATACAATATGATGCTAATTATTTAAATGGCGAGTTATTTATAAATTGGGGAACGCGTCAATTTTGACGTGCTCCGTAAAGCGCTATATGGGTTGTCATGGCAACGATTCACTTGCAAAGTATCCACTAAAATAATTTTATTTTTACACAGAAGACTCATGAATAGTTAATAAATGCAACGGTATACTATTTAATGGTTTGTTTCCGATACTTTTTGAGGTATAGACACAGTCTCAAAACTTTACGGACAACCCTCGTATATTACATTGACTTCGTAATTTATAATATTGTACTTATTGTTTGTCGGACAAAAGCTATATATAGCCAAAAGCTATACATAGCTTATGTTATTTAGGAATTTTAGAATATGTTCACATTTTTATGTTACATTGACTTCATAATTTGTTATATTGTACTTATTTTTGTCGAACAAAAGCTATACATAGCTTATGTTATTTTTTGTACCAAATTTCCGACGATAAATACATTTTGACTTGAATTTTGACTTAATAGCCATGTTCACATGGTCTTAGTCAGAGCACTTCTTCTAGATGCTATCTACTTACATTAAAGTTTGAAATCAATCCATTGAATACTTTTGCACTTATGCACTGGACAGAACAAATATTTTTGAATTAAATAATGGCAGATAGTTTAAAAACTGGACTATATAGAGTTATGATTCTTAGTTACTGCACTTGTCCTAGTTGCCACCTATTCACATATCAAGTTTCAAATCAACACCTTACAACACCTTATATCGCGTTGAAGTTATGCGCTGGACAAAACATTATTTTTAAATTAAATAATCGCAGATAATTTCAAGACTGAACTTCATAGTGTTATGCTTCTTGGTCACTATGTTTCTCCTAGTTGTCATCTATTCGTGTATTAAGTTTAAAGTCAATATCTAAAACAATTTTCGAGTTATGCTTTGGACAAAAAACTTAAAATTAAACAAGGGGGCTTGACCATATAGAGATATGCGTCTTGGCCGCTGCACTTTTCCTAGTTGCCATCTATTTACATACCAAGTTTCAAGTCAATACCTTAAACAGTTTAAGAATGCTCCTATGGACAAAAGTATGGGACGGTCGGACGTAAGGACGGACGCACACACGCTGACTATTACTATACCCCTTCCGACTTTCAACAGGGATAAAATGTATATACAATGTACCTTGAACCATATCAAGACATTTACATTTGAGTTAATATTGTGTCTGGAACAAGAGAGAGAAAAACAACACAACATTCGAACCAGAACAGTCAAAATATATTAATATTTCGTGAACTAGTATTACTCATGTATTGCTAAAATAGGATTAGGTAAGATAATCTGTTTTTAACATATACAACCTAAGCTAAAGTGTATCCGACCTAAACATTGACTATCAAATAACATGCAAACAAACTATCTATATAGTAAAAGTAGTTTCACATAATTATAATAATACACAGTAAACATAGCTTCACATTCAATGCATTATATTTGATAACTAACATTGAATTAATAAGGAAAAACATGGGCACAAATAAGCTTAGACAGGCATAAGTGTCAAACACATGCAAAACATTACAAAAGTTAAGAGAAATAAATACAATTACCAGACCTAGACAAACAAAGAGATCGAAATAAGTAAAAATATTGTGACACACAAGCAGCAAATTAAAACACCTTCATAAATGAGCAATGGGCAGTAAAAATATGGTCACATATTGAGGGAAATACAACAGGCAGCAGGATGAAATCATATGAGCAGCATTAATATGATTACAAATGTCAGATTAAACAGCAAACAGTAAAAAAACCAAAAACATCAGCACAAGTGAACTAAACATGCACAAAGCTATAGCAATGCAGTCAAATAAGAAGTATACGTTGAAAATGAGAACATATATGTATACATGCAAGAGAAACAAAACAAACATAAAACTCATACAGCCAGTGTAAATCAAATGGATGACAAGTATCCTAAAAGTTTATCATAGGGACAAATTAAAAAACTGAGAGGAATGTGTAGCAAAAGCCGACGAATATAAACCTTATTTGAGTTAATATCATTTATGCTCAAATTAAAAAAGTACTATAGTAATGTCAATTTTCAGTTTCGTTTCTTTCCGTTTCACATAGAAAATAACCGGAATAGAACACAAATACCACAAATAGTATCCAATCTACAACTGTCAAAAATAAAATAAAGTTTATAAAATGAAAGTTCCAGTCTTCAACATACGTTGGACATTCTGTTTTCATTTCAGCATATTTACCAAACACCCAGGCTGTTCCTGAAAAATAAACAGAACAATGTTAGTCCACAGGTATTTACATTAGTTGCTACTTTTACCCTTTTTTACTTACTACACGTCAAGTTGTTAAACTACATATGGTTAAAATATATTGCTGAACATTCCCATTCAAAATAGTTAATATTTATGCAATTTAGATATTTTAAAGGTGAATCGTTGATGTTGATGTATAAGAGTTTATGAAAATTAATTATGACAGTAAATAACTTGCCCAGGTGTTGTCCCCGTACAGTTAATTATAGATATATATATAATTACCGATATACTTTATTCATGTTTCTCATACATTGTATATCAAGTGTGCTACATCTTGAAATCAGTGAAGGAAATTGTCAGATCGGGCAAAAAACTGGTCAAACTATACATACCTTAGAAGAAATTACATGCGGATAATATATTTGACCATGCGAAAATCTAAACAAATGTTTCATATCACAGAGGTTATAACTAAAATGCTACCGTTCAAATTTCCTTTAAATTACCTAGGTTCTGGGATACCTACCGTGAAAAACTACCAATTTGGCCGGTTTGAATTCAATTTGTTCACTTTCCAGTTTGGGCAATTTTCTACCATTCAAAATATATTTACTTGCCTGATCAGAAATTTTAAGTTGCCAAAACGGGAAAGTGAACAAGTAACACTTAATATCTTAGAAACTAGACAATTTAAAATAATTCTGAACAGTCAGATTTTAGATGAACCTTTTGTGGTACGAAATGTGCAATCGTATCACCTCCATGTCATATATCCTTGTGCACGGGTAAGTATTTCAAGTGGGCGTTTCCATTGCCCAATCAGGCCATTTTTTAAACTTAATTACCCGAACGGGCAAGTTGTAAGGGTATCCCCGATTTACCCTATCGGGAAATTTCCTCCACTGTAAATAGAGGAGACGGTATAAATAAAATATACTTTATGTCAGATTAAGAGAGTTCAAACTTACCAATAAAGAACCATATAACGGTGAAAAGTTCATGTAAGATCAGCCATCCTTGTACAAACTTGTTGTCTAGTGCTCTGTCTATATTGGTGGACATTTCTAAGACAATGAAGGTTCCATAGAATAAGAAACCGAACCAAGATTTCACAAATGAATATACTGCTACATTGTATTCATCGTTGCAATCAGAACCAAGTTTAAATGCACCTTAAAAGGGAAACACAATATTATTTAGTACTAGACATGCAACTTTATATTATTGTAGGGTTAACGCATGCTTTTTCGGGCTATAACATCTGCAGAGTCCCGAGGGACACACGTTCGAAAGTCCTGTACAATCACGATTAAGACATGGTTCAAAGAATATGAAATTGATACAAGCATGCCAGTCAAAATGATTTGGGTAAACCATGTAAAACTATGGACAAATTTATAAATCAACACATCCATCACTTATTTGTGCAAGCAGGTAAAAACATATAGAATGTTTCCAGTCCGGTTGGCTTCGTAAGCTGTATGACCAGTCCACACGCACTTTACTCCACCACCCGGTGTTAACTGTTCTCTTCGTCATTGTTGACGAGACCATGCTCCACACATAATTAGCTAAAATTACGTGATATACCACGTGGTTTGTCCATACTTAATCTGAGGTATTTACTGCAAAGAAATATCAACAACTATTGGGAGGGGCGATACATTTTATGACTTACCTGCAACAAATCGTGAAAATGTCATCGTAAACATAATCGTTATCAGGATCCATTGAACTGAAAATTTCAATAATATATGATTATATAGTAATACGAAATGGGTCACGCGTACCGGATGGAATAAAGCTTGAAATTCTAACGGTTGCAGTACGGACATTTTCTAAACTATTTCTTTTTTTAATTTATGTAAAAATGGTGCAATTTTACTTTTTCCTAGGTACAAAATGTATAAACTTTAATTTCAATCCCATTTGTTAAGGGATTTAAAAAGTTGTTATAATATTCAAGTGTCTCTCATATCATGGCTCTTTAAAATATGTGTTATATTAACAGCTAAAAGTCCAAGTTTCAGCTGTCAAAAAGTCGGAATTCCAAGTCCCAACTGTCAAAAAGCTTAAAGACTTAGTTTTATCTACAATGTATAAACAGTTGAATGCCGTAGCTATAAAAAGGACTGTTTAAATGTTTTAGATGTGATTAAACTTTCTTTGTAAATCGTTGCCAGTTATTGACAGTCGAATAGTTTTCTTACCCTCTTCAGAATTGTGAAATAAATGACCGATGTATCTTCGGTAAGCACTTCTTCCTGTCTCTGTTAAGCAACATGTGACATTTAGACGTTTGATATTGTGAATTGTATTTATCCATACTAAAGATACTAAAACATCTGTCAGGAAACTGTGCACATCACTCAACAGAAACAATCGATCATATAAAACATAAAAAATAAACACTGATCACATTATCACGGCATAATGCCTAACCCACCACTGAACATGAAAACAATATTAAACTAACCAAGTAAATGTAGGGGGATTAGGACTTTATGACTGGTTAGTTACTTTTTAGCTCACCTGCCACAAAGTGGCAAGTGGAGCTTTTGTGATTGTTTTTTGTCCGTCGTCTGTCTGTCCGTTAAACTTTTCACCGTCAACACTCTAGCACTTTCAATTTTGAAATATGGTCAAGTTCGAAGTTGGGCCATGTGGGGTCAAAGACTAGGTCAAAAGGTAAAATAATAGGAAAACCTTGTCAACACTTTGGCGGCCACATTTTTGCTTTAATCTTCATGAAGTTTGGTCAAAATGTTTATCTTGGTGACCCTACGGTCAAGTTCGAAGTTAGGTGATGTGGGGTCAAAAACTAGGTCAAAAGGTCAAATAATAGGAAAACCTTATTAACACTCTTGAGGCAATATTTTTTATTTGATCTTCATCAAACTTGGTCAGTAGTTGTACCTCAATGAATATAGGTCAAGTTTGAAGTTGGATCATGTGGGGTCAAAAACTAGGTCAAAAGGTCAAATAATAGGACAACCTTGTTAACACTCTGGAGGCCACATTTTTGCTTTAATCTTCATGAAGTTTGGTCAAAATGTTTATCTTGGTGACCCTACGGTCAAGTTCGAAGTTAGGTCATGTGGGGTCAAAAACTAGGTCAAAAGGTCAAATAATAGGAAAACCTTATTAACACTATTGAGGCAATATTTTTGCTTTAATCTTCATCATCTTTGGTCAAAATGTTTATCTTGATGACCTTAAGGTCACGTTTGAAGTTGAGTCATGGGGCTAAAAAACTAGGTCAATATGTCAAATAATAACAAAACATTTTTAACACTCTGGAGGCCTCCGTGTTGCTTTAACCTTCATCAAGTTTAGTCAAAATGTTCATCTTGATGACCTCAAGGTCAAGTTCAAAGTTTGGCCATGTTTAGCAGGTGAGCGCCCCAGGATCTATGATCCTCTTGTTTCAGTTTGGCATTGTGGTAGACTGGTACCCGTTCGAATATTAAAAATATATAATTATATATATTGTGACGTCAGAAAGCAGTCGGACCGAGGCACCAGTCTAGCATTATAGATTGTGTGTGTGGAGAATATGCTTAACAACGAGTATGGTTGTGTATGCATATTTTCGATTTTTGTGCCTATCGTGCTAGTCTGTTGAATGTTGCCCCCACCCCCTGTCTCATTTGTTGAATGTTGCCCCCACCCCCTGTCTCATTTGTTAAATGTTGCCCCCACCCCCTGTCGCATTTGTTGAATGTTGCCTCATCCCCTATCTCATTAGTTGAATGTTGCCCCCACCCCTGTCTCATTTGTTGAATGTTGCCCCCACCCCCTGTCGCATTTGTTGAATGTTGCCTCACCCCCTATCTCATAAGTTGAATGTTGCCCCCACCCCCTGTCTCATTAGTTGAATGTTGCCCCCACCCCCTGTCGCATTTGTTGAATGTTGCCTCACCCCCTGTCTCATTAGTTGAATGTTGCCCCCACACCCTGTCTCATTAGTTGAATGTTGCCCCCACCTTCCTGTCGCATTTGCTGAATGTTGCCTCACCCCATGTCTCATTAGTTACATGTTGCCCCCACCCCCTGTTTCATTAGTTGAATGTTGCCCCCACCCCCTGTTTCATTAGTGGAATGATGCCCCCACCCCCTGTCTCATTAGTTGAATGTTGCCCCCACCTTCCTGTCGCATTTGTTGAATGTTGCCTCACCCCCTGTCCAATTAGTTGAATGGTGCCCACACCCCCTGTCTCATTAGTTGAATAATGCCCCACCCCCTGTCTCATTTGTTGAATGTTGCCCCCTGTCTCATTAGTTAAATGGTGCCTCACCCCCTGTCTCATTAGTTGAATTATGGCCCCACCCCCTGTCTCATTAGTTGAATGGTGCCCCCACCCCTCTGTTTCATTAGTTGAATGGTGTCCCATCCCCCTGTCTCATTAGTTGAATGATGCCCCCACCCCCTGTCTCATTAGTTGAATAATGCCCCACCCCTGTCTCATTAGTTTAATAATGCCCCTCCCCCTGTCTCATTTGTTGAATGGTGCCCCCACGCCTGTCTCATTAGTTGAATGGTGCCCCCACCCCTGTCTCATTAGTTGAATGGTGCCCCACCCCCTGTCTCGTTTGTTTTTATCTTTAAGGTTAATTGTGACACTGGTTCCATAGGTTATATTTATCACCCTTAACACCAAATTCGTGATATATGTAGTAAACACCGCAACTAGGGTATCAGCCAGTTTCCCATTTTAAACACCAAAGTGTCAAGCAAGGTAAATATAGTGAATCATTGGTTTCGTCATTGGTATCGCACGTCCACTCAACATACACAGGTTAAAGTCCATGTTCAATGCAGGAGGCAATTGGTATTATATTGCAATATAAAAAGAACAAATATATATTTTATAATGTTGCTTCTTAAAGGGACTGCCTCACATATTGGTGTATTGCAAAAATAAAATAAAATTGTCAAATATTCGCGCAACTTTGGTATTGTTGCCTGTATATCCCATAAACAACCACACTGACATTTAAAATAACTTGAGAAACTACGGCATTTTGTAGTTATTAGTCTTTTTACATCAAAAATTATATCCTATAGAATTAACACTACAATTACTTAAATTGCTGAAAGACGTTCGAATTTGATGAAAATGAATCGAAAAAAGAACCAAATACCTCACTGATGTTTACACTGTAGTTTGTTGGTGTTACAGTTCGATCACATGTGAATTACATAATTCACAAAGCATGCTGGAAGGAAACGTAGCACTTTTTTTCAAGAAAAAAATACTCAGTTGGTGATATCGAGAGTGGTTAAAATTGCTTATTTGCACCAAATCTTTCAAAAAGCAACCGTCAGTGGCTTTCTATTACATCAATACTTGGTTAGGTTGGAAAATCACGATATACAATAAAATTAGCCCAATCTGTGAGGCAGCACCTTTAAAACAGACTGGTCTTCTTCTATGGCTTTAAATCTGCCTGTGTTTATTGTCGTTTTGTTTACTTACGAAAGGTACTTCTCGGTGCATTATCTGAGGATCTCTGAATACTGATGTTCTGTTGTGTATTCTGGTTTACTTGAGGGGCAGTTCTTAGAGTTTGTATTTCTCTTCCGTACCCTGGAGGTTGATGTATGTTAGTATGAGTTTGTATTCTTCTTCTGTCCCTTGATGGTTGGTTTACGTTAGTGTTTCTTTCTAATTGTTGTTGACGCTCCATGAATGATATAACCCTACGAAAGGAAACAATAAGTATAGTAGATTTTATCAAATTTTATTTTTTTGACTATGTAATTAAACGATGCACTTAACGTGATAATACAATACAATTTGTACTGTATAGTATGAAACTTAACGAAACTCTTAATGCCCCCATTTAATGATTGTTTAAGTATCATTTTAGAACTTGCATTTGTACACTTCTCACATAAGATTTTAGATAGATGTTATAATATTCAATTAAAAGAATAAGCTTAAACTAACGGAACGGATATTAATTAAATCGCATACATGTTTCCGGACAAAACATCCCTTCGCCAGCCTGTGATTAGTATAACGATATATTATGTGACGTCCGTTTAAATCAGTTTCGAGATGCACGCAAGCCAATGAGAAAGTTAAAATTAAATGGCACAAAAATATCATTCTAACACGATCTGCGGATTAATCGTTTAAATATAGAGCGGACCTAACAATGTATTATTACCCCCATAAAACATACCTATCAAATTGGCTGTTTCTATTTACGCCCAGTATCACGTGACATATTTATGAATGAAAGAACGTAAACTTTATAGTACGATGACAAGTCGAGTTGCACGAGAATCCAGTGTTACAGCTATGACGCATCTATTTTTAGAAACTCCAATATACTCTAGAAACCACGTTTTATTAAAGCTTCTGATAATCAATTCATTTATATTTTTCATATTTTTTTTATGAAATAGATACCATATACTCGTGTTATTAAAATTGTTTCAATGTTTAAAATGTGGTATTTCCTTCAGAAAACTACGAAGGTCGTTTTCATTAACGAGGGAGGTAATTTTACCAGCTAATAAGCCACTCAATTTCAGCGTGGAATTATGTTCAATGTCAAATGGGTGAAAATGGAATGCGCGCAGTTAAATAGTGCGGGATATTATCGTATTTAGAATCGAAATAATCGCTACGCACTCGTGATTTAATTTTTCCGCATCCGAACTCCTGCCCGTGTTTTATTCACCGACAATAAACGCGAACAGATTTTTATTTCTTAATTGAACCATTGTTAAGTTCGGAAAAGCAAACTATACATTTCATCACAGAAATACCGTGATCTTCCAAGTGAGAACAAAACACGGAACAATGCTCCCCAACGTGTGTGGTAACCAATGCGTGACGGCACAGGGTTTTCGGTGCGAAGCACTATTACGTCATTGATTTACATTCGTTTATTCACGTTGTTTCGACTCGACAACTATGGTATTGTGCTTATGCACAATATTCAACCATGTATATCGCTGGATTAAAATTTGAAGGCAATAAACAGAAGTACTTCCGACATTAAAAAAATCATGCATATTTGAAAGCTGCTTCTCATGGCGCTTCGCATGAGCCTATTTTCTTGTTGACCAAAATGAAGTTTAAAAAGCTTTTTTCCATAAGTAAAGAGTAGTTGTCAGACAGTTTTTCTTGTTTTCTCAATAATATTGATTTAATTTGTACTTACGACCTTCTAATTCTTAGCCAGTGATAATTATGATAACTGTATATATCAAGAATCATGGTCAAAAGGACTTATCGATCCTATCTATAAGAAAGGAAAAAAGAACATGCCGGCAAATCACAGAGGTATTACGTAGGTAAATGTCATAGTAAAAATAGTTTCATTGATACTGAGAAATCGAATAAATAAATGTTGCGAAAATGAAAATGTATTCAACGACAGTCAGTATGGTTTTCGTGATGGTCGCTCGACGGCCGATGCTATATTTTTATGATGTGTATTTATCGATTATCAGAGGGCTTTCGATACGGTAAACAGGGATGCTCTATAGATTTAATTGATACAGTCAGGTATCAGTTGCCAAATTGTTAACATGATTAAATGTATTTATTCCAATGTTCAATCATTTAAGAATTGAATAGACATTTTTTGCAGTTCATCGGTGTATGAACTGTCGGGAAAACCACGCCTAATATTTTACATAAACGCCTACCACGCCTAATTTTTTTAAACGCCGTAGGCGTTTATGTACAATATTAGGCGTGGTTTTCCCGACAGTTCATACAACGATGAACTGCAGAAAATGTCTATTCAATTCTTTTAATTACAAAAAAAATAGAAAGTGTTGTTAATTTTCATAGGCACTCAACTGTTCCCATCGTGTTATGTTGAGTCTTGGCGTAGGAATCCGTTGTCCCCGGCGATGAACGAAGCTAAATTTAAGTAACAAAACCAATCAGCGCGGGGTCACCAACGCTCCTGGGGGAGTCTGCAGATGTCAGAACACGAAAAACATGCGTTATAACGCTATTTTAGAATATAACTTACATTATAACTTCCGTAAATGCGTATGTATATCAAACTAATTACATTTTGGCGGGAATTTTAAGGCGACGTTGCGTACTGTATTCTGTATGTAGAAATTTCCCCCTGTTTCTTCGAGGAACTTGATCATAAAATTGATATGATTAAAATGTCTTCAAAAATGATTAAATTAACTCAATTTAACACTGAAAATCAACGTAAAGTAACGTATTTACATCATATAATAATGTTTAAAATGTCATTTTTTCATATATGTGTCAACTAGGTCTAAGTACACTAAAGTAGTTTAGTTTATAGAGGACCTAGCTTTAAGTGTACTAAATAATGATCTCTTATGAGAAATTTGGGTACCCTGTGCTAGTCTTGTTAGGGGAAGGGATCTAGAGCAGTGAGGTCTATAACACAATGTCTGTGAGCACTATTTAACGTCTCTTATTTGGTCGAGATTTAAGGTGAGCTGATTACTTATCATGTAATGTGTGCAGTCTAGGACAAGCTGTAGTACCCACTCATTGTTCTCTACTAAGCTGCTGGTAGGAGATAAATCTGCAATTTTAGGATCTTCTGTATGCTGTCTGTCCTGGCGTCTGTAAGTGACGAGCATTTTAGTACAAAGTGTTCTATACTTTCATCCTTAGTATCACATAGTCGACACGTTGCACTAACCTCATGCTTGTTAAACCTAACAGTAATGGACTGTAGGATGTAGGTACCTGTGATAAGTCTTGCCTTCACCTCCGCCTTCTGGATTTCGTAGTTTGTTGGTTGAGCCGCTTTCCAGACGTTGTGCGGGTTTTTTGTTGGTAAAGGTTATAGCTGAAAGTGCTTCAGTGTTGATTTGTTTAGGATATCTTCATGCCACCTTGTAGATCAGTACTTGTCTATTGCACCTTGAATAATAGGTTTCCAGGTTTCTTTGCTTGGTGGGGAATCTAGAAGACATTCTGGACTTGGGAGGTCATATTTCTCAAGAATTTTTCTTACATCCACAGATAGTGAGCTGCTTTCTGGGTCTGCTGTGACAAGTTGTCTCTTCATAATTGCTAGCTCTACAGAATCTCGGAGTCTGCAAATATTTAAAAATAATGATAACTTCCTTTTGTCGACAAGGGTCTCAATTGGCTACCATGGCGTATACTGCTGATGTCGCCGTCCTTTCTGGAAGACCTTGCAGCCTCATGAGAATCTTTCTTTGATATCCCTCCAGTTTTCTGAAATCTTCCTTGATACATTTCTGGACCTCGATCCCATACAACATCCGTGGTACAATATTGACAGCCCAAAGTGTTACAGTTGCCAATGGTGAGTAGCCCTGTCTGGCGTGCAGTCCTGGACCCAACAGAGAGTAAATTGCACCACTTGCTGTCTGTAGTCTTTTGTCAATGTTTGCAGAGTTCCTACTGTTGCGATTCAGGCCTAAATGTTTGATATTCGTAACAGTGTCAATTTCTTGGTTATCAAATGTAATGTCAATGTCTTCTTTGCATCTGAAATTCAGAATTTCTGACTTATCTGGATTTATTTTTACTAAGTCTCTCTTGGTGTTGAACTCCATGTTAAGCATTGCCTGTAACTCGCCCACACTGTTAGCAAGCAGAGCTGTGTCGTCTGCACAAGTTGGTGTTGGTACTGGTATGTTCCCAATTGCTGCACCAAGTCCGCTATCTGAAATTGAGTCTAGTAGATGGTTGTGATAACACTTATACAGTGTTGTTGATAGGTTCGCACCCTGTTTTGTTCCCTGGAGCAACTCAAATGGTGAAAAAATGTTATTTTGCCATTTAACTTTAACAGTTGATTTTCTGTAAAGATTCCTCATCATCAGCCACATAGGTCCTTGAACACCAAGGTGGTACAGCTTATTGAATAAGATCTCATGGCTAACAGTATCGAACGCTTTCTGCGCGTCTAATGTAGCAAGAAGCAGCGGTTTGTTCATAGCTCGATGGTGTTCAATAGCTTCAGTTATAATGTATGCAGCGTTTGTAGATGAACTTTTTGCTGTAAAGCCTCTCTGGAGGGGATTTTGTTGATGATCAAATATGTTATCTAGCCTGTCTTTCAAAACGCTTTCAAGTATTTTTGAAAAAGTATTTGACACAACGATTCCTCTGTAATTATTAGGTGAGAACTTATCTTTCCCTTTTTGTGTATAGGGGTAAGTATTCCACTTTTCAAAAGCTCTGGAACATCTAGATCATAAAATATAGAGTTCATGATGTCTGTTATGAATGGAACTGTTTCATGTCTCGCGGTTTTCAAATGTTCACTTGATATTCCGTCTTCATCTGCTGCTTTCCCAGAGTTTAAGTCTATAATAGCCTTTTTAACTTCACTTTCAGAAATTGGTTCCATCTGTTCATTTTGTTCAATAATCTCTGATTCTATGATACTGTTCTGAAGTTTAGCCAGATTAACCTTATCGTCTTCTCCATGAGGAACAGATGAGGGCGTAGATAAGTGTTCAAAGTGACTTCTCCATGTTACGTCGCGAAAATCAAATGTTACGTCATTCAAGTTTTTGTTATGAGCGTCGACTTCCGGGATGGGCAAATACCACGAAAACATGGATAATGCAGGTTTGTTTAAATTTATCAATTAAATCTTATTGAAATATTTAGTTGTCACGAATAAAATTAGAATTACAGTTCATTTGATGCCGCAGTACATTAACATGTCCCAGGTGATGGACGATGCTAGATTTAGGATGAATGAAAAGGTAGGTCGTCGATTGATTTGCATACGGAGATACCTCATCGAGATATGAACGACAGGTCACAAGACCGTTTTATCCAATCAGAATGCAGCATTTATGTGAAAATACACAAAGTTGTAATTATTTATCTAACCACTCAGTATCTAGTAGTATGAAAATGTCTTCTTCAATGTAACGATTGGTTTGAAACAAGGTAAACCTTTATCACCATTTCTTTTTATTCTATTTCTGAATGACATAGTTGATAACATGGATTTCAATGCATTGACAGATAAAGAGTATTGCCTTATCTAATGTATGTGATTTTATTTGCGAATGATATAGTTTAATTAACTACAGATTCCAATAGTGTACAATCACAAATAGATGCTATATATCATTATTCAGTAAAATGGGGACTTAAAATTAATGTAAATAAAACCAAAATATGAGTTTTTGAAAAAGGAAGCAAACTGCATACCCGGACTTTTTCATTGATGATCAATTGATATTGTTGGTAATTTTGTTTATCTTGGTATCAAGTTCACACATACGGGAAACATGACACGCTGTTAAATCATAACATGGCCAAGCCCTTAGGGCATATAGTAAGCTGCATGTATTAAGTATTTTTGATAAAGTTAATCTTGATTTTAAAATCAAATTGTCCATCTTTGATTCCATGGTCGTACTAATTTTAATATACGGATGACAAGTGTGGGGTATATACAATTTTGAAGTTAACAACTAAACGGATAGGTGATGACGCAGATGTTAAAATCAACCAAAAAAGTTAGATAGTCTTGGCTTAACAGACAACATGATTTAGCGAAAAAGATAAATACCCGGTATTCTATTTGACAGGCGTTGCACGTGTATTTGTATTGTAAAATACCAAACACCAACTACATGTATATAAGTGTGTGGTCTTGTTACCTACCTGACAATGTCTTGATCCACGTCCCCATCAACCTCCTGCAAACACCAATAATGGTTACGGATCAATTATACAGTCATTATACGCATATATAATATCAAACCCTTACACTAAATATATTTGTATTATGAAAGTTCTGACATTCTCCGACAATCGATCGCAAATAAATCGTTATAAATAAAAGCAGAAATACAAAGTTTAATACTATGATTTGTTCTAGTAAGTAAGTAAGTAAAGACTTTATTTAACGAGGCTACACATTTGGTTTCCCAATCTTCCATGTGGGCCTCAAATGATGTTCTGATGTGTCGCATACGTGTATATGCTCATTGGTTTGAATTAACAAACAAAATGCTACAGTCTAGTGCAGTATTAACGTATTTGTTATAGAAATGGAAATAGTTTTATTCAGGCATAGCATAACGTATACATACTGATATATGAGCATCATTTATTGGCCTTAAAGGATAAGGCATAGTATCCCTTGTTGCCCTCGTTGGTGGAGCAGATGGTTGTACATGTGATTGTGGCACATTAGGCTGGCTCATTGCTTCTATAAATCTTTGTATGGACACTGAAGTAGGAAAATCTGCAATACCATTCGGTGGAATACGGTGTTGCTGTCGACATTCTGGACATCTGATTTGGGGTCCTCTGAATAAATAAATACATTCAGAACTAATCGATGCCCATGTCAAGATAGTTCTGCATTTTCATAAGAATGTAAACTAGTAATAACTATATTAAATCGCAATTTTAAGACAAAACAAGGAAATATATGGGTACATCCACATTTAATAGTCACGTGTATTTTTAACCCTGACACTGGTCTGTAGTTAACTTCGCAGTTTAACATCGTGTGAACAAATCTGTAGTGGCTATCATGTAAAATGCATTAAGTAATTATTGTCCTAATCATAAACATTGCTTTTTGTGTTTACACAGATTGTTTTCTTACTAGACAAGATACAGTTTTTTGCAAAAACAAACTTAACTTTTTTCATTGTGTACATGTATTAACTTTCAACACATGAACATTAGCCCTTTTGTATGTACTAGTATGCTAAGTTAATCTCGAAGATATATAATGATTACACGTTGTCAGGTATCGATCAGTTTGTTCTTTTTGACAAAAAAAAGTTAAATTTCAACACAATTGATAAATATTAATTTTCAAAGAATAAAATAGTAATGTAAACATTTATCTTTTTCTAAACATTCGAAAAAGATGGCATCCTCAAAAAAATCAAAAGAAATGAAACGAATAGAGTATTTTACTAGCATTGATACGTGATAATGCAGCAGTCGCATGTTCATTACAATGGATCGAATTACATTATTATAATGAAGTAATATTTAACATCACCTATCGTTGTTATGAATGTTCTGCAAGCACTGCATACAAAATGTGTGTTGACATGGTAGTTGTTTCGGTGTTTGAAACTGATCCATACAAACTGGACATTCCACTTGTTGTTGTAGTTGCGTTCTGTTCATTTCTGTAGTTACAATATGTTTAAGGTAAATAACGCAAGTTCGAGTACACCTCATGTGATCATTTCTATACATCTATCACATGTTTGCAACTTGATAGTATGGTCTAGACGTAGGGTGCGTGTTTTGGACTCTCAGACTCGATTATCTCTGCACCACTACTTACTTTGTCTGAGCGAAAATAAAATTAATAACTCTATGACGGCAAATTGAATTGCCGTGTATTGGGATTTGTCACTGTAACTAAAGAGAATTAAATCATATGAATTTACATACATAAGCATACTTTATGTGTATGTATGAAGATAAATATTTGCAATAGGAAGTTAGAACTTGTAGCAAAAGTGTGTGAATCTTCTCCTTAAAGCCGCATTATCTCTCCCAAAACTTTTTTCCCGATCATCCAGTAAATAGACTAAACACAACGAATTATGATATTTTTCTCAAATGACCTGTAATTGATATGACGACAGACTGTCAGCTATATCTATCAAAACAGTATACCAAAAATCAAATTTAGTAAAATGTATGGATGACAAAACATTAATTTTGCAAGAGTTGCTCCCCTTAGACTTTAATTTGTGCATTTGTTGTTTACATTTCGTTATTTTGTTTACAAACCACCTGGATGCTTTATTTCGTTTTCTTCCATCTTGTGGTGTTTTCCACCGTTGGGACTGAACTAAAGTGCCCAAAATGCATCATTCTGCAGATAGGTTGCCAATTTATTGCTTTTTGAAAATAGCAATTTAAGGTATAATGGGACGTAAAATGAACGTCATTCGTTATCTACCATACGACCCTCCGCAAACAAATCGTAAGCATACTCTAATTGTCTGAACCCGGAAGTAAGTTTCGATAACGAACCAAGTCATAATGTAGGAACATGTAATTGTAAATTCAGTTTGGATGGCTGGGATACCACTTATCGATAAGCGATTGTACATAGGCGATACACTTTATCGATTAGATAAATATTTTTAAACGTTAAATGTTTTGTTTTATATGTAGATAATAAAATATGCGTCAATGTCAAGGAGAGATCGAACGTTTACAAAAAGTACTTAAGTTTAAACATATCTAACGGGTAAGGACCAGTACAAGCGTGCTTTTTCAATTTCTTCAAATACGTGACGACTTATTCCTTTCTAAGTTGCGAAAATGAATGTGTATGTCTACGTGAATACTACTTTTAACTATTTTGACATTGAGGTATAAATAAAAAAGTGTACTATTTCACACAGGTATGCGTATGCACGGGAAACACAATATTCAATCGAGTTTGTTAAGTTGTTGCATGAATTCGATAAGTTCAACTTTGTTAACTTCCTTAGGTAAGGAATTGAAAATTTAGGCCCAAATAACCATAGGATTACCTAGGAAGTTGTAGTTGTTAAATCTTGGAATCTGTCTTCAACGTAGGATGGGCATAATTATATATGTTGTTAAATGCTTTGTAAATAAGTATACCCTTTCTGTATTTGACTCGTTCCGGGACGTTTGTTTAATGTACAACGTGCCCGACGTTCTGACACCAACAAATCCCGTTGGTGAAAAGCATCTAAGGGTGATTTGTTGGACTTCTATATTCCATTCTACTCTAATGACAAACTATGAGATTTCCAATTTGTGCATAATTATCCCATTATCTCCCTTTATGCACCCAACAACCGTTTCAAATGTGGCAAACTTTCTTCTGAGGGAATATCAGTGTATTTTTCTAGAATAAGTCTAGCTGTTCATTTTTTGAAATATGTTTATGTAACGCTTGTATTCTTTTGTCAGGATTAAAACACCGTGAACAACGCCAATCACGAGTTCATAAATGTATTATCCCAATTTGATAACATTGACAATTAATTAAACAATCAGTATTCCACAACTAGATCCTAAGAGATAACTTCTCACTGATGGTACCGTAATAACTACTGCACAAATTACTAAAGTCAAGCACTTATATACAATACAAGGATCCTACTGTTCCTTTGAATCCATAAGTCCATATAGTTCAATACATCCAGTAATTCCACTGAGTCCAAATTCGTTACATTTATTTTAAAAAGCACTTCTGTCTCTTTTGCTCGATGTTTAGACCAGTTTGGAAGAGCCACGCAGAAATTATGAATCAAAATGGCGACCTCTTCCACCTGATAATATAATTACAGCCAATTTTACTGGTGATATACTTTATTTCATTATAGGAAAATATCAATTGAAAACAATCAAGAGAAGACTGAGCTTGATATCTACCGAAATCATGTAATGCAAAACTGGGTTTTAAATTCTGTAAACGTACCCATAACAACAACAACAATCAAACAAACAAAGTAATTATGACTAATTATAGAGGAAACACTACATAAAACATTGGTTAATAAATTTACCGTCAAAAAGGCTCACCTTTTAATACTCTAAATACTACGTTGTAAAATATTTAAAGTCCACTCGTTAGAATCGATCTTTACCAAATATTCCGCATTATAAAGAGTTCGAAGTTAGAGATAAAACACTTCAGAAAGTGTTACTATTTTTAGTTATGTGATCATTGTTTGTACATCATACTCGTGTATGTTATTTTATCTATTGTCCTGCATTCTCATCTTAAAACGTTATAGAAATTTTGTGGTTTTTAGCTCACCTGTCACAAAGTGACAGAGTGAGCTTTTGTGATCGCACTCCGTCCGTCGTCCGTCCGTCCGTCAACAATTGGGTTGTGTCCTCTCTAGAGGTCACAATTTTGGCCTAATCTTTATGAAACTTGGTCACAATGATCATCTCAACAAAATCTAGGTCAAGTTCGATATTGGGTCATCTGAGGTCAAAAACTAGCTCACTAGGTCAAATTATAGAAAAACCTTGTTTTAAACCTTTCAACATGTAGTCTTCATGGTCACTAAACTCTCTGCTGTAACTCTCTACTGTCTATACATACAAGTAAACTTTCATCAACCAATGAAAATGTGTATCAGGGTTCACAGCAGTTTTGTAAAGGTCAAATATCAAAATATTCTAGTATATTAAGCAGGGTGTGAATTGAAATGGTTAAGTGGAAATCAAAGCGCTGTAGGGAGCGTAGACATTTTCCTGAGGGTCGTGGGTTCAAACCCCACTGGAACCATAATTTTTTATTTTTTTTAAGTGTTTAGGTATTGTTTTGTCTTTATAGCATGTATTTGTACATTTTCCTAATGGTCGTGGGTTCAACCCCCACTGGGACCATAATTTTTATTTTTTTATTTTTATTTTTTTTGAGTGTTTAGGTATTGTTTTGTCTTTACAGCATGTATTTGTACATTTTCCTAATGGTCGTGGGTTCAACCCCCACTGGGACCATAATTTTTATTTTTTTTGAGTGTTTAGGTATTGTTTTGTCTTTATAGCATGTATTTGTACATTTTCCTGATGGTCGTGGGTTCAACCCCCACTGGAACCATAATTTTTTATTTTTTTATTTTTTTTGAGTGTTTAGGTATTGTTTTGTCTGTAAAGCATTTATTTGTACATTTTCCTGATAGTCGTGGGTTCAACCCCCACTGGAACCATAATTTTTTTTTATTATTTTTTTTTTAGTGTTTAGGTATTGTTTTGTCTGTAAAGCATGTATTTGTACATTTTCCTGATGGTCGTGGGTTCAACCCCCGCTGGAACCATAATTTTTTTTATTATTATTCTTTTTTAGTGTTTAGGTATTGTTTTGTCTTTATAGCATGTATTTGTACATTTTCCTGATGGTCGTGGGTTCAACCCCCACTGGAACCATAATTTTTTTTTTTTTATTTTTTTTTTTTTTTAGTGTTTAGGTATTGTTATGTCTGTAAAGCATTTATTTGTACATTTTCCTGATGGTCGTGGGTTCAACACCCACTGGAACCATAATTTTATTTTTTGATTTTTATTTTTTTAAGTGTTTAGGTATTGTTTTGTCTTTATAGCATGTATTTGTACAGTTATATGGAGGAAAAATATTCCAAAATATTTTGTTTAAAATATAGGTCCAATCATAGAAAAACCTTGTGTAGTCAGTCACCAGAGGTTACAATCTCAACTTAATCTTTATGAAACTTTGTCACAATGATCCTGTCAACAAAATCTAGGCCAAGTTCGATTTTGGGTCATCTGGCGTCAAAAACAAGGTCACAATGTCAATTGACATTTTCCTGAGGGTTCAAACCCCACTGGAACCATAGTTATTTTTTTAAGTGTTTAGGTATTGTTCTGTCTTTATAGCATGTATTTGTACAGTTATATGGAGGAAATATTTTGTTTAAATTATAGGTCAGATCATAGAAAAACCCTGTGTAGCCACCAGAGGTTAAAATTTCGACTTAATCTTTATGAAATTTGGTCCTAATAATCATCTCAACACAATCTAGGTTAAGTTTGATATTAATTAAGTCATCTGGGGTCAAACGCTAGGTCACATGGTCAAATCATACAAAAGCTTGCAATAGAGGCTGAATTTCCTTAAATTTTATTCAGAAAATGTGTAGGATCACCATAGGGGTGTGCATGCACTAGTACGACAGGTGAGCGACCTAGGGGCCTTTGGGCCCTCTTGTTTTACTAAATCGTTATATTTGTGTATATGACACTGTACGAGAGGTTTTCAACTTATATTTGAACAGAATTGAACATTTAGTATTTTCATAAATTTCACATCGAAAACGAATAAAGTCTATTCAATAGTGTATAGTAATGTATCAATATATATAAACAACCATTTTATAAAGTATATGTTATATCCTTAGAACAGAATCAACTAATGTATCGAGTGTGTTGATTTTGCATTTTTAAGGCCAAAAACTCTAATCGATGTTTCAATATTCGCCAGATTTATATTATATTGATACTTCATCAGGTGACTTCGGTATCCACTTTTGGGTATAAAATACGTCCCAGTCTAATTCATTAGGTACTTATCACATATTTTGTAGGATGACAGGAAATTCAGTATGGGGGAAACACCAAGTCTTTGGCATGTTACCAGGAAAAGGACGTGTCATATTTTTGTCGAAAAAAAAGCTTTTTAACATTTTCTATAAATAAAATATGCGTTCACTTATGTCCCCTTTTCAGTCATTTTGAGTTTCGCTTTTCCAAAATAGCAAACACAAGATCATGTCATGAAAGCGGCCGCTAAGACAGCTTAACTAACTCCAACTTATGACTGTATCATGCCCCTTTCTAAAATAACAGACTCTGTCTATGTAATAGTTTCCTCTAAGATGAAACATTAACTCCCCAGGAACGACATATTTTCCACTGACCGTTCCGTAGTCAAATACATATATATACTTAATCATTGTATTGGCTAGCTGTCTGTGAGTTTGTGAACATGATACTTTAAACGCCCGCCATTTTGTTGTTTTTAACTACGAGACAATCATATGCATGCTCATCTTTGTTAACTGCATATGAGCATGTTATTGTAACATGTGTATTATGTGTATATATCTACTGCATGTAAAATATTGCAATACCAAAACTAAATACGTTTTCATTACATTTTCTGAACAGTTATTAGCAACATAACGCCAATGTTTTATTGCCATTCGATTAACACAAAGTAGTTTCACACATTGGTATAAGAATGTATTCAATAATATAATTGTTTCCTGAAAAAAACTACATATAAGGTCGCTCTATCTGTTAGATTGAATAATGGAAATCGTCCATGTAAAAAAGCATATTTAACAAAAGCATGGAATCATACAAAAAACATAATTTTTTCTAGAAACAGGCACAATCTAATTTATACTGACAACAATTAATTGTAAGATAAATGCATGCTTGCAATAATTTCTTTATTTACACAATATCCATTCTAAATAACTTTCCATTTTGAGGCATTTGAAAGTTTGCAGTCCCTCCTCCTATGTATTTGTAATAAAGTTATTGCATCAGCAGGTAACGGTATCATTGATAAACAGTAAAAAATATATAAAATTTATATTATCTTAGAAAGGTCTATTACATGGAAACTTGATCAAACAGTCACCGAGGTGTATTTTGTTTTGATAAACATTTCATTAATACTGGTGTTATTTTGAATATGTTCACATATTCAGAAACTAGAGACCTTCATCTTTGTAATGGTTTAAAGAAGTATACAATTGCATGTAGAAAAATATCACAGGTTGGGTCGTGTAATTCGAACACATCGAAAATATAATTTCACTGGGTCGTTTTTATTTAATGAACTTTAGTGATTGACTGGACATCGTGAAATACATTTCATGACATAACTATTTAACTAGTAGACCAATTTAGGTAGGATAACTTTATGAAGACATCGAAAGCCAAGACTTGTTTTAATACCATGAAAATCTGCTACATTAGTACAAATTCACCTTTTCTAAGATAACATAATATTTAATATTTATCAATGATACAGTTACCTGTAATTGCATCTACTAGTACAATAAAGTAAAGTAATCCAATTCTTGAATCAACTGATTGTCAACTTGCACTGTGTTTATTAGAGAATATTCTCGTCTTCTAATGGTTCCATCATCTGATAACACGCCTAGAAATGTTTCAAAAAGTCATCAACGTTGTATATCACACAATCTATATTAAGTGTCTTGCAAACATGTTTTAACTTAACTTTAGCATCAGTTACGCACGTTCCACTCACTGTTATATTAGCAAAAGGTTCTTCATACTGATCCAGTATCACTTGTGTTGAGTTACTAAGCTGCTTGAATATAATGTCGCCATCATTCTCCGTATCTTTTATAGTGTTGAATAAATTATCATCTCTACATCTCAGTAGATCAGAGGTGTCGCAGAGCAGACGATTACCGGCAGCTGGGTCGAACTACAGATTGCCTACTGAAGCAATGACCGAAGGTTTTAGATACCTGACTGGAAGGACTTGTATTATTTAAGTTAGGAGCTCAATCAAAAAGATAATATTAAGTCAGACAGGTAAGGCAGCACTCAGCTTGACCAGCCGAGCACAGAAAACATTAAAAACACACATGGTACAATGTCCACCTGAACCAGTCGAGCACAGAAAACATAAAACATAAAAGGCACAATGCCCAACAAAACAAGTTATAATTATGTTGTCCCCGTTATTGTCGTATGGTGATTTGTTGCTTCTTTATATCACTGGCTTAGAATCAGAATGTCGTAAGTAGTTCTTCTTACGACCTTATTAAACTCATGAATATATTTGAAATCTGCACCTCTATGCGCTTCTTATGAGTCTTTATTCATGCAAATCGGAAGTAGCCATGTTGACCAAACGAAAATTTAAAAGCCTGTTTTGCCAAAATTTGAGAGAAGTTTTCAGACAATTTTTTCTTGTTTTCTCAAAATATTGATTTTATACTTACGACCTTCTAATCCTAATGCTGCGTATAATGCTGCGTTTACAGTCAGCCACGATAGCCACGATTGGAAAGTATCGTGGTGAGCGTGGGGGGATCGTCGGAGGTCGTGGAATTGAAACGTAATGATCGTGGGGGAACTTGGTGGGATCGCGAGCATCGTGAGCATCGTGTCAAAATTTTTGACAGTCAAACATTTGACCACGATTGTCCCGATTTAACTTTGATCTTGAGAGAGCGTGATGGAACGTGCTAATCGTAGCGGAGCGCATTAAAACTTGTCAGGCCTTAACGTAGCGTGTCAGACCCTGATGCTTCATCGTAGGGGATCTTGATGGACTTTGAAACACGATGCGTAAAGTTGCATTACAATTCCACCTCGTTTCGTCAAGATATGTAGGGTACTATCAGTGATTTAATCACGATGCGACAAGGTCTGGTAAGATATTCCCACTCCCACCCCTACCAACACCAATAACCGTAAGTGCACACAGGCAATGGAAAGACCATCTACCCCACCTTCACAAGAGGAATTGGCATATAAGACTACCACTCGGAAAAAAATCGGGATAGCAACCTCCTTCAGTGACATTCAAGCAGAGAATATCACAGAGTCCCTGAAAGTCAACCTCTTCATCTTGGAATAACACAGAGTCGACAACAATCATGAACATCCGGACCAAGGATATTTTGCGGTTGCACCATGCAAACATAATGGATACAGTTTGTTCATCTGACATATGGCAAATGCCACCAAGTTCAAGCATCTACCAATACCACCGAAGTGGGACATTTACAATCCCTAGAGCTACCTATGTGTGCTGGCTTTAGGGAGTTATTATATTGGCCATTCAAAACCCCCTATCGCATGTGATACATTACATCGCTTATTGATTTTGTCTGCAATTAGTTTTCAATCTTTAAAACAAGAGAATATATCACCTTTATACATTTTAACAACTGCCTTTCGAACTTCTTGAACAAAATAGAAGAAACGACTATACATGAAGGCATAGTATAGTAAAAGTAATTTATCATAAGTGATAAGATGTTTGAGGATGAGTGTCAGCTCCAGTCCATGTGATAGGGGTTCTCATTTAGTACATTTTCTCTCTATGTTTGTTGCTATTCTTTTTATAATATCATCAAATATACTTATCATCCTATAAAATGACGAAGGTGCTAACATCATCAAGCCTGAATTCTTTGTCGGAAATATTGAACCACTAGGTTATTTATATTTACACCAAACCATGGTCTACACAGTAGGTCCTAAGCCATCTATTTCTTATTCTCCTTTACTTCTCCTATAGTCTTCCCGGCTACATACCTTGTTGCCACTGTTGAGTATTAGCAATGCAGGAACACATAACTATTGCGAATTCGACATCGTCATCTCTTTAATGCATAGCTTGTTTCTTTGTGGAATAATTAGAGAATGGGTCCATCTCCCATTCTATTTATGTATTCAATCGTACTCAAAACGTGACCAACTTGTCAAGTCGTGGACATTAATCGTAGGAGAGCTCAGCATAACTTGAAGAGCGTAAGAGATCTTAACAGAACGTAATAAGACGTAATAAAACGTGATAGCATATCGTGGTTGTCGCAAGAGCACGTAAGAGAACGCGATGTAATTCGTGGCAGATCTTGACATGAATCGTGTTGGTATCGTAAGAAAGCGCAACCAGTAGTAACACAACGTAACAAAGCGTAGGATAGCTTAGTAGGTAATTTTCGTTTTTGTAATCATTTTAACCAATCAATGTAACGGGTTGGTCTGGCATGATCATATTTGTAATGAACAGACACAGGCGAAACTCTACAGGCGAAGCTAAAGTAATTATCGATGTCACTAATTTATTTTAACATGTTGTTTCGGGTTGGAATGAATCATTGTTATACTAAAATCCACCATGCCAATTAAACGAAATATTGGGTGGTGTGCAATAATCAGTATATCTTGGTGCTCGTATGTATGTGTTTGTATTTCTTGGTGCTCGTATGTATGTGTTAGTATTTCTTGGTGCTATGTATGTGTTAGTATTTCTTGGTGCTGTGTATGTGTTAGTATGTATTTGTGTTATGTTTGTGCTAGTATTTGTTAGTGCTGTGTATGTGTCAGTATTTATTGGTGTCAGACCCGCATAAGGATATATTGGCGATTGGATAGGGTAAGGAGTTATAGGTGCAAGAACTGTGTAAGGATTTATCTGTGGTTGGTTTGTGCAATAGTACGTTGGTGCTAGGCGAGTGTACGAATATGTCGGTGCTGGGGTTGTGTTAGGTTGTATTGGCTCTAGGACCGTGTAAGGATGTATTTGTGATTGGTCTGTGTTAGAATTTAATAGTGTTCGGTCTGTGCAAGCAAATGTTGGTTCTAGTTCAGTGTAAAAATTTATTGGTGCTAGGTCTCTGCAAGTTTCTGCCAATTGCGGTTTATCTTGGTGTAGTTGAAGTCCAGTTCTTGATGTATTTAGACGAGCTTGAAGATTTCTTATATTTGTGTTTCGCTTGTTTCGTCGTTCTATTTCTTCTTGTTGATTCATCAATGTAATAAGTCTGTTAAAAAGATTGTTTTATATGTCAACATGAAAATCTCTACAAAAACAGCTGTAACTTCCTTTAAACTCAAGATAAAACAGGTACACAACAACATTAACAATCTTACAAACACCGAAGGACGCATATTTACTTATGTTTATGTCATCATTTGTTTATTGTAATTTTTAAGGGTGTGATCAGATTGTAATAACATTAATTGGATCAATCTCCATATCTAAGCTACATATATTGAATTTTCAGCAAAATCGACCACGAATTGACCGATCTGTGGGTAAATATATACACGTTACTTTTATTGAACACTTATAAGATTTATAAGATTTGTTACGTGTACATGTTGGGTTTTCAGTGTATTTTGCTGTTGCAACACCCACGTTTATATGATAACTAAAATTATTTTTGTACCATGTAGCGAAGTTATAGTACTATACCTTACTACATCCTCCGCCTCTTCTAAGCACTGAAAAAAAGATGAAAAATATTAATACAAGGTCACATCAATAGCGCAGCTATACAGGAACTGCTGTTAAGTTATTATGAAGTCGGACAGGGAAGACAACACTCAACTTTACCAGCCGAGCACAAAAAATATTAAAAACATACAATGCACAATGCCCAACACACGACCGAACGAGAAAATGATTCGCCCAAGTCCTAAATGTCAACAAGGTGAATGAACTAATTTCAGCAATTAATAAGCTGAATGCCTATACTGAATCCCGGCTGAAATACATACTTTTAACGTCTGAAGTCCTAAAACGTTAAAGAATAACAGGTATTAAAAAGCGAAATACCATTGTTTCAGCTGAAAGAACTGTCATGGCATTGATTTGTCAGGATAATTCTTGTGTAGGTTCGAGACACAATACGAACAACACATTGATAGTGTACTACAGTTTAATCTACATGATACAAGTGTTATTTAATGCTCTAACAACAATTGGGCATGTCTATTATATATGATACAGTAACAGTAACTGATATAATGATAGTATTGCTGATACAGCATTGTTGTGTCCCTTGGTATGTATACTATTCAGTTACATAACAAGAACATGTTTATATTATGTGTTAATAGATTAGTTAATAGATATTCGACAGGGTCGATCAATATGTTTTAGTTATTTGCATGGTATTTTCCATACTTATACAGCTCAATATAATTTACATAATTATAAATGTTTAGACACAGTATTAATTATTAATTACATTAGCTCTTCTGGTGTAACTGCTGGAACAACAGTGTTTTTCACCCTTGTAGGATGCGGTAGGTGGTTGTAGTTGGGGCACATTGGGTTGGCTCATTGCTTCTATCAATCTTTGTATAACCACTGAAGTAGGAAAGCCTTCAATACCATTCGCAGGAACACGATGTTGCTGTCGACATTCTGGACATTTGACTAGAAGTCCTCTAAATTAAGAAATATAAAACAACAGTTAACTGTTTTACAGTCATGCTTGTTGATACACCAAGTCACCTCTTAAGTCCAATTAAAGTCGGTAAACAGACAAGAATAATGACGAACACACATCATAAGCGCAACCTACGAAGCAATACACAACAGAAAACGTGTACTTGCCCTTGTGAAAGAAACGAGGCAGCTATATGCCGGACATCGCAATTGCAGGTGGGTACATCAAAGTTGGTTGTAACTATACTTCAATGACAAAGAGCGAGTCCTAAAATTCTTATATCTTCCCCAAAATATGCACTACATTGTTTGTTTGTAATTTAGTAATTGAAGCGTATTGAAGACGTATGTGAAATCGCAGAACACTTATATATCTTAACCCTTTTTTCAGGTGACATGTTGTTCTCTAATGCGACCCAAAACCAGGATATGTGTCTTGTGACCTTTTCCGAACTGTTCGACTACTTGTTTGTTTAGTAGTTCTTCTACATAATTACATTTCACTTTTTATCTGATTCTGATTTAATTCCCCACATTTTTGTTCATTCAGCCACTGAATCTATACCGTTCTACAGATTAATCTGCATGAGATCCTTGTATATTGTTTCGTCGTCAGCAAATGTCTGCTTGGCATACCAACCGAAATGCGCGAATCAATATACTGCTCTGAAAGGGGTAAAACACTATACAAATTGATTGATTACCAATCATTCGGATATTGAAATAAAACATAATTATAAAAATCCACACAAGTACCTATCGTTGTCATGAATACCCTGTAGACATTGAAGACAAACTGAATGTTGACATGGTAACATCTTCGGCGTTTGAAATTGATCCATACAAACTGGACATTCCACCTGCTTCTGTAGTAGCTGTGTTCTATTCATCTCTGTTACTGCAATAAATCATAGGTTTGCTGGATGAACATAGTTTTGTCGCTGATGAACACAAAATGGGGAAAAATCGATTACAGAAAGATCAAATACTTCACTTAGAAAATCGACAACAATATATCATTGTTATCTTATCGCAACACGTACGAGGGGAATTTTAAAAGTTCTGATAAGGCGTCTGTAAAACGTTTAATGTTCCCTAAATGTATATTAAAGTGCACATTTTCTGAAAGATACAACCTTCCTCCACCGTAATCATATCATGATATTAATATCAGAGAATTAAAATTCACCTATATACTATTATTATTGTACGTATGTAATAGCCCAATGAATTGTCCCCAAAATAAGTCATATTGGCTCTTGGTAGGGATAACATTATTGTTAATAATTTCAATCAAAATTTGTTTGGAAGTTAGACATATCTTATATTATATACCTGTGCATCTACTCGTAATGACAAACTTGTTTGGACAGTATAAAAGCCTAAAGATGTACATGGAAAAGACCACATCGCAAATTCTCTTGAATATAGCCAATTTACCGGAAATACGCAATTAACATGCTATTGCATTGTACTTCTGGATGTGTTACATGAGAATATAAAAAGTCTAGCCGTTTTTGTATACATATACTGTCTTTATTTTCACTAAATACGAATTCTGAAATATTCATAATTTCGAATGTACAACCAGCTTAAATAATATAACAACGTAGCAAAAAACCACATATCCTCGAAAAAGCATTTCGAAAAACAAAAAATTATTATATATTTCATTAATTTGAAGTTAGTACAATTAATTAAACTATACAAACAAGGATTTTTGACATTTTATTACACGTATAAGGGTATTAAGTTACCCCATCCACTGTCTAAAATCATGGGTAGAGCACAATTTTTTCTCCCAAAATCGAACTTAACAAATTATACATTTATAACATCCCCCGAATGAAAATACACATCCAAATCAGGGCAATTTGACTTATTCAGAGTAGCTGATAGTTTGTATGTCTAGAATTAAGTAGGGGCTACATGTGGTAAAATGATCTCCTATATGGGTTGTATATATTGCTGTTATTTATCAATAACTCAAAGTCTTTTAACAACGTAATGTTATTCGAAAGTACTGTTATGCATTTTTTAAAAGATATCAAATTTATTTCAATCAGCCTGAATGATACGTCCACAGTGTGCTCTGGAATATATACATGCGACCACTGAGCTATGGAGGTTTAATAAAAGGTAGCAAAACTTTACACCCAATACGGGGACGTGAAAGGGCAAACAAATCTGGAAGCAAAAACAAGAGGATTATCGACCTTTCCAACATTGATAACTTCAGAGGACGCATGCACTTCATTATAAGACAATACTTATAGTAAGCGTAACGATTCAACTTAAAGTAAAGGAATCATACACATGGATTACGATGTGTGTCATAATTGCAATTACAAACAAACTGTTACAAAATGTAACATTGAAAACTGTGAGTTAAAGCCTATGTCCCACTGAGGAATTCCTCAACGGCGATGTTCTCCAGATTTCTTCCGATATCACCCGATTCATCACAATTCCTTCCGATATCACAAACTGTCTCACAACTTCCCCCGAAGCTTCCCCAAGACCACGGGAAACCTGTTCCTGTCTTCCTGATGTCCTGATAACTTATTAATTTCCATCGGGAGAACATCGCAGAGACGAAAAATGGTCAGTGGTACCTTGACTTAATGTTTACGATATAAAGACTCACCTTTCAGCACTTTAATCACTGTTTCGTTCTATAAGATAATCCGATTTCTAGATCGTACCTTCCCCCAATCTTCTGCAATACAAAAAGCTCGGAGGAGCTGAGATAAAACACTTCATTAATTGTTGGATTACGTATCTGAACATCGTTTTGTATCATCGGTAAAAAGGTATTGCGACTCTGATTTATTTAAATAATTATCACAAAAATAACTATCCCATACATGTATGGAATGTTTAACTCGTGTCGATGGAAACTATATAACTATACACATCTGTTCAATAAGTAATACTTAATGAGGAAACTATCCCATTAAAAAGAATGGTGACTATATAAAACAATCCATATTTTCAATCAATATTACAAATTATTGCATTTGTACTTGATAAAGCAGCTTTACGGGTAGATTCAATACTGTTAGAATCATCCAGACTCAATTTTTGTATTGCGTGGAATCAATACCGTATACCATATTCGTCACTCAAGTTGTCCATGCATTGTTATGTGTATTTATTGTTTATAATTGGTGATTCGGATAGTTATGAAATTTTAAATTCCCGGCAACTGATAATCAATAATTGCTAATGTATTTGTAATGTTTGATTCCCTTGTAACTTGATATCGCAATGCCATATGATTATAGAGTATTTATTCTTCAGTTCAAAATATAAACATTAATGCCAAACAGAAACTGAAAGTTTACTGGGAACCAATGTTCAATCGGACTTACTTATTTGGACAATAATTCAGTGGAAAATAGTGAGTAGAACATCAGCATTTTCTAGTTCACCGAAAGAATTGAGTGACAGTGCTTGACAAGTGGTCCAGTGGTAAGGGCTACTGAGTACTGATCCGAAGGTTGTGGGTTCGATCTCTCCTCCAGACGGTCAAAAAGAGAAATGCTTTTCAGTGTTTCCCACCCAACATAACTAGAATTACTAACAGTCTTTTGGACGATACGTTAGGCGCGTTCCGTGTATGATGCTTTACATCGGCACGTAATAGAACCATGAAGGCTTCTGGAACTGGGGCATCTTCTGTATCATGCATTATCCCCCAAGAACTAAAGTGACTAACCTCATCTGGGGACCTCGCCCATATGGATTTCCGGTGGCGAGGATAAATAAAAGCAAATAAACCAAATGAGTGACAATATCCCTCGGTTTCCCTATGACACATGCAGAAATACTATCAGGAACAAAAATCACCCTTCTATTATTTATTTATTTATTTTTGATGTACGCTCATATTCCACGCAAAATAAAAATATATTTTTCGTTATAAAATATCATTAGTCTATGTTATCTGAAAAAAATGTTTTACTCATTATCAATGATACAGTTACCAGTGAGTAATGTACCAAGTGCACCAAATAGGAAATTTTATAATTGCAATTACAAATAACTGTTACCAAATGTAAAGTAACATAACAAAATGTGAGTTTAATGATATAAAGACTTACCTATAAGTGATCCAATCACGGTTTAGTTCAAATAATAATCTGAATCATAGATTGATCCTTCATACAAGGTTCTCCAATATAAAATGCTCGGAGCTGAGATAAAACACTTCATTAATTATTGTAAGTATTAAACGTAATATTTTTTCAACATAACGTCGCGGTTTCTGTCCGAAACCAACTCAACTGTGACGTATTGCATTAAAGTCTTCATTGGAATGTAAGAACACATTATACAGTGCAACAGTTTGCTTTAACAATTAATCCTGATATCTTTCCTTTGTAACTATATATGTAATAGATACAGTACTAGTTATTCGTCAAAAGTGTCTTTTGACGAATAACTAGTACTATATCTGACTTATACTCCGACAAAAACAAAACGATCACCAGAGTGACAATGAATATCAAAATCTATTCTGGCACAATTCAAGAACAGAAGATGTTTTGCATTTTAGAAAATATAATTCTAATGTTCAAAATAAGCTTGGCCTAATGATCCTTAGGGATTTTCTAACTGTCCATTCATACAGTGCTGAGCATTTATTAGCATGTGAAAATTTACTGAGTAAACATCAAGTGTGCCCATATGTTATTACACCCACCATATATAAGAATACACAGTCATCTATAGGTTTCCACGTTAGTGACTGATGATACAGGCTTGATACACAAAGGTACATATCTGTGCATATTATTTGTCTTTTATTTTGTATTTAAAAATAGACAGTCCATGAAAATATTTTCAAACAGGTTCATATAAAAAGTTTCTAATAGATTGCTAACTGTTTTGTGAATGTTAAGACATGTAATTGATTTATACTTGAAAAAACTGATTGTATTATGATATGATCCTTAACATAATGATATATTTTCTAGTTTAAACATACATTTTTCACATGGATTTATTTATTGATATAGTGTTGTATTGAAGTGATACTTAATGGCATCACCAATTCTCATGAAAAAAATGTCGTTTTCGTCTAATTGACCATTTATGGCAATTATTTTATGAGTGAAACAGTTTTCTTATAGCTCACAAAAGTGTCCGCTTACGAAAATAATGTACACTTTTTGAATGGAATCAGTGGGCGTGTCGGAGTATAAATATCATAATCCATAATGAAATTGCCATGTTATATTTGTAAATAATGTATGCATATTTTAATGTATGTGTGTAAGATATTACATAATTGTGTATGTATGAATAATATTACTCATGCTTTTCTGTATTTCCAATTTCCACTGTATTTCTTTGTATTTGATTTGTATATTTTCAACGCCAGTTGTTTGTGGCGACAAACATGTATATATGTTTATGCCATTAAAATTTCTTGAACTTGAACTTGAACTTGGTAAACTGATTTTTTTGTCAAAAAGGAACCTTTGCATTTTTTTAAAAAATGTCTTGCCACTTGTTTCAAGTGTAGTGTGAAAGGGTAATTGTTTGAAAAGTGAGTATACTGCACGAGATCGAACAAAACAATAGATCTATTCCTCAAGCAAAAGTCAAAGCCTGTGGTCGAACTGTTAGAGACTGTGAGAATGCAATTAAGCAATGCAACTTGCCTATCACAAGTAGGGTCCTCGTACGCGTATAATGAAAATAAAACCCCAAGACAATTGGAAACATCGTATTTCTCAAGCTGATAAAACAGTATCGAGAAACGGTGATAACAGTTAGTCAAAACCGTCGGACAATTGACTGTCCTCTTCTAAAAGTTTTCTGTAGGTTAAATTGAAGGTTTGGTGTACTGTAAAACGTTTAACCAAGTGGCATTTGTCGCTGTTCGTAACAATGCGGACAGTCGTTAGCCATCTTTCAATATAAAGGTTTTGTACACTTTATAGTTAGAATATATTTTTATAGAGGATATTTGTTGATTTTGATGTAAGATCGAATTTTATTTCAACGAGTGATCACAGAAAATAAATATTTTTACGAGTGGCGTAGCCACAAGGGAAAATTTGATCACGAGTAAACCAAAATTTATCTTACACCAAAAATCAACAATTTTTCTGTTTATTATATTCCTCAATTGCTCTTAAAAGGTGACGTTATTGGCTTAACTGGAAAAAATCACGTCGAAATTGGAACGAAACGACGTGAGAATTATAACGTCATGAAGACGTAACGCATACTTTAAAACCCGGTGCCGTTGACGTTACGTTTCTTTTTTCTGTATGATAGTAGAACCAGCTTCCAAAACAGTGAAAATAACAAAATGATATTTTCACTGTTACACTGAACAGATTTAAAAACCTACCAGTATAAAAAATTACTGAATTTTGTCAATACTCATTTTAGGCTGAAATTAATAATTGACAGTTTCTTTCCAGTTCATAATCTTTAACTAAGGCAAATAAAATGAGAATTTTATATTCGGAATACCCCGCCAGCTACACTTCTCTGATTTGCATGTTTTGCACGTGCATCTCGATCGTGTCAACACAACGGATCGATATTGACTTTCAATTGTACACTGTATGTTTACACATTGAAAAACAACACAAATTCTATCCTATTATGTAATGTAAGTTATCCTTGAGGAGGAGCGGTCATGTGCATGCATCAATGCAACAGGTTCATATACTCACTAGTGAAATTGCGACTTTCATTTTCATGGGTCCCTCTTGTAAACATATCATAATTTATTTCAAACTCGCGATGATTACACGAACTTGACATAACACGTTGCGTATAGACTGAAGTTTATATACCCAAAATTAAATAACCATAGATTTACGTTTTCATCCATAAAATTTATACTTTATAAGTGGTGCGTTTGTAAATCGTTCGAGTGTATTTTTACAGATAAATCTCTTAATACATTGATAGCAAATAATAAAACCACATTTTTGGTCACTGTAACTTTGTGTTCATTAAATGTATACATGTGACCTTCTTGAATTTCGTTGTCCAGCATAAGGCTATTTCGTATCTTTCAAAATTGCAGGTACACTATATATGAGCCAGTCTCCAGGAAAACCTGCTATTTTGACAAACAAATTGATTTTGAGATTTTTTATTATTTAAAAGAGTAATCTTAATGAAGCAAAAGGAAGTTACAGCTGTTTTATAGAGGCCCTATTCAAAGCCTATTTGCGTGACGTCGCGAACATCATTCAAACGTTTTTCGACATCGTTGTTAAAAGTACTTTAAAAACACAGCATTTGATCAATTCTTGACATAAACTGTGCAAAATGGTTTCATGTTTTAGAATGATGTTTTAAGTTTTTAAATATATATCATAATTAAGATAACGGCTATTACTAATTTAAACAACTAACTCATCGTTTTTCTAAATCAGAGTACTTTTCTGAAATTGGTCACCATAGCAACAGAGTAAGTGATTTTGATATAATTCATAAGAAATGTTAAAGCTAAGATATTGTAAAATATGGATAAATTACTTAAAATTGAATCAATATCCATGTCATTTTTTCTTATTTTAAATCTTTTTAAAACTTGTTACATGTAGTAATTACATAATGTCAATATAGCAGGTTGTCCTGGAGACTGGCTCATATGTTGTTGGTTGTCCTTGTGAATTGTGGTCGTCCGTAAATTAGTTCTTGTCTTCTTACTCTTGTTCCAGATTTGCTTGACTGACTAAGGCAGCCGACTTTCGGAGAAGCATGTCATGTTTTTAGCTCACATGTCACAGAGTGAGCTTTTGTGATCACTCTTCGTCCATCGTCCGTCGTCCGTCAACAATTTGCTTGTGTAGACACTAGAGGTCACAAGTTTAGCCTAATATTTATGGAACTTGGTCACACTCGTCATATCAACAAAATCTAGGTCAAGTTTGATATTGGATCGTTCAAGGCCAAAAACAGGGTCACAATGTCAACTCATAGAAAACCCTTGTGTAGTCCATAGTCTTAGAGGTCACAATTTTGACATAATCTTTATAAATCTTGGTCAGATTGATTATCTCAACGACAAAATCTAGGTCAAGTTGATATTGGGTCATCCAAGGTAAAACAACTAGGTCACAAGGTCAAATAATAGAAAACATTGCGTTGTCACTAGAGGTCACAGTTTTGACCTAATCTTAATGAAACTTGATTACAATGATCATCTCAACAAAATCTAGGTCAAGTACGATATTGCGTCACTAGGTCAAATCACCCGATACGTTTGGGGTTACACTCTTGAAGAGGGTCTTATGTCGTCAGGTTACGCGGCTCGAAAAGAAACATGGTAATACCATGTTACAATATGATATGAGGTTACTCGCTTGATATTTACCATGTAACCTCACGAGTGTTCCAATACTGTCGACAGTAATATTTTCCCAACTTAAACAATCAATCAAATGTCACGAATTCTCATTACCCGTGATTTTGACCCGGCCACTTTATTTTGCAGCGCCGTGCCACAAGTGAACGTCATCATGACGTTTCAGAATGACGGTTGATATTAAGGGGGAGAACTAAATGACGTCCAACTATCTAAAAAGTGTAGGGATTGTGTCCCTTAGACGATTAAAATATTTGTCTAGGTCATGACGTCACATATGACGCAATAAATGTCAAAACAAGCATCTGGGATATACTTTTATTTCGAGGTAAACAAACATGGTAGAGATGCGTAAATCACTTACACTTGGTATAAAAGAAGCTGTAGCTTGGCTATTCTACTCTGGAATCTCACAGATGGGTAAATCACATACGATAGGTATGCCTAGAACTACAATGTCAGGTATTTTTAACAGTTTTAGGCGATGTGACAAAACAGAGAATCTTCCGAAAAAGGGCGTTCAACTAAAATTTCGCAGAGCGTGACGGGCCACAACCTTTGAGGATAGTTAAAGAAAACAGAAAACGGACTAAATCGGCATATCAACTGTTGTAGATTCAAACATAAATACCAAAGTTAAATTAAAATACTAGAAGATAACCTCTGGCCAGTTGTTGTACATTGATTTCATCAGAGAGCTTTTTATACCAAGGCGTATACCCCTATAGATAGAGCCCGTGTTTTGAGTAAATGTAAGGCCAGAAATCTTTTTCATTCCATAGCGTAGCTAGCCAAGAGCCCGGACCTTAATATTATTCAGATCGTTTGGTAAAGATTAAAGAGGCAAATCAAAACTCGCACATAACTAATTGAAACTAGAGAGAGACCAAAAACTTGCCCACTGAGACACCTCGATAAACACTCCTAAAACTACTCCAGAAACCTGAATTCAAGTATACCAAAGCGAATTCAGAACATGCTTAAATCAACTGACTACATCACAAAATATTAAGATCAGTCTATTCATATTATTAGCATTACACAGCGTTTAATTTTGAGCATGTTTTTACATGACGTCGGCCATGTTGTTTTGTGACGTTCACTTATGGCACAAGTCTGTAAGTTATAGTTAGAACATATTAAGTAAATTTTAATGATTAAAAAGGGCGGAGCGAGCGAAGCGAAGCGAGTCCTTTTTAGTCATTAAAATTTACTTAATATGTTCTAACTAACTTAGAATATAACATTCTGCATTCTGATTGGCCGATAGAAAGTAGCGCCAACGCATGACGTTAAGTCTGTGAAGAGAAAATTTTAATGATTAAATTTTCATTTAACCGTCAAAATGCGGCGTTTTCATTGGCTCATAATGTAGGTTATATTCTAAATCTAGTTATTTTCTCCGTATTCACAATTCGTTCCCTACTATATTCTCTCGCACAATTCATACCATATTTAGTTTCTTTTTAATGGAGATAAATAACAAAATCGGACAGGGAACTTAACTGAAACAGAAATAAAACAGGCCACAATCACACGTTTCTGTAACAGGACAATTCCCAACACGAAACTGAACGAGACAATGAAAGTAAACCACTGTAAGTTCTAGTTACAGATGTCAATATGTCGAAAGTCAAGTCCCAGTAGTCAAACAACTGAATGACCTTGTTTCAGCAGTACAAAAAAGTGAAATACCACGTTTAAGCTGTAATAAAGTCCTTAAAAGTAAAATAATAACAGTTTTAAAAAATATTCGCTGGTAAAAGATTCAATTAACTTCGTCTAGGGTTGTGAGAGATTGTGAGACAAAGATGTTCCTCATGAACATTGAATAAAAGTCACTATACGAGTTTTAAAAATAGATATGAGGCCGACTATTATCAGATTTCTCGGAAGGAATAACCAACAAACCAGCTATTGTACAGTGAATATATATTGTATGAGCTCCATTGCCGCTGCCAAATGATAAAAGACCAACACAAAAATGTTAACTTTTATTAAGCATCTAGATTAGTAATGAAACAATATACGCTCGTATATCACAACTTGTTCAGAAATACGAAACAAGAAACAATGTAAACAATGGCCAGTGTGAAAGATCGTTCACACTGATTTTTGAGCTACGATTTATAGCTATGAGGTTCAACTGTAATAAATATATACAGTATGTCAGAAGTCGTTAAACACTGCAAACAAAATAAACAAAATAAAATTAAAATACAACACAGATGAAAATATGTTATTGTAGAAATCCTTTTATAGAATGCATGATACAGACAGCTTGCTTTCAAATGCCAAAGTGAAGTTTTCCCGGACCATAACTTCGTCATACATTAAGGTACATTGGTTAGCTGAAATTGAAGTTATTACAGTGAAACTGTGTCAGAAAACAATTTGATTTTTCAAGTTTGCAATATAATATTCTGCCAAAATTATTATGCAATATTGATATATGTACATTCATAAAAATATTTGTATCAAAAAATGAAAATTCAATTTGTAAAAAAGTGTTTTATCACACATTGAAAATTGCCAATTTTGTGCAAATGTGCTGCAAAAAGTACTCACTCAAATTCAGTATAAATAAACAGTTGAATAATAACACAAGTATATAAAAGAAAAGAGCATAATGGCAATTCGGCCCATATGACGTCCACAATATCCTAATTTTATATATAATTGGGAAATTTCATAAAAGAGTTTCAGGGAAAGGATGTGCGAAACCGATATGTATGGAATCTACGCTAAAAGGTAGGTATAAATCAAAATACTTAATCAATTGAATTTATAATTAATCTCTATACAGCTTTATTAGATATAGGGACATCATAAGAGCCAGCATATCATATAACAACATGTAAATCATAACAATGACATTTTAAAAGCATGACACGGATTTGAAACATAAAACACACTGTATGCTATTCTGCAGACATATAGATATAGATCTACATGTTTATTGAACTAATGATTATGACTATCCAGTCATTAAATATCTTAAGTAGCACAAACATGGGGTGTTTCAAAATAAGACGGCTTCACCCAGCGTAGGTACAAATTTTTAAACTGTTGAACAGAAGAAGAATTTTTGATATTATGAGAAATAGAATTCCATATTGTGGTACCAGAGAAAGCAAAAGTGTGGCGAAATAACTCGGAATAGGGTTTTGGACTATATAATTGGTGTGTAGGAGATGAACGTAACAGTCGTGAGTGAATATCTGCAGTAAATTTAATTGCAGATTTCAGATAGTCTGGTGATCGCAATTTGCTGCACCTTGGTTTACCCATATGTTATTTAACCCACAACTTTGTCTTTAAGTTGTTGGTTAAATGACGTATGGTCAGATCGAAAATGAAGCAACAATACGCTTGTGTAATATTTATTTATCATTTTACATGATTCAATTTAATTATTATTTTTACACCAATTAAATGTATTATGCGAGTAATATTTTATTTCTTATACATCTGTCTCCACATTTTATAACATGAACAGATCATACTATGAGAGAGATGTGACCGCGACACACAGCAAGTCAATAATGTTTAACACCTAAAACTTCAATCTTGAAAAAAATCACGAGTAAATTGTGAATACGACAATAAAAGGATGCATGTGCATGTATCACATTTATAAATAATTTCATAAAAGGAAAAAAAGAACACGAAGAATCGAACGCGGATCGCAAAATTTATAACGCTATAACATTTGATACCATTTAACTTGATAAAAATGATTAAATAGAAAAAACAAACACCTGCTATACATGAATCGATGTTATGGTCAGTGATTCTGTTTATATTGACATTGCAGATAATCGCGTTAAAGTTATAGCCTATTCGAATCGTTGATGAATTATATTATACAAGAGGCCCAAATGGGCCCTTAGTTTGCTCACCTGTCATAGTAGTGCATACATGCCTTACGATGACCTGAATAACAGGTTTTACAGCATACAAACGTTTTTCTATGATTTGGCCTAGTGACCTAGTTATTGATCATAGATGTCACATGTTCAATCTCAAATGTACTTACATCTTAACGAACATTTTGAATAATTTTCACGAAGATCCTGTGTAAATTGCAGCATCTATGGCAAATACGAGAAGTTTCTATCATTTGACATTGGGTCCTAGTATTTGACTCCAGATGACCCAATATTAAACATGACCTACATTTTGTTTAGATGGTCATTGTGATCGAGTTTCACAAACATAAGGCATGACCTCTAGTGACTACATAAGGTTTTCTATGATTAACCCACTGACCTAGTTTATAAACTGGAATGACCCAATATCAAACTTGACCTAGATATTGTTGAGATACAGATTTGGCAAAAAATTATGGTTTTAGATCTCCGTAAGAATGTAGTTGTATTCATTGGTGCTTATGTGTAATGATTTGTTTATACTTGGCCTGTGTAAGAATGTGTTGGTGCTTGGTATGTTGAGAATGTGTTGGTGTTCAATATGTGTAAGGGTGTATTGGTGATCGGTCTGTGTAAGGATTTGTTGGTACTTACTTGTTCTGTTTAAGAATTTGTTGGTGCTCGGTTTGTGTAAGGATTTATTGGTGCTCGGTTTGTGTAAGGATTTGTTGGTGCTCGGTTTGTGTAAGGATTTGTTGGTTTTCGGTCTGTGTAAGGATTTGTTGGGGGCTCTGTTTGTGTACAGTTGTGTTGGTGCTCGGTTTGTGTAAATTTTTGTTGGTGCTCGGTTTGTGTAAGGATTTGTTGGTGCTCCGTTTGTGTAAAGTTTTGTTGGTGCTCGGTTTGTGTAAGGATTTGATTGTACTCGGTCTGTGTACAGTTGTGTTGGTACTCGGGTTATGTAAGGATTTGTTGGTGCTTGGTCTGTTTAATGATTTGCTGGTAAATGTTCTAGGTCTGGGTAAAGATTTGTTGGTACCCGGTTTGTGTAAGGATTCGACGGTACTCGGTCTGTGTACAGTTTTGTTGGTACTGCGTTTGTGTAAGGATTTGTTGGTGCTTGGTCTGTTTAATGATTTGCTGGTATATGTTCCAGGTCTAGGTAAAATTTTGTTGGTACCCGGTTTGTGTAAGGATTTGATGGTACTCGGTCTGTGTACAGTTGTTTTTGGTACTCGGTTTGTGTGAGGATTTGTTGGTTCTTGGTCTGTTTAATGATTTGCTGGTATATGTTCTAGGTATGGGTAAAGATTTGTTGGTACCCGGTTTGTGTAAGGATTTGATGGTACTCGGTCTGGGTAAAGTTTTGTTGGTGCTCGGTTTGTGTAAGGATGTGCTGGCACTTGGTCTGGGTAAAGTTTTGTTGGTGCTTGGTGTGTTTAATAATTTGCCGGTATATGTTCTAGGTCTGGGTAAAGTTTTGTTGGTGCCCGGTTTTTGTAAGGATTTGTTGGTGCTCTGTTGGTGTAAGTATTTGTGTGTGCTCGGTCTGTGTACGGATTTGCTGGTACTAGGTCGGGGTAAAGTTTTGTTGGTGTTCGGTTTGTGTTACCAAATTGTGGTCTGTAAATTATATCAGTTGACCATGCGTTAATAATATTTCTACGTGGTGTGTATATGTTTCTCGTGGCTCTGTTTTCTTGAATAGGCATGTGTTCTGTAAAGTTTGATTGGTCCATTGGTCCTTGGTATGTGTAAGGATTTGTTGCTGCAAGGTTTCTGTTATTACTTCTTGGTACAGGGTCTCGGTAAGTATGTGTTTCCACCAGATATTCACCTTGGTATCGTTGCATTGACGTTCTGGGTCGAGCTTGCATCCTTCTGATATTTGTTTCGCGCTTGCAACGTCGTTCTATTTTGTCTTGTTGTTTCACATATTCAATAAGCCTGTTAAAATAAGATAATTGTTATACACGTCAACACGAAAAATAATAGGAAAACGCTGGCGTTAAATGTTTCCCATGAGTAACTTCTATCTATGTAAGCATTACATGGTAAATATAGACGCTTTTAAATGACTACCAACCTAACACCACATTTGTCTCGTCTAATAAAACGAAAGCCTCCACTTCATGGTCATGTATTATTAGTCATTCAAATTCCTAAAACTGAGGAGCAAATAGTGTAACTTGATAATGTCACCAATTTAAAGGAATATGATTGGATGATGAAACCAAAAAGTGATATACATTTTGCAGGTTTAAAGTAATCGACGGAGAATGGAGAGTTCACTTTGGCTAAAATGTCTGTAACCTTTTTATTACTTAACAGAAACATGTTATGTGTGCATTTTTTTCTTATTTAGATCATTTGCTATCAATTATCATACGTTTTGATACGATATCCTAAAATTTACTGTTGTTTTTGCCATTTTTGGAAGCCGTTACGTTGCTACCATGTTGATCAGGCGCTTGCAACGACAGTGATGATTTTTTTAAATACAATGGACATTCCAAAATAAACAGAACTGGGGCCCTCGTGAGCAATTTTATTATTTTACAAATATAATCACATCATATTGAATCGGAATTCAATTGCGAAAATTCGATACATGTATCTGAAATATCGAGTACCATTATCACGTCCGTTCATAATAGTCCATTTTGAAATAATGGTAACACGCACCCGGCCCAGTACATCAATAACCATTGGCGTCGACTGCGGAATTAGGCCTATCATTAATACCATCTTATCGTTAATTCTCAAACATCACACATTACATGTTACATGTTGGGCGTTGTCTGGAAAATGACGGCATTTGAATATTATGTACTGAAATAAACAGAAGTTGGACTCCCAGAGTGACAACATTGTGACGCAAAAGTGACGTCACTAAAACGTAAAGAAAAACGGACAAACACCAAGTTATTTTAACATGAAGATGATATATCCTCTTTAGCGTATGAAATTATCGTAATACTCGTATATCAGGAAATAATTCTGCAAGTCACATTTCACTTTTAGACACAAGGGGTTTAGGGATGGTTGTTCAGGTTTAAAAGACATGTGAGTAATAAGAAATCATAATAACATTTGTGCCGTCAGTAACGGAGACATTGTAGAAATACCAACATTTCATGGTACGAATTCTCGCCCATATAGTCTATGTAAGATCCAAAAAAATGCGTGCGATTCTTACCAACGCTTGAATTGTGTGGCTCAGTGTGGTACAGGAATGTATTCATTCTATATTACTATTAACATCTTATTGCATAGCCCTATGAGAAGCACTAGCACCGTGTAAAACAGTGCGATGTCATTTTATGCACCGAGTCAGCGTAAATTACCCTGTTTAGTCATCTGTAACTCTCGAACCGCGTATTTGTTTTCGTTCAAAATCGTACTGTTTGTTGAAAGCTATTTCGATTTCTGATGGTACGTAATTTGATTTGTATCATTAAACCATGCGGATATTTTGACAATAGTCCTGCCTGTTTATTTTTGAACGTTACTCGTATTATGAATAGGTCTTTATTTTATAAATTAGTTTTTGATGTTGGCACTATCATTTGTCTTCGGCTCAGGACATTGGTATTAGCAAGGCCAATATCAATTCAGTTATTTATGAATATATGATATCATACCTTATTATACCGTCGTCCTCTTCCATATCCTGAAGAAGATTAAATATCAAATAAATATCAATATAAAGCCGCCCTAATAGCTAAGATAGAATGACTGCTATGAATGCTGGGGTTGGTTTTGAGTACAACTTTAAAATAGCGGCGATAGCTCATTGGCTGTCAATCAGGTGGACGTGGGTTCAATCCCCGGCAATAACTGGACATTTTGAAGTCTATATTTGACGGTAGTGACTGTAAAGTAACTGGTTACATGTCCCAGGAAACTGTGTATCGGCGTGGTACACCGGGAACATTTAAGAACGAGACTGTCTATTCAAAATAAGAGCTATACATGTACGCCCTTCTTAGGACTGGGCATGCCTGTATTTAATGTATCTTTTCCCTTCCATTGGACTTTGTCTCAGTCTGTCCCTCGGGTCAGATCAAGCTGTATCTGCACTCGTAGTTGATGCACCTGCCCACTTGTGGCTGCAACAATATATGTAGAGCGCCTTTGAACGTGACGCGCATGAACAGGGAACTATATATATCTGGTATTTATCATTATTATGAAAAATATTATTATTAATTAGGGAGCCAACATACTCGTAGTAACATGTCACATTGAAAAGTACTACTAGTATTAAGATCTAGCAACATGGTTTACTAAATTTACATGTATTCTTTCGAGTATTTCATAATGGGTTACTCTTGAATATTCAATGGGTTTATAAACATATTTTCATTAGCGACATGGTAAAACGTCATACAAATGTGGCGTATTAAATACTAGGTAGCAATTACATAAGGTGGTGCGGCATTTGTAATCCTTGCATTCGATATACTAGTAGTCGGTCGTCTTGATTGTGACACGTTGGGAAATTTCATCGCCTCAATTAATCTTTGAATAGTCACTGAAGTAGGAAAACTTGCGATACCATTCGCAGGAATATTATGCTTTAAACGACATTCTGGACATTTGACGTAATTTCTTCTGAAAAGACAAATTATACACAGCAGTTAACCGTTTACAATTTATACATAATCTGATTTTCGAATTGAGCGCCTTTATAAATCACACTATTCGCAAAGTTTGTGCATTCATTCGGTTCTGGTATACAATGTACAAGCATATTGTTGTGACACGAAAAAGATTGTATTTATATTAAGTCAGACAGGGAAGGCAGCACTCAACTTAACCAGCCGAGCACAGGAAACAATAAAAACACACAGGCACAATGCCCAACTGAACCAACCGAGCACAGAAAACTTAAAACACATACAAGGCACAATGCCAGACTAAACTAGTTATGATCCGCCCAAGTCCAAGCTGTCGGAAAGTGTAATGAATGATTAGTTTCTGCAACCAAAAGAGTTAATGTCCTAGCTGAATGACACAGTTTCCACAGTAAAACGACTGTAATGCCTAGTTTTTATCCACAAGTAGTTTGCATATCCAAAACACATATATTTAAAGTTTACTAGATTTACAATATTACATACGTCCATGTATGATTTAGTCGACATATGGAATTATGGATCACCGTGAAGCAGAACATAAACATTTTTGCGTAGTTACATTTTACACCTGAGGCTTATTAAGAAGATGTATTAACAAGATCTCAATAGCCGATGAGGAATCAGCTCAGCGTCAAATCGCGCCAAATGCATGTTTTATTCTGCCCGAGTTCGAATCCATTTTATGATTTTTCTGATACAATAATTACTTCATTTTTACATAAAATCTGAGTATTTTCTGTTTCTTTTTCATTGTCTTTTGGTTTGTTTTATTTGTTTTAAACTTTGTTATTCAAAAGTGATAAAAAATGAAAATAAATATGATAAAAAATAACAACACTACATGTATTCGAACCTGCGTACACGAATATCGCACAGGGTACATCATCAGTCGGCTGACGCTCTATCACGAAGCCACACTTTCTGGTTAACTACATGTGAAGGTCATGGTTGTGTTTATCTACTACATGTATTGCTAAATTTAGCCCGACTAACTATGTTTGTCCAATTAAACATGTTTTGAGGTGAAATAGCATTCGATCAAATATTCTATTTATTAAATGCGTTATTTAAATATTTCTGAAACAATTAGCTACTTATTGAATTTTGTTTGACGTACGATCAAATAGATCACCATAAAACAGTCGATTTCCGACGTAATTTCCACTTATAGGGATCACTTCTTCGTAGTTTAGTAAACATGTTGATTTTGATTATAAAGTGTAGTTCTGATGGAAGAACACGACTTTTTCATTATGTATACATACGCTATCTAGATATTCTAATACAGCAGCCACTGTGGGCAAGCTAACCGTTAATCATTTGAGTAATAAACTATTCCGAGTTCATGTTTGATTACGATAATGTATTAAGTTCTATTGAAATATATATGAAATACGTACTGTATATTTACATTACTACCAATACATTATTATTATTTGGCTGCATTGCCTCCACATTGGTGATTTTGTGAGCTATCCACTGAGAGTTCAGGGCAGACAGTATCATTTTGAGTTAAGACGTCAATAGGCTTAAACAAAAATTGGGGCGCTCCACTAGGATTTCAAAGTACAAAATGTAGTCCGTTTTAGTGAAATTATCGCCAGTGAAATTATCGGATTATAATTCACTGATATTCCGCGGTAAACCACTCGTTAGCATTAAATAAAAACATGTAGCTAAGTAAATTTAAATATCAACGTGACATGAAAAATGCCTCTTTGATAATACAATTATGCCTGAATAGACTCATCTACCGACCATTGGTTAACAAATCGATGTACCCCGTCTTTTCGAAGGTGCATGTCATTATCATAATTTATTTAAATAGCAATTAAACTGACAATTTATTAATATGATATATTGTTCCTCAATTACCTTGTGTTGTTATATATGGTCTGTAGGCAACGAAGGCAAACTACATGTTGACATGGTAATGTTTTCGGTGTTTCAAATTGTTCCATACACACTGGACATTCCAGTTGTTGCTTCAGCTGTTGATCCCTGTTCATCTTGCTTCAATAAACAAACAGTCGTCTCCCCTGCAAAATGACAGATATTTTAGACTCTTAATAATGGAGTGACAGGAAATGATCTATGACAACTGGTACCCACACGACCAACGAACGATCGCTCTTAAAATCATATACATCATGGAACTGACAGTAAGAAGACAAAAGAAAATCGGAAAGGGAAGGTAACCCTTGCTCATTCGAGAAACAACATGTCCATGCATCTTGTTCAAATGTTCGTCGCGTTTGAGTAAACACGCATTTGCACATATTTCATTTTAAATGATTTAAGGTTTGCAACTCTGTCATGTGTATTGATCATTAATGTGCATGTATTTCACTCATAATCGTTTATTTGTACGTAGTTCATCCATGTTAGCTAATTGCATGTATTTCATCCATGTTCACCAATATGTATTATGTATTCACCCATGTTTAATCATGTGTAAGTCGGTAATGAATCTAGCAGATTTTCATAATGTCTTCTGTATTGTAGATATATTTTCAAAATTTATCTCCAATTTTGTCCCCATATCAGCCGATAACTATATAACGTCCCTGCCGAATCAAATGTGTATACTATTGTGAGTCACAACTACTTTCCACACCTGGGTACTGTTTTATCAACGCACTTACGAAAATCGTAAACTTACGTTCAAATTTGAATTCCTAATTATTCTTTAAAACATGCACATTGTGGACAGATATGGATTGTATGAGTTACTTGACTAAATGATAATTTATATTGAACAATCCCTTATCACAGTAGTAAGCTGTTAAAGAGCTATAAAGAATTTAAATTTGAACGTAAGTTTAAGATTTCCGTAAGTGCTTTAATAAAACAGTACCCAGTTGTGTATATATATATCTATTACAGTATTTCTGAAAAACATTTTTGTTTCATCTTGATATTTGTTCCCATTTGTTTAATTCTATTAATGCCATTATCCATGTATATTATTTTGTATATATTCTGTTCACTTGCTATTACTATATAATCTGTGCTAAAAAAATAAAGATTATGTTCTATGTTCAGTAACTCCATCATAATAGTCTCAATCCAATTACCTAAAGAAATATATATACAAATCCAAATATTCTCAAACGGCTATCGACAATATCGAGAAGGTCCATTGCATTTTTGTATTAAACCAATATATATCAGCACTACATTTGCTGTATAGTGCCTATCATCAATTATGAAGACTGAACTGTGCAGTGGAAGCACTTATAACTGTGCACTTACACAAATCGCAGATCTCAGTATTTATATGTTGTTGAAATATGCAGCAAGTGTAGTTAAAACATGTGTGATAATGTTGTACACATAGTATATTTCATTTCATAACACACAATATTTAGGCATGTCCAGACATTAGATACTGTTTTAAAAACTTCTCTGCCTTATTATCGCCCCTAATTAAGTCCAATTCTTGAATTGGGATTGTTTCCCTGCACTTCGTTATATTCTGTTACCGATACTGTCTATTTTAATCCCTGTTATTTCTTTAAATCATTCTGAGCCAGCGATATATGCACTATGGAAAAATTGTATTGCTGGTACCCCTCCACTGTATGTGTTATAGTAATTTGAATTGTTTATAATTTATTAATAAGACATACTTAAATTAGTTTATCTTTAAACATTTTGACCGCTGACTATGAATCATGTTTGTGCTACCTGGAACCTTTGTGTAAACTCGTGTGATATACTTATACATATGGAGTTTATACTGTTCATTATATAATGAAAATAATAATTGACTGTTGACCATGTATTTATATGTAATTATGTTTTTATGTACAGTTTGTATCTCTGTATACTCTTGAGAAAATGCATAGTGTATTACAAATAAACTGTAAACTGTATTTTACCTTTATCGATCGATAAGAAGTTCCACACCATTAATCCGATTGAAAGAGTTCTTAAGAATATGTTCAACTTCATAATATTGTGCACGTCGCTATAAGCCTAATTGGTTTTTTAAATGATCGCCAATAAGATAACGACTGTCTGTGTTTTCGTCTCGGTGTTTACTATTGTAGCCTACAATGTTTTAATTACACTATTCTATATTTGCACAAGGCTTCGTATTTTTCAGAAGATCTTCCGAAATGTAAACACTCGAAGACAAAATAAAAATCAGGTTTATTCAGGTCACATGATACAAATATTTTGGTTTATAGATAAAAAAATAATTGCATTTTACGTTGACAATTTTAGTGTTGACATTTTTATAATACATGTACATCTTTAAGTGTGACATTGTACTATGATATCGACGGATAATATACAATTACATAATACATAATGGACATACATATAATACTATATTTATGTTATTCTCTAGAAAATAGTCAAAGAAAGTCTTGCACTGTGTAAGAAAGGAATAACGATGTTCAGTTCTTTTAAATAAACAAACATACAGCTGCTTGTGCCATGATAGCAATCTTTTTTTCTAATAAACAATAATGACATTTAAATAAGAGCATCGTTCGATAGTTTCTAATTTGCAGCAGAGTCCGACTCATCCGAGATTTGAATGGTTCATAAATTGATTTTCGAACTAGTAAGCAATGCCTCTCCGCTACACGACCCGCTCTCTATCTCTATTCACGCACAGTACGTATGTCAGATTGTGTTCTCTATTATCACCCTTTGTTTTGCTTTCACCATATGTTCGTGTGAACTTTTATACTTGCCGTTGCCATGTTTGCTATACATATACGTATATGTTGTGTAGTATTGTGTTTATATCTAGTCTATAGATTCTTTGAAAAATAAACTTACTGAATTAGTTAGTTACTTATTTGCATAAAATAACCCCACCCAGACACAATATTACCCTTAATAATGTAAAACTACATTTTATGTCTAACAAATTAGCAATTACTCGAGTACGATAGTATATATATATATACGTATTTATGTAAAGTACAAATTAAGAAAAAGATGCGTCTAAGGAAGGAGGCGGCTAATTTTTCGTTTTGATTTTTCTAATTTGTACATATATACAAATATACTTTTATGTGGTGAAATCTAGTTTAATTTATTAGAGACTTACCGTTAAATATAAATAAATCTCTTAAATGAATCTACAATCCTATTGAATTATGCCGGTATTTCTTTTGAACTTCCGCAATAGGAATTAACGAACACTTCATAGATTTTTGTCTATTTTTGGCCTACTGTGTTGTAACAACGAGTTGCAACTAAAGCACTGGACGGACTGTAAAATTGGTAAATCTCGTCGTGCTGTTCTTTTGTGTATGTTGAGTGCATTATACTAGTAAACTAAAGTGTTTCTCATTGCTTTTTGACGTGATTGGATGAGCTCGGTCTTCCTGCTGAATGGTTATTTCGGCTTTGTTTATTAATTAAAAGATTGACCAACTAAGTGACATGCTGGCCTAATTTTAATCAACCTTGAACTATTGTGTATTTGTTGTCTACCCTCGTATATAGGACAGGTCTCAAGTAAATTCATTGTATAAATGTTGATGTAGCGACCTAGTTGTTAACCTGAACTGGAGATTTACAACATGATATCTCAAAATCATTTCAAGCATCAACCTTGAATTAAGATTGTGATCCAATCAAAAACCCGAGACTATCTAGTTGACAGCTCTATATTTTTAATACGATGTACAAATCCCTGGCTTAGAATTAGAAAGTTGTAAGTCCAAAATCGATATTTTAAGAAAACAAGAAAAAGCTGTCTGAAAACTATTCATTACTATGGGAAAACAAGCTTTTTAAACTTCGGTTTGGTCAACATGACCAGTTCTTGAAAATAGGCTCCTAATAAGCGCCTCGTGATGCAGATTTCAAATATGCATGAATCCTATAAGACCTTCTAATTCTAAACTAGCGAAATGTACAAATACTCGTCGTCTTGATGTTTCTGTCTTATGCTTATTGATTTAGTGACGGGTTCCAGATGACAACAAACTCAACTAGAAGGCTTTTTGACACATGTCTCCCACAAAGGGCCGAAACTCCTATATAAATGCTTGAGGTCGGTCGGTTGGTTGGTCTGTTGGTCGGCAGCACGTCAGTCGGATTATTTTTCATTGAGTCATTGCACTTTGTTGTTTTACATTTAAAAATGTGGTCCAATTTTGTACTGATCAGTACAAAGTCATTTATAAGGGAGTTATAGCCCTTTGTTATTTTACCATTGGTTGGATTTCAATGAAAGTTTGCATTACTTATCACAACTAAGTCTAGTTGTGCTTATTGTTAAAGTACTTTCAAGTATTATCAGGGGGTATTCATCACATTCAGTGATATCACTTGATTTTTTATAACTTTATTGCATCTACTAGTACATGTACAATGAAGTAAAGTAATCCTATTATTTAATCAACTGACTGACAACTTGGGTCATTCAGCTTGTTAGTAGGTCATCCCACTATACGGGCCTTTCAACGTTTTAATACTGTTATTTAACTTTGAGACTAAAGGCTGCTATAACTATGTAGTTCAGCAGTTTTACTGTTGTTACTAGGTCATTCAGCGTAGGCATTCCGCCTTTTGGTTGCTGTATCTTTTCTACTGGGTCATTCAGCTAGTTATAATTTATTATACTTTTCGACAGCTTGGACTTGGGCGGATCTGCGCTTGTTTAGTTGGGCATTGTGCTTTGTGTGTTTTTAATGTTTTCTGTGCTCGGCTGGTTAAGTTGAGTGCTGCCTTCCCTGTCTGACTTAATATACTCTTTTTGCACTGTGTTCATTACAGAATATTCTCGTCTTCTAATGGTTCAATCATCTGATAACACGCCTAGAAATGTTTCAAAAAGTCACCAACGTTGTAGTTCGCACAATCTATATTAAGTGTCTTGCAAACATGTTTTAACTTAAGTTTAGCATCAGTTACGGACGTTCCACTCACTGTTATATTAGCAAAAGGTTCTTCATACTGATCCAGTATAACTTGTGTTGAGTTACTAAGCTGCTTGAATATAATGTCACCATCGTTCTCCATAGCTTTCATTGTGTTGAAGAAATTATCATCTCTTAACAGATGGTCATGGTGAGAAGGTACTAACATTATTCCCATTAGCTGAAAGGCAGGGGGGAGTTTTGGCACGTATGGTTTTATTCCAGCTGATATCATCATGGCACATAACATCAGATCGACTCCGTACACTCTTTGTATCCATTCTCGTAGATAAAAACCACCCATTCTGGCGTTAATCTCGATCAGTTTCGGACCCATTTTGGTCATTTTCATCTCAACATTGTAGGTCCCATTGGACAGTCCTGAAATTATGCAATGCAATTTTTTTTATTTTGGGTTGACAGTATTTCAGTCATATGAAGTCGCAGCTAACTAGTCCCACACTTCTCTTACACGAACCTCTTATTCTCGGGTTTGGCACCAAAACCATTACACATAAATATTGTCCTCAAATGAGACAACTGTACACAACTACTAGATCTAGTAGACCGTAAATACTTTTATTGATATTTATTTCAATGATTTAGAAAAGAAAAAATATGATTTCATGGTTTTTACTAGTTGATAAAAAAACTTAAAGTATACAAATAAAAAGCATCGTACGTTGTGCATTCCAATTCATTTTCTTAACATCTAAACTATTCTCTTAACCTTATATGAAATTTTACTATCTGCATTGTTAGATTATAACACTATTGAGTCATTCGAAAGGGTTTCCAAGGTAAAGCTGCTGAAAAGGATCTTATATTTCATGGCAAGCAAATAATTACCCCTAAGCGTGGCGTATATTTCATCGATGAAGAAATAAAATACTTATGGCTATTTTTGTTGTCGAAGTTAATCAAATTTCTCCTTGCTGGACCTGTAGCCCAAAGCCACGTGGTATTGCTACCCAGTTCAAGTGTGTGAGTAAAACTTTTTGATTGCTCCTCACCTATTTCGGTGCAACATTGGTAGGCAGCAGTTACAAGCTGTGTTTGTTTGTCTTCAGGTAAAGTCGACGGCATGGTTGCTGACGTTTCTGAAAAATAAATAACACCACAAATAACTTTACATCTACTCGTATTATAATTTATTTTATGTTAACTACATTTAATAGACGGTAATAATTTATATGGATTAATTTGAATCAAAGTACAAAAACAACAACAAATCGGACAGGGAAAGTATGACTCAGCAGAAACAGCAAAGCACGAAAGGCACAGAAAGAACACACGGAATAGACAAAGCACACCTCACTAGGACAAACACAAAAATACGTAAGAAAAAGTGAGACGAAACAGCTACAAGAAATACAGGCCAACCTATTAGTTATTCAAGATATTCGGAGCAAAAGCCGACAAGCAAAGACCACACACCACAAGCACGTTCCAAAAAGTAACACCTAACAGAAACAGCGACTTAATATGATCAATACTACAAAAAGAAAGAAAGACAAAAAGAAAACTTAACTATCCATACCTATAAAATGTGGGTAGTTGGTTGGACCATTGTCAGAAATGAAGGCACCAATCAACTTCCGGTCATAGATGATCACATCAATGTCATGTTCTGATCCGCCAATAAAATCCATAACAACCATCGAATTATCATGACCTAGTCCAATTCCTGTAAAATCCGTTTCTGATGTCAGTTTGTTTGAAATATTTTTGAACTTTTGTGTAAGCTCTTCTGCATTGTTTACAATAGACCCTGCAACGGCGCTTGAACCGTGTTCCAGTTTGAGAAAAGCCGGAAAAATGATTCTGCAAAAGAAATATAACTAAAATGTTAATCGTGCCCCGGACATTGTCTCTAGAAAACGAGCATGTATGGAAAAAATAGTTTTAGATAATAAGACGTTGACGATGTACGAACACTTTTATCTCCCACATTGTAATTAATTACGATCCAATTTTCCCTGGTTGTTTCGTGACCTTTATAATGGCAAATACTTCTGTACTTACATCCCACATTGTAATTATAATTACAATCAAATTTCTATGATCCCGTAACGTATATAATGGCAAGAGCTATTGTATTTCTATAGGAGAAACCAAGGACACAACCCTCGCGAGGCATTTTAAATAGTAACCCTAGCTCAAATTGAGATGTTCCTCAAATCAGAGTCTGACTTAGATGGCAAATCTGAAGGGGATGATTAAAATTTGGCTGTAATATCATTCGTGTGATGCCATTTATGTGCTTAAACTGGCATTAAACGGAAGGCGACAATAATTGAGCTAAGATGTTGCTCAGATTGAGATGTTTCGGGAGCTCAGAGTTTCAGAGATTTAGTTAGACAATGACGGTTCTCGTTTAAATACAACCACAAGAACTTGCATAATTTAAAAATAAATTACTACTGTAGAGCCTGTATTAGAATACATTAGTGAATTTTTTTCCACTTTTTTTTAAATTATTCAAGTTCCTTTAAAACAACATACCTTTTCACAGCTGATTCTATATCATCACACGATGTTAGATGACATGATGGTGATGCGTATAGAAACGTTCGAGGCCAATGAGGGATATCACCCGTACGTATACATAATGCATTCTGTGTTCTACTCTTCTTCTTTCCTGTCAATGCAGCTTGGTAAGTTGTACCTGTACGTACAAGAAAGAAAATACAGCCCTGCGTTCAACAAAGGTTTATGTTACAATATGTTTCGTCACGTTTCGTACCTGTTCTTCCTTACGAGTACGCTATGTTAAAACGAAGTTTGGCTAGCCATTGTCCTACACGTTCAATTTTTTTGTGTCAAACAAAGCGTTCAACGATGGATTAAATCGACAACAAAATAATAATAACAAATCAGACATGGAAGACTGCACTCAACAGAAACAAACAGCCAAGCACGAAAAACACATAAAGGAACACACAAAAAGAACATTCATAGACCAGAAGCACATGTTACAAATATGACCAACACAACACTGACACAAGACATAATTAGAACGGAACAGCTTCAATGCCCTTACCTTTTGTTCCCAGCATTTCACTAAGTAGAGCAGCAAGTGGTACACAGTCCTCCCAGAATGTGACACATCCATCAACCTTCTCACCGAGTAACTGTAGCTGGTTACATATATCACGTGCATGGGCGAAATCTTGGTTGTGATCGTCAAAGTCACAGTGTATCATCTCATACACGTCGTCCTTAGCGACATCGTTAGGGTCTGAGTCTACCAATATGACCTGATGATATAAGAACAATTTGATATTCATACTAGTATACTGCAGGATATGTTGTTTAATTGATGTGATGTTGGTGTTTTAATTTCATGATAGTTTGAGTTTAATCCTATGTTACATGTAAAGCGCAATTGTTTTCATTCAGGAAATTCAGATTTGATCCCCGACATTGAGAATAAATGTGATTATGATTTTTGTCCGCATTGATAAGGGGATAGTTGATTTTGCTATACTCATTTGAAGATTTAAACACAGTCAATGCTGTGCAAGAACATACTATGCCTAGTCTGGGGAAAAGGCAATAGTACGCTCCATTTCAGTATAGCGCAAGACAAAGCCGGACGGGCTATTCGATAGTTTACCATTAAGTACATTCAGCGAATAACACAAAGGTCATTTTGAATCATAAACGAAAACGACCTTACTAAAGCTACACATGTAGCATTCTTGGTAATCAGCATTTTTCGTGACCTGGGTCATAACTTGGTCTGTGAACATGACTAATCATTCATTAACCACTAATGTATATGTACGAGGATACACGTTTAGAGGTGCTAATACTTTGATACGTACCTTGATTCCGTACGTTTTTGCGTCAGGCCAGATACTCATTTTACTAACACCTCCCGCTCCAACAACCAGAATACGTTTGCCTTGAATCATGTAATGTTGAGATCTGGCTGTCATATTTCTGACAAGAGGACGCACGCTTCTCCCCATAACATCTCCGTTATTGTATCTAAGTTCTTGTAAATTGTTGTCTTGTTTCTTAGCGCGCCATAGTTTTTCTAGATGCGTATTTGATGTGATACAAATGGAATTCATGTGAGCATCAGAATCGAGTGAGTGTTGTACCATTTTACCGTTATTTGACAGGTCTGGTGTTGTTATTTTCGGACAATGTGCGTTATGAACATTGTATATGTGCTGACTGCCCAGTCCTGATACTTTAGTGTACATGTCTGTCATGAAATCAAACAACTGAGTGTTTATCGTACAATCGTGTCCATTAACTTCGATACCAACTGGTGTCAGCTTTCCTTCTTTCTTCGTTATAATCAAATCAATTCCTGAAATAAAATGTTGGCTTTAGTAACTCAATAACTCTTTGTCCTAAAATCATCAAACTTTACGTGGAGGTTGGTCATCAACAGTAGATGCACTCTATTGATTTTCACTGTGGCCTTTACCATTTTTGACTATTGGACATCTCTTGTTTTATGTTTTCTGTGATCGGCTGGTTAAGTTGAGTGCGCCTTCCCTGTGCGACTTTATATTATCTCTTTCTTAGTTTAATTTTATTGAGTATCATTAACAACTTACATCGCCTTCTACTATCAATGTGATACTAGTATACCATACATAATGTAAAGAAGTGTTGAAATACTGCCGAGTGTTTCTTAACCTCTACCCCAATCAATGAGTCGCAAGTGGCCTTTAATATGTTTCATTCGGTACCGATGGCAGTCACATAGCATTGGATTTTAACACTCTATAAGGTACCCATTCATATAGCTGGGACGGTAGTTGAACTAGGGACCTCACAAATCACAAAATACATATACATTATCATATCAAATCACTTATTATCGGGGGCATTAAGTTTCCAATTCAAATTATGTGGTTGCAACTTCGTGGATTACACAATGGGGAAGGGAATGACGTTGTTGTTGTACATGTTTAACATTACCTATGACATCCGTCTGTCCCCTTATTGAGCCCCGTTCCTCTGAGGATAACATATTTTCCCGCTCGATGATTCCTTGCATGACCTTTGCACTCTGCACTCTAATAGTGCTTTCTAAATTACGTATCGTTGATTTGTCCTGAATGTTGTACCCTAGTAACGTAGATTCTAACGTCTGACATACCGAGTTGTCGCCATTGATTGGTGAATCCTTCTGTCCTATGTTACAGTTAATCTGCAATACCGTGACAAATTCCATGGTAACAACATATAATGCTAACTGTCTTAATCAATCAGCCTTGATATACATGAGATGACAGATTATTATTGATTAAGATAAAAGAGCGCGTCCATTTTCAGCCAAAAGAGACACCCAATGAGGCTGTTTAAAGCCACAGGTAAAAAACTTTTCTACAAAAATCGATCTAAAAGAGGAATAAACGTGACCAGAACAAATAATTTTGTTTTTATTGTTTTTCATTGATACCGTAACCTGTGCTTAAAGCGTGTCGTTATTTATTTTATTTGTATCCAGTTAATAAAATAAAACTGGTGCATTGGAATTTACAACATTATAAACATGCTGCTTTTTAAGATGGGTGATTCAGATGGCCATTAGTTAACACACATTTGACTTATACTAGTACATTTAATATGGACATAATTTTAGCATGCTTAAACATGACACTTAAAGGTTTTTTTAAACAGCGTGTACCAATGTTGTTACTGGGGTGTTGTCATGGTCACGACAGACAGTCGCACGAACACGGAATCCTAAATCTTCATCTGCTATCCATAACGGGGTATCTTCTGTACCTGAATATAAAAAATTGAAACAAACTAGTGTAACTGTGTTAAGTTTCGATCACGTAGCAGGCAAAGTTGTATTTGAACCAGTCATCTTGATTGTATACTGATCGTTTCTGCGCCTTTCGCACTCACACCCCCTCCCTGTCCGATCTGTAATTATCTTTTGTTTACAACCATTAATTTCATACATACATGTGGCTGATTCACCAACGACAGGGTTATATGATATCGCTGGCTTATAATTGGAAGGTCGTATGTACAAGATAAATAGTTTGAGAAACAAGGGAAAACTGTTTGAAAACTACTCTTTACTTATGGAAAAACAAGCTTTTTAAACTTCGGTTTGGTCAACATGACCACTTCCTGATGACTCATGAAAATAGGCTCATAAGAATCGTCTTGAGATGTAGATTTCAAATATGTATGAGTCTTATTACGACCTTCTAATTCTAAGCCAGCGATATATTGATGATTTTTATAGTTGTCGTCCGTATGACATGTAATCTGAGTGTTCTTTATCTGCCTTTCGTGCTCTGCTGTTTCTGTTGAATGCCTATAGCGCTCATTCCTCCTCTGTCGGATATGTTATTACCTCTTTGATTGCTTATTATAAGTCATTGATTTTGACGGCTAAAGGCCTAGTATTTATAGCTGTGCTGACTATTTAACAATAGCTACAGTAGAGTCATTGCAACAAATGTGCTGCTTGATGTCTATAGAACATAAAAAAGAGCGAACGATTTACCATATCGTGACGGTTTGATCGGCTCAACGAATTCCTCAACCAACACGGAACAACCATCGTCGATGTCCAGTAGCAGAGCTTCTGCAGCGTCTATCACTTCCATGGTTTCAGTGACGTCGTGAAACGATACACCAATACTTCCAAGAAACTGCGGCCCTGATGGTTTCACAACAATCTGTGTACGAAAGAAAACTGTAATGGTGATCAAAAGACACGTCGTAAAATACGAAGTCAATCATGTTTTGTCACGTCACTTCATGTTCCTATCTATCTCATAACGTTGTGTTATCTGATGTTCTAAAAATTGAATCCTAAAAATAGAATTCTAAAAATAGAATTCTAAAAATAGAATTCTAAAAATAGAATTCTAAAAATAGAATTCTAAAAATAGAAAAATTCTAAAAATAGATTGCTTTAGCAAAACCATGGTAAACAAAACATACCTTTCCAATTCCAACATTTCTCAACTTCCCGCAGAATTTCGTCACTTCGTCTTCAAGCTCTTTTCTATCACCTGACGTGTATGTTGAGAAGTCTACGTATTTCAAATCCGAATTTCCGCATAGTAACTTGCTCTTTGGACTTTTTCTCAATGCCAATGTGATTGGTGTTGCCATGCCAACTGACATCATGATGTCACGTGTCCAGACTTTATCATCAACCATTTCACAAAGCTTTATCGAACTACTCATTGGGCAGTCAATGTCTTTCTGTAGAAAGTTTAAAGAACTCATAATGGATTTTTCTTGTTTGTTTGTAAAAGTTCGACCATATAATAATATTCATTTATTCGAAAAGGATATCGATCAATAAAGACATACTCTCAAAAGTTGAAATAATGCGTTAAAGATATACCAATTAACACATATTACGAGAACAGATCCGTTTATCTTAGTTTGTTTCTATCATTATTCCAACAAGTTTATAGTCATTTAGATTGAGCTTACACTAATATTACAGTTTTCTCTGTTATATTAACAACCACTGACAACATGTTCTTTCGCTAGCAACTTCTCAAACTGTGACGAGCATGTTACCATGTATTATTTTAGTTCGTGTTTAATGTTACTTTACGCTACAAACCCATACGAAAGCACCAAACCTCTATAGTAACACCGTCGTTCCTGTGTCCACTGGTTACATTATCAGTAAAGTAGTTCACCAGGTATGTTACAAGTCTTGGAGGTTTGTATTCGTCAATGAAAGTAGTTCCGTTTTCGTGGAAGGATATAGATTTGTGTAGCCATAGACTGGACGTGGTTCCTTCTTCGTTTGTTGGTGTTTTAGACAACCATGAAGGTGATATAACTAGATGAAATCCACCAGGGACGTGTTTGCCACCTATACGCATGGAAATACAAACGTGCATTAGGTTATACTATGCTATAGGTTGTAAAATAATATCTTAAAAAAGCCAACTGTCCATTTTGTTCCGGGTTCCGAATGTTTGTTTTATGACAAAGAAGTTATGGATATGTTATGTTACTCCAAACGGGTATGTTCGACTATAAGTAATAGGCCTATAATTGGTCATGTGTCTAAATACAAAACGGTTTGATATAAAGAATATTCTAAATCTAATTATCTACCCATTTGCTTATTTGCCAAGTATATTGGGAATGTCTAAATAAGTATACTGGGAATGTCTATACCAGTCTATTGGGAATGTCTATACAAGTATATTGGGAATGCATATACAAGTATATTGGAAATACCTATACAAGTATATTGGGAATACCTATACCAGTATATTGGGAATGTCTATACAAGTATATTGGGAATGTCTATACAAGTATATTGGGAATGTCTATACAAGTATATTAGGAATACCTAAACAAGTATATTGGGAATGTCTATACAAGTATATTGGGAATGTCTATACAAGTATGTTGGGAATACCTATACAAGTATATTGGGAATGTCTCTACAAGTATATTGGGAATGCATATACAAGTATGTTGGGAATACCTATACAAGTATATTGGGAATACCTATACAAGTATGTTGGGAATACCTATACAAGTATATTGGGAATATCTATAAAAGTATATTGGGAATGTCTATACATGTACAAGTATATTGGGAATGTCTATACAAGTATATTGGGAATGTCTATACAAGTATATTGGGAATGCATATACAAGTATGTTGGGAATACCTATTCAAGTATATTGTAAATACCTTTACCAGTATATTGGGAATGCATATACCAGTATATTGGGAATGTCTATACAAGTATATTGGTAATGTCTATACAAGAATATTGGGAATGCCTATACAAGGACATTGGGACGAGCCGTAACTAAGTTTTGGAAATTACGGCTCTATGCATTTGTAAGTTGCTTTGGCAATACATTACGTGTAAACTAATACAAGTACATTACTTAAGGTGGCCAGTTAAGAATTGCATTCATTATAAACTGGTGCATTCCTTACGGAATACGCCCCGATATGATTCGATTGTCCACGTTTTTAATCACGTGACATATTTCTAATTATATATTTACTAACCTTCCAGCAGTATACCAATACACTCTACAGGGGAGGAAAGCAGTACCACGTTCACATGGTCCTTGTTCTGTACAGTTCTTGGTTTATTGGTTCTGTCAACGGTCTCCGGATGGTCTGTCTCATACAATGTGTACTGGAGAGATTTCCAGTAATCAGTCAGGTATCTGTCTCCCTCTGGGGGCTGGTAAATAAAGACAAATTCAGTGAGTTTTATTTTAGTCTTTATTTTTATATAGAGCTTAACACATTATTGCAACTTGTTCATATAGGCATGTTTCTTTAAAAACCCACTAAGTGATATTTAGAAGCTATTTATAGTGTCTGTTTTGTAAATAACATGGTTTCACGATTAATACAATTTATTCTTGTTTTTTTCTAATTTCGTCTCTAACATCATCGCATCAGTTTTATTAATTATCGCAACAAGGCGTGACGGAACAACTGGGTGTTCTTTTTCTCACCTGCTGTTTCCATGAGTTGGGTGGGTTGAGGTTAACATCCGTCTCCCAGCTGATACACGTTCCGTGAGCTTTCGAATATCCTTCCGCAATGTTAGATAAACATTGAAGAACCGAAGTGTCTGTCAATTCCTGAAAGCAGGCCTATCCAGTATTCAATCAAAATAAACATAAACTCAATTACAAAATGTTGGTCGGACTCTGCAACCTTGTACGAGCGGACTAATTAGTTATTGGCCATACGTCAGTGTAGCGAACGCTACGCCCATTTACTTTTTTAAAAAATGCCGAGCATAGCCTTTATTTGCCAGTCAGCTTTATGCTGAAATATGGCAGGCATATATGTGTGCCCCCACCCGGATTTGAACTCGGGTAGCCAGATTAGACGGCAAGCGCGCTAACCATTAACTAATTAGTAATTGACCAGGCGTCAGAGTAGCGAACGCTCCGCCCATTTACTTGTCGAAGGATTTTGTCGAAGGTTATCAAGCGGATACAAACTATGCAATATTTCTAATGTTTTTGAACTGAAATTAGACCATTGCATTGGTCAACTCAATTGTCGATTCACATAAATATGTAATTATTTTGGTCAATTAATATTCAATTCAAATAATTTTACTATCGCAATAAAATTGCAGCAACGATAGGTCTCCCTTATTATGTACGAGAGAAATTCTAAAAGTTCTGACAATAAGTCAGAGCTTAACAAAATTATTAAAATATTTGGCATTGCAGAAAGAGACGCACCCATTGTCTTCCGTCACGTGAATACTCTTACCGATGACGTCATCTTTATATTACACAAACAGTTGTTGTTATCAAGACAGAAGCATGCTTACCGTCTCCCTGACATTTTCTACACGACTGTTCATCTTCTTCAAGCATTTGGCGAATGAGATCGGTCTAGACGTCCAACTAAAAGTATCCGTCGGTAAAATGATTGTTTCTGGTGCAACTACAAGAGACTTTGCAGTATTGTCAACATACGTGTTGTTCCCTCGTCCTCGCCATGGATACACTTTTAAAAGCCTTCGTTTAACGGTTGATCGAATGGTCCTGGTACCATAAGAAAGAGCTATCTAAAATGCCATAAATACACAATAAGCGATTATGTAAGTTATGTTGTTTCTGGTATAAAACCCCCCAAAAAAACAATAAAAATCTGAAAGGGGAAAGCAACACTCCACAAAAACAGAAAAGCACACAGAAGCACAGATACGAACTACCAGGCGTAAAGGAACATTAAAAGCTCACGACAAAAAATGTACATATCACTAAACGTACAGAACAACCTTTCCAAAGCGGCCCTCTGTAAAGCGACAACCTACTAATTTATATCAACACATTTAACAATTCCACAAGCTGATATTTATATTTACTATAAATTTAAAGTAGAGTAACCACCTCTACACAGCGATCATTATTTGCCGCTCCCAAATGGTGTTGCTCTACAGAGGTTGTAGTGTATGCGTATGATCGAACTGCTAGTACAGATATACTAATGACGCCTTACAGCAATGTATGCTGTAGGCGTTACATGCATACTTGTTCACTGAATAATTTTACATAAATTGGCGAGAAAAACGAGAGCATCTAATGTACTAACAGCTGTTTAATCATGGCTTTCAACAGTAGGTCTACATATTTTTCACAAAATGTCTACTTGATTCCATGTTCATTAATTATTTCGTAACCAAGTTATAATTAATATTAATTACGGTAATTAAGTTTTTATCTCCAGTTTGTTTGTGCAGGTGACTTTTCCTACATTTTTATAGTAATTTACTCTCGCGTAGTTACAGAACCGTTTTATAAGTACATTTGCGAAATTTAAATTATTGATTCTATTTTCGTGTACATGTATAAGATAAGTTACTTAATATTATGGTACGTTCTCTGTGTCGATTCGATTACCCCAGATTGCCCCGGCATATTTACTCGACGAACTACGTGTACTGGTCACTGATCCAGCATAATGAAGCTACGATCTTTACTCCACCGATGTACCTTAGATCTTTCCAACCCCTGCCGTTCGAAGCCTGAACTGTCTCATCGACCTTTTCGTTTGTAATACCCAATATCTTTCCGATGTCTACTCGATCTTTCCGATCTTAATATCACAACTCGATCGCTAGACAACACATGCTTGATCCACCCTTGACATTACTCAAATTTATCAATAGGCGCGAATACAAGTTACAAAAACTGATGTTTGTATGTCCAGTTAAGCAATGCATCGATGTATATCTAGAGAAATTCATCGTTATAATACCTCGTTCTCACTGCCGATCAAAGCGTCCCCATCAAACTCAGGTACACGGTCGAGTCGTTCTTTCTCGGACTGCAAGGTGGTCGTGTATTGTCTGGAGCGATCTCCATAGGCCGTGTTTGGTCGGTCTATCTACATGGATTTTGTTACCGTTGATTCCGTGTAAAGGTCGAAAAGGCTGATAGTCCGGAAAAAGTTTCTGGGAGAGGTCAAGTGTCCAGACATACACGTACAAGTAGAGTTCGACAGTCAAAAACTCTGAATAGAAAGCACGTCCGAATGCGACTGCTGCCGAACCAATACGACCTCAAAAGACCAACACGCGACCACATGATCGAGTTTGATCGGGGTTCTCATGTCGGCATTGGCCACTGGAAATTTGAGTGGACACAAAGGGGGGAGTCAAGAGCGGAAGGAGAATCCAAAGAGGGCCAACCATAAAGATGGTATCTAACTAGAGAACTATTTTAACACTGCTTACCTCTCAGATAGTAAATCCGAAATCAACACAATTTATACGGTATTCAATTCTCGCTGTATCCAATTATTGTAACTAAGACAAAACACTATATTACTATACATGTGCAATGTTTAACATGTATTGATACAAGGATATGTGATCAATTGAGCACAAAATATGTTACTCTTTAAATACGTAAAGATAGATCAAAAACCTAAATATAAACAAGACGGAAAAATATTCTATCAACAGTTTAACAGCGTAATCCGCTTACTATAGTAGTTCATTTAAATGTGTGTGATATAGTTGATTATGCGCAAGCAAAGAATACGGGAGAACGATCTTTGGCTCAAGTGAATAATTACTTCGGAGTCTCGGTTCCTCTAAGGCAAGTGGGTGGGTTAATGAGTACATATTATCCACCATCTATCGAAAAAACGAAAATGAAAAGGTCAATCACCTTTAGAACTCACTCTTATTACATCCATGTATTCATTAGACTGATATTTACCTGGGGAAACGGATATAACCGGTATTTCACGATTGCTACAGAAATCAGAGACCCGGGAAAACGGAAATAACCGATGTTTCAAGATTGCTTCAGAAACCACAGATCGGGAAAAACGGAAATAATCGATGTTTTACGATTGCTTTAGAAACCACAGATCGCTTAAACGGAAATAACCGATGTTTCACGATTTATTCAGAAATCAGATAGCAAAATTATAGAATGACATTTTATGAGCGCTTATACTTTTTATGTCGTATAACGTTAGTAGACACCGCGTATAAACCAAATCACCGTACGGCTTATTGTGATACTATACAATTCAACTTGTATGACTTATTGTGATTGAAACATCCGGTGATTTCCTATCACTATACGACTTATTGCAAGACTATAAAATTCAAGGTGTACTCATTATTGCGATAACCGGAGGTTTACTCGTTTATACTCTGTGGTAGATATTCATAATTATAGCAAGCTCGATAGGTTATGATTCATATTTCTATTTGGTGCGTATTGCAAGCTGGATAGGTTATGACCAATATTTCTGTTTGGTGCCAATTTGTTTTTGTCAGATTTTACGGCGTGTTTGCTACCTTTTCAGACTTGTACTCGCTTATAAATGCAAGTAGGGCCTGTATGCAGTTTAAGACATTTTGGTGAATGTAGCAGCCAAAGTTCCGACCCGGCGTGACCATTCACACTGTTAAAAAGGTTACTGTGCTAAAATCTATATATACGTATAAGTCCCGGCAAGTGTCTAGGTTCATAAAACGTTGTCCGACTGTTTCGATATTTCTCTCGGATTGAAACAAGGGGAAAAGATTATATTAAGTCAGACAGGGAAGGCGGCACTCAACTTAACCCTTGTCACCCATTCTATTTATACGTTTTACTTTTCGTGAATGACGTTGTGAAGAATATAGATTCTACTTCACTTACTGACTACGATATAAATCCACTTTGCATTCATATGCTACTTTTTGCTGATGATATGGTCATCTTTACTACTGATGAAAGAAGTCTACAACACCAACTTGATAGCTTATACTTATATTCAGCTAAATGGGGTCTCAAATTAAATATAAACAAAACCAAACTTTTTATTTTTAGCAAAAGAAAGAAAACTGCACCTCCAGTTTGGCTCATTAATGATGTCCCGATTGAAGTTGTTGATTAATTTGTCTATCTTGGTGATAAATTTGTCTATAATGGCTATATGAAAGAGGCAATTAAAACTTTATCTGACCAAGCATTGAAAGCCATAAACGGCCTATACTAGTATTCTATTTATTCCAGACTGAAATTCGACGTCAGTACAAAGTTATACCTATTTGAGCGCATGGTTGAACCCATTATCCTTTACTGTTATGAAGTACTAGGATTGTATAATACGGATATATTCCATAGGGTTCAAATTCAATACTACACTACGATTCTAGGCGTCAAATCATCAACACCTAATATTGGAGTTCTAGGCGAACTTGGAAAATATCCAATTTCAGTATTATGCAAGGAAAGAAGTCTAAATCTTTGGTGCAAAATACGAAACAATCCTGGAACCTTATTACATAACATATGGCTTAATCAACAAAATAATGTAAATTGGTCAAAAAACTCGTGGTGTTACAAAATAAATGCATGCATTAATACAATTGGATTCTTCTATCTAAAACAAAATTTCACAATGAATTACAACTATCAGACAATGTTTAAAACCAGAATAGGAGACCAGTTTCAACAGGAATAGAGAAATAAGCTAGGCCAAATGTCAAAAATCAACAATACTTGAGTTTTAAAACAACATTTACTTTTGAGAAATATCTCGACTTAATCAGTAACGACTTTCTCAGAAAACATTTTGCAAGATTTATGGCATCCGCTCACGGTCTAGCCATTGAAACAGGGCGATACAATAACACAGACAGAGCTAACCGAATATGTCAAAACTGCAATAAAAATCTCGTAGAAACAGAATACCATTTCCTAATAACATGCGATAAATATTATGATCTAAGACAAAAACACACGCCTTTTATCAGATGGCCCTCCCTATCAATGTTTAACAATCTAATGAATACTAAAAATAAGAAATCTCTATATAACATTTGCTACTTCTTGAAACATTCCTTTGACATAAGAACAACCTAATATTCTAAGTACCCTATTTTGGACTACTATTAAACTATATTTATTTGAACATAAAGTGCTTTAGTTTACATGTACTCTTCTCTTTGTGTATATAATGTACCATGTATATATATGTTAGTATGTATCTTTTTTTGTACATATGTCTTTGCTTTTCGTTGCCAAAGGCATATGTTAGTATGTATCTTTTTGTGTATATATGTCTTTGCTTTTCGTTGCCAAAGGCAAATGTGTTTGCCGATTTGCCAATAAAGTTTATTTATTAATAATTTGTTGCTGTATCCGTGCGCAGCAAATACGCATCGAACGGAATAATTATGCGGTCATGAAATTTACTCAATTACGTAATGCACATTCCTTTCTAACCACATCTTGCAATATTACTCACAAAACCACACCGACAGTTAATATTCACTCATATTCATCTGTATGAACAGTAAACTATCTGATGATACTGTTAAAGCATTGTAATTCGAGGAAGACTTATTTTCCTTAAAAACATAGATGAACTCTACAGTACCACGAAATCAAATACTCAACGATTGATTAGTATCATTTCTGTTGTGGTTTTTTTGATATCCAAATACTATAAATTTACGACCCATGAAACTGCATTTTTACAAAACTCACGAAATTTATACAGTAAAACCTCGGTAATACGAGCAGCGATTATTCGAGCACCCGGCCTAAATCGAGAAAATTTCAAAGTCCCGGCGAAATTACTCTATATTGTACATTAATTTATCCCTCTTATTCGAGTAAAGTTATTACGAGCATCCGGTCTAATTCCAGCACAGGTGTTGGCCCATTCAACAATTTCCAACGATAGTTAGTTACTTTATCTCGAGGCAATCATCCAAGAAAAATTTCACACCTCCGAAAAATTTCAGACTTAATTTTGTTGCGGTCCGTATTTCTCACACATCGTGATAATCATATTTTATGACAATATCGTAATCACTAACCCTTAAATTGATTTCAGTATTTTCGATTCGATACATTAAACACGAAGTAGAAGATATTTAATTAATGAGCGTGATTAAATCAACACATACGTTTCAGAACAAGTTCAATAGGCAACAATTGGGAACTTAAACACATACGAGAATTATTAAATGCAACCATTATAGCTTCGAACGTACTGACTCGCACATACTTTTAAATATCGAAAGATAAACCGACGCACATGTAGAATCTTAAATATTTAGGCGCCGTTCGTTATAAAACTGCAAGTAAAAATCAAGTCAAAAACTTTTCCTATCACGTATTTCATGAAAACCTGCGAATGTAGGCTTACGTACAGTACAACGTGTCCGATACTGATTAAGTAAAGTAAATCCAATTCTTATCAAACAACATTGAAGAATAAAACATTTGTCGAATTTGTAAAGTAGAAAATTAAATGCCATTTAAATCAACACTATTAATTCATACGGCGGTATGGAACTCTGAAGTAACACTACTCCCAACTGTACTGATGTCCGGCGCGTTTGAAGTCAGTCGAAAAAACGCCGCGCTTTTGATGTCCCCAATTGTCTCGCGCGTTTCAACTGGAAACCACAGTTTTATTTAAACCATCAAATTAATTGGAGTTTGATATTTAACTTAAAGTATTCATTACGACGTTTATAGGCAATTTGTTGAAATTGGCAATTGTCCACACGATTCAAATTGCGTATAGACTTGATAACAATGACAATATTCGTAGTTACAACCAAATACATGTATCAAACTTATTTTCATTATAAACACAGTTACACTTGGTCATATCAACAATTCATCATAGACTTCGGATATTTTGAGCACCTGGCTTAACTCGAAAATTGGCCTGTCCCGATTGGTCCTCGAGATAACGAGGTTATACTGTATTTGCGAATATTTGTTGCTTTTTACATTAATTCTGAACGCTTTCATCTCTTTTTATTATCGTTACCTGTACCAGCCTTCAGCCAACGAAGTATTTGGCTGGAAAACATATTACAAAACATGCTACTGCAGAACAACAGTGATTATATGCGAAAATTGTAATAGTTATGTACTAAATAGCATGATATAAATAATACCCAATAATTATTATCAAAAGTAATGACGTCACCTGGCAGGGCACCGAAATAAGGCTTACATTACACCATGTGTATCTGTTTCTTTAAAATGGAGGATATATAACTCATGAACGAGGAAATTACTCATAAAAGTTAGAAACTCAAAAGAGGGGCTTATAAAAGCGGAGAAAACTCACCGAAGGGGAAATATCTCATAAAAGTTAAAAATTCAAACGAGGGTCTTATAAAAGCGGTGAAAACTCACCAAAGGGGAGTTAACTAATTAAAGTAGGAAACTCAAAAGAGGGGCTTATAAAAGCGGAGTAAACTCACCAAAGGGGAAATAACTAATAAAAGTAGGAAACTCAAAAGAGGGGCTTATAAAAGCAGAGAAAACTCACCAAAGGGGAAATATCTCATAAAAGTTAAAAACTCAAACGAGGGGCTTATTAAAGCGGAGAAAACTCACCAAAGGGGAGTTTACTAATAAAAGTAGGAAACTCAAAAGAGGGGCTTATAAAAGCGGAGAAAACTCACCGAAGAGGAAATATCTCATAAAAGTTAGAAACCCAAAAGAAGGGCGTATAAAGGCGGAGAAAACTCACCAAAGGGAGTTAACTAATAAAAGTTAGAAACTTAAAAGAGGGGCTTATAAAACCGGAGAAAAGTCACCGAAGGGGGAATAACTCATAAAAGTTAGAAACTCAAAAGAGGGGCTTATAAAGGGGAAGAAAATACACAAAAGGGGAAATAAATCATAAAAGGAACTAATCCAAATCGTACACGAAGCTCGACACTAAGTGCAAAACCATGAAGTAATTACATAAGATTGTACGCGAATACATCCAGATTTGCTCATTTAAATCTCACTAAATCCACCCAATGCAATTACATTTGTATATACATTTGTATAATGTACGATAACGTACACGTATCAGTGTTTATGTCCAATACCCAAAGTAAGATTATTTTTAGATAGCAAAAGGTCACCAATTGCGTATTTAGAAACACATGCAATGATTTAAACATTTAGATTTCGGTAAAAATATTTTTATGCAACTTCCATGAAAAGATGAAACATTCGTAGGTAAGATTTATGTATGTGCAACATAAAATAAATTCTACCTCTTTTAAAAGAACGTATTTTATTGCTTACTTTTTGATTGTGACTATAAAAAAGTAGGCTAACCCATAAGATACAGTCGTTCTGTTCACCTCGGCCTTTATGAATTGCAATCGACATTAGAGAAAACGGAAATGAACGAAGTTTCACGAAAGTTGATACAGAGTTTATATTCGTAGTTTCACTTTCGATTCAATTGTCTTGCTAGCCATATTATTCTATGACATTAGTTGCGGTCATGTCATCCACATGTGGAGAAGTTATCGGTTAATTGTGGAAGAGCAAGTTCGTACTGGTTGGCAATTAATACTGGTTGAGTCAACTGACCGCCAAAAGTATTTAAACTAATATTAAAAACACTGATGAAATCATAATACATGAAAAATAAAGCAGTTTCTTACTTTCCAAAGTCGATTCATTCTTAACATTCAGCATTGCCCATCAAAGTTTTCTAAGTTTGGATCCCTCCCTTTATGTAACATATATATATACATGTATATACAAAATTTTCATAAATGTAGAAATGTGAATGTCAATTTTTATCGATGATTCTCAAATGCAACGATTTCGACACCCCAATTCTAGATAAGATAAAATAATTGTAAACAATACAGTTGACAGTACAGTAACGTTATTAGTTTTGCGGGAAATATTTTAAATGAACGAATATGTGCGTATGGTCTCTCTGGTCATATACACCAGTTACCATTCTCGCAATCAGCCCCTAGCAAGACTAGATGACTCTGGCACGAATCACCCCCCTTTCCTATACTACATGCAACTATAGTATTTTGTACAAGACCTATGTTCACATGGCCACCCCCGCCGTATATGTTTGCTACTAGCGAGTGTTTGATAGAAACAGGACTAGATAGAAGAAGATGTAAATTACATAAAAGGAGGTAATAAATAAAATTGAACCAGGCAGAGATCAATAGAAAGAAAAATGTAAGGAAATTAGCATAACTTCTTTGGTTAAAACGAAATAATTCAATAATAGTACCAGCTAGAGTAATATTTCTTACTACAGCACTTCTCTTCTCCCTAATATTTAAAATTTCAAGTCAATCAATTGAATATTCAGTATGAAGTTACGCTCAGGACAAAACAATATTTCAAAATTACCAAAAGGGAGATAATTTCAATCTGGGTTATGTAGAGTTTTAATTAAATAAAGGGAGATGATTTCAAAAATTGACTGTAACAGTTCTTTGTCACTGCACTTCGCCCAATTGGCACCTCTCCACAATCGATCTTAAATCAATTAGTACATAATACGAATAATAACACATGCAGTATGTTAACAATGAATTGGAAATAATGACAAAGTCAAAATAGTAAATGGCAAAATAACCAATTGCACTAACAGAAAATAAACAATGAACTTGAAACAAGAACAAATTCATTCGGTCAATGTATTACCGAAAAAACAGTAATACTCGACCTACAATTTATTTGTGTCTCATGATTTTCACATCCGCATTTACTTATGTCTTTTTCTGTCATAACAGTACATTTCAGAAGAAATGCATTGATTGCACGAGTAAAGCACATGTTTGAAGAGCCATACAAGAACAACACAACAACTTGCATACATTTGACTCCATCGTCATTCATGCCGCAAATAATGACATTTCAAACGCCGAAGAACCAGAAGCAATTCTTCAACACTTCTAGGAACTAGTCGAAAATATAAATCACCATCATGATCATCCAACCATTATTATATCCTCAATACTACCAAAGAAATATGACAGACTTTCTACAAAGAACATAAAAAATTCTCAACAATTCACTCCAGACGTACTGAACAGAGGAAGGCCTGACATTTATAGACAATACAACACACTTCATGTTCAATGACAAATCTGCAGACAGAACTCTCTACCGAGATGAAGTTCATCTATCTCGGAAAGGTACAGCAGTACTAACAAATCAAATAAAAACAACCCTACATAGCACATACAACATACTACAAAAACAACCTGCTGTAAATTTTCATCAGGACCAGGACCACAAATGGATCAAATATCAGCGCTATCCACGACAACAGTACCGAAGATAAATACTACCATCGAGGACTCATTATTTATAATTGACAACAATGCAACAATACAAGAACCTCAACTTAAAATTCTCAGACAACCACAACATATTGGAAAATAGGACCCAGTCATTCCAGACGCTACAAACAATTCTTCAAATTCTAACAACTATTGCAAAGAACATAACGATGTCAATTCACCAGATGACGCATTCTTCTATAAACAAGGACTTAACTTTTTCCACCTTAATATTCATTAAGTGTGTCCAAAATTTGATGAACTGAAAACTGTATTGGTTGATCATGAATAAATCGATATAGTGGGTCTATGTGAAACATTTCTAAACAAGCAACTTGATGACAAAGAATTTCAATTAAATAACTACTACCTCTTTCGACATGATAGACCACATAATGGATGTGGTCTGGTAACTTATGTCAGCTGCAAATACCAATGTGAACAGAGACTCGGTCTCGATCGAGAACAAATAGTAGTAATATGGCTAGATATTAAAGTCTCCAAGCAAAAACTTTTTTCTTTGAAAAGTCGAACTAAAAACAATTAATTATAATTAATTACTTTGTACAAAATAATTGTAACTAATTAATTACGTTTTTAAAAATGTATGTAATGGTAATTGTAATTTAATCGGAAAATGTCCAATTTAATTGTAATTAATTAATTACTATTTAAAATAATGGTAACCATCCCTGCAGTGTACGTCCAGTACAACATCTCAAAATCGGCCCTCTGTAAAGTATCAACCTCTCTATATCAACACATTTAACAATTCCACAAGCTGATATTTATATTTACTATAAATTTAAAGTATAGTAACAACCTCTACACAGCGATCATTATTTGCCGCTCCCAAGGGGTGTTGCTATACAGAGGTTGTACTGTATGCGTATGTTCTAACTGACTGCTAGTACAGATGTACTTATGACGCCTTACAGCAATGTATGCTGTAGGCGTTACATGCATACTTGTTCACTGAATAATTTTACATAAATTGTTAACAAAAACGAGAGCATCTAATGTACTCACAGCTGTATAATCACTGCTTTCAACAGTAGTTCTACGTGGGTTTTTTTCACGAAACGTCAACTTGATTCCATGCTCGTTTATTATACCATAACCGAGTTATAATTAATATTATTACGGTAAAAATGTTTTATATGTAGTTTCTTGTGCAGGTGACTTTTCCTATACAAGTAGTAAATTTACCCTCGCGTAGTTACAGAAAAGTTTTACACACATTTGCGAAGTTTGATTTAAGAAGTAATGAATAAGTACCTGTGTTTTATCGTATAAAAAAGCACAGTCACGAGTTCGGATGCATCGTAATTAAGTCACGATCGCTAGACCACCCCTGCTTGATCTACCCTCGACATTACTCAAATTTATCAATACGCACGAATACAGGTTACAAAAAACTGAAGTTTGTATGTCTAGTTATGCAATGCATCGATGTACGTATATCTAGATAAATTCGACGTTATAATGCCTCGTTCTCACTGCCGATCAAAGCCTCCCTATCAAACTCGGGCAGACGGTCGGTTGGCGTCCTTTCACGGTCTGAAATGCGGTCGTGTATTGCCTTGAGCGATCTCCTTTGGTCGTGTTTGGTCGGTCCATCTACATGGATTTAGTTACAGTAAATTCCGTGTAAAGGTCGAGAAGGTTGATGGTCGGGAAAGGGTTCTGGGAGAGGTCAAGTGTCCCGACATACACGTACAAGTAGAGTTCGACAGTCAAAAAAAATATTAATAGAAAGCCCGACCGAATGCGACCGCTCCCGAACCAATACGACATCCTTGCAGACTTGAAAGACCCACACGCGACCACATGATCGAGTTTGATCGGGGTCCTCATGTCGGAATTGACCACTGGAAAGTAGAGAGGACACATAGGGGGAGTCAAGAGCGGAAAGAGAATCCAAAGAGGGCCAACCATAAAAATGGCATCTAACTATTTTAACACTACTTACCTTGCAGATAGTAAATCCGAAATCAACACAATGTATACGGTATTCGACTCTCGCTGTATCCAATTATTGTAACTAAGACAAAACACTATATTACTATACATGTACAATGTATAACATGTATTGATACAAGGATATGTGATCAATTGAGCACAAAATATGTTACTCATTAAATACGTAAAGATAGATCAAAAACCTAAATATAAACAAGACGGAAAAATCTTCTATCAACAGTTTAACAGCGTAATCCGCTTACTATAGTATTTCATTTAAACGAGTGTAGTATAGTTGATTATGCTCAAGGATACGGGAGAATGATCTTTGGCTCAAGTGAATAATCACCACCATCTATCGAAAAAACGAAAATGAAAAGGTCAATCACCCTTAGAACTCATACTTATTACATCCATGCATTCATTAGACTGATATTTACCGGGGAAACGGATATAACAGGTGTTTCACGATTGCTTGAGAAATTAGAGATCCGTGAAAACGGAAATAATCGATGTTTCAAGATTGCTTCAGAAACCACAGATCAGGAAAAAAGGAAATAACCGATGTTTCACGATTTATTCAGAAATCAGAGAGCAAAATGATAGAACGACATTTTATGAGCGTTTATACTTTTTATGTCGTATAGTAGACACTGCGTATAAACCAAATCACCATACGGCTTATTTAGATACTATACAATTCAACTTGTATGACTTATTGTGATTGAAACATCCGGTGATTTCCTATCACTATACGACTTATTGCAAGACTATACAATTCAAGGTGTACTCATTATTGCGATAACCGGAGGTTTACTCGTTTATACTCTGTGGTAGATATTCATAATTATAGCAAGATCGATAGGTTATGACCCATATTTCTGTTGGTGCGTATTGCAAGCTGGATAGGTTATGACCCATATTTCTGTTTGGTGCGTATTGCAAGCTGGATAGGTTATGACTCATATTTCTATTTGGTGCGTATTGCAAGCTGGATAGGTTATGACCCATATTTCTGTTTGGTGCGTATTGTATGCTCGATAGGTTATGACTCATATTTCTGTTTGGTGCGTGTTGTATGCTCGATAGGTTATGACTCATATTTCTGTTTGGTGCGTGTTGTATGCTCGATAGGTTATGACCCATATTTCTGTTTGGTGCGTATTGCAAGCTGGATAGGTTATGACCCATATTTCTGTTTGGTGCGTATTGCAAGCTGGATAGGTTATGACTCATATTTCTGTTTGGTGCGTGTTGTATACTCGATAGGTTATGACTCATATTTCTGTTTGGTGTGTATTGCAAGCTGGATAGGTTATGACCCATATTTCTGTTTGGTGCGTTTTGCAAGCTGGATAGGTTATGACCCATATTTCTGATTGGTACGTGTTTGTTTTGTCCGATTTAACGACGTCTTTGCTACCTTTTCAGACTTGTACTGGCTATTAAATAACAAGTAGGGTATGTAAGCGGTTTAAGATATTTTGGTGAATGTAGAAGCCAAAGATCGGACCCGGTGTGACCATTCGCACTCCCGTATCCGTGTGCAGCACATGTGCAGCTAACAGAATAATTATGCAACTATGAACTTTACTCAATTACGTAATGCACATTCCTTTCTAACCCCATCATACAATATTACCCACAAAACCACATCGACAGTTAATATCCACTCATATTCATCTGTATGAACAGTAAACTATCTGGTGATACTGTAAAAGCATTGTAATTCGAGGAATACTTATTTTCGTTAAAAACATAGATGAACTCTACAGTACCACGAAATCAAATCCTCAACGATTGATTAGTATCATTTCTGTTGGGTTGTTTTTATATCCAAATACTATAAATTTACGACCCATGAAATTGCATTTTTACAAATCTCAGGAAATTTATATTTGCGAATATTTGTTTGTTTTTACATTAATTCTGAACGCTTTCATCTCTTGTTATTATCGTTACCTGTACCAGCCTTCAGCCAACGAAGTATTTGACTGGAAAATATATTACAAAACATGCTAGTGCAGAACAACAGTGATTATATGCAAAAATTATAATTGTTATGAACTAAGTACAATGATATAATAATACGCAATAATTATGATCAAAAGTAATGACGTCACCTCGTAAAAGCGGGGCACAGAAATAAGGCTTACATTACACCATGTGTATCTGTTTCTTTAAAATGGAGGATATATAACTCATGAACGAGGAAATTACTCATAAAAGTTAGAAACTCATAAGAGGGGCTTATAAAAGCGGAGAAAACTCACCAAAGGGGAATAACTCATAAAAGTTAGAAACTCAAAAGAAGGGCGTATAAATGCGGAGAAAACTCACCAAAGGGAAGTTAACTAATAAAAATTAGAAACTCAAAAGAGGGGCTTATAAAACCGGAGAAAAGACACCAAAGGGGAATAACTCATAAAAGTTAGAAACTCAAAAGAAGGGCGTATAAATGCGGAGAAAACTCACCAAAGGGGAATAACTCATAAAAGTTAGAAACTCAAAAGAGGGGCGTATAAAAGCTGAGAAAGGTCACCAAAGGGGAATAACTTATAAAGTTGGAACCTTAAAAGAGGGGCTAATAAAAGCGGAGAAAACTCACCAAAGGGGAATAACTCATAAAATTAGAAACTCAAAAGAGGGGCGTATAAAAGCGGAGAAAGGTCACCAAAGGGGAATAACTTATAAAAATTAAACACTCAAAAAAAGGGCTTATAAAAGCGGAGAAACCTCACCCAAGGGGAAATAACTAATAAAAGTTGGAAACTTAAAAGAGGGGCTTATAAAAGCGGAGAAAACTCACGAAAGGGGAATAACTCATAAAAGTAATAAACTCAAAAGAGGGGCGTATAAAAGCGGAGAAAACTCACCAAAGGGGTGTTAACTAATAAAAGTAGGAAACTCAAAACAGGGGTTTATAAAACCGGAGAAAAGTCACCGAAGGGGAATAACTCATAAAAGTTAAAAACTCAAAAGAGGGGCTTATAAAAGCGGAGAAAACTCACCAAAGAGGAAATAACTCATAAAAGTTAGAAACCCAAAAGAGGGGCTTATAAAAGCGGAGAAAACTCACGAAAGGGGAATAACTCATAAAAGTTAGAAACTCAAAAGAGGGGCGTATAAAAGCGGAGAAAGGTCACCAAAAGGGAATAACTTATAAAGTTAACTAATAAAAATTAGAAACTCAAAAGAGGGGCTTATAAAACCGGAGAAAAGACACCAAAGGGGGAATAACTCATAAAAGTTAGAAACTCAAAAGAGGGGCATATAAAGGGAAAGAAAATTCACCAAAGGGGAGTTAACTAATAAAAGTAGGAAACTCAAAAGAGGGGCTTATAAAAGCGGAGAAAAGTCACCGAAGAGGAAATAACTCATAAAAGTTAGAAACCAAAAAGAAGGGCGTATAAAAGCGGAGAAAACTCACCAAACGGAAGTTAACTAATAAAAATTAGAAACTCAAAAGAGGGGCTTATAAGACCGGAGAAAAGACACCGAAGGGGGAATAACTCATAAAAGTTAGAAACTCAAAAGAGGGGCATATAAAGGGGAAGAAAATTCACAAAACGGGAAATAACTCATAAAAGGAACTAGTCCAAATCGTACACTAAGCTCGACAAGTAATTGTATAAGATTGTACACGAATAAATCTAGATGTGCTCATCTAAATCCACCCAATGTAATTACATTTGTATATACATTTGTATAATGTACGATAACGTACGTGCATCACTGTTTGTTATGTCCAAAACATCTTTAAAGTACCCAAAGTAAGATTAATTTTAGATATCAAAAGGTCAACAATTGCGTTTTTAGAAACACATATCAATCGATGATTCTCATGTCATGCAATGACTTTAACCATAAATATTTTGCGGCAAAAATATTTTGGGCCACTTCCATGAAAAGATAAAATTTATGTATGGGCAACATGAAATAAAGTACATTGTATACCTCATTTAAAAAAACGTATTTTATTGCGAACTTGTGATACTGCTGTGACTATAAAAGTGTATTAATCTCGGTCTGCTAACTCTTTGGATACAGTCATTCTGATCACCTCGGCCTTTATGAGTTTATGAATCGACATTAGAGAAAACGGAAATGAACATAGTTTCACGAAAAAGAGTATATTAAGTCAGACAGGGAAGGCAGCACTCAACTTAACCAGCCGAGCACAGAAAACATTAAAAACACACAAAGCACAATGCCCAACTAAACAAGCGCAGATCCGCCCAAGTCCAAGCTGTCGAAAAGTATAATAAATTATAACTAGCTGAATGACCCAGTAGAAAAGATACAGCAACCAAAAGGCGGAATGCCTACGCTGAATGACCTAGTAACAACAGTAAAACTGCTGAACTACATAGTTATAGCAGCCTTTAGTCTCAAAGTTAAATAACAGTATTAAAACGTTGAAAGGCCCGTATAGTGGGATGACCTACTAACAAGCTGAATGACCCAGTTTCCACAGCAAAAGGACTATATTGCCCCGCTTTAGCTGTAAGAAATCTTAAAATGAAGAAGTGCCCAACACACTACCGACCAAGAAAATTAAACGCCCCTAGTCTCATTGTTAAAAACTGAATAAAAAAGATTCAGCAAACAAAAGGCAGAAAGCCCACGCTGAATGACCTAGTAACAACAGTAAAACTGCTGAACTACATAGTTTTAGCAGCCTACAGTCTAAAAGTTAAGTAACAGTATTAAAACGTTGAAAGGCCCAAGTTGATACAGCGTTTATATTCATAGTTTCACTTTCGATTCAATTGTCTTGCAAGTCATATGACATTAGTTGAGGTCATGCCATCCACATGTAGAGAAGTTATCGGTTAATTGTGGAAGAGCAAGTTCGTACTGGTTGGCAATTGATACTGGTTGAGTCAACTGACCGCCAAAAGTATTTAAAATAATATTAAAAACACTGATGAAATCATAATACATGAAAAATAAAGCAGTTTCTTACTTTCCAAAGTCGATCCATTCTTAACATTCAGCATTGCTCATCAACGTTTTCTAAGTTTGGATCCCTCACTTTATGTAACAGATGTATATTAGGTCTAATATATATATACAAAAATTATCCTATATGTGCAAGTAAATTTTTATCGATGATTCTCAAATGCAACAATTTCGACACCCACATTTTAGATAAGATAAACTAATTGTAAACAATACAGTTTAACCGTACATTAACGTTATTAGTTTTGTGTGAACGTTTTTAAATGACCGAATATGTGCGATGGTTCTCTCTGGTCATATACATCAGTTCCCACTCTCGCCATCAGGACCTAGCAAGTGACTCTGGCACGAATTACCCACCCCCCCCCTTTCCTAAACTAACAATAGTATTTTGTACAAGAACCATTTTCACATTGCCAATCCCCCGTATATTTTTGCTACTAGCGGGCTGTGGGTGTTTATTAGAAACAGGACTAGATAGTAAAAATGTAAGGGAAATTAAATAAAGGGAGTTAATAAATCACATGGAAACAGGCAGAGTTCAATAGAAGGAAAAATGTTAGGAAATTACATCAAGGGAAATATCCTATCTTCTTTGGTTAAAGCGAAATAATTCAAGAATGGTACCAGCTAGAGTTATGTTTCTTAATTAGTACAGCACTTCTCTTCTCCTAGGTGCCATCTTCTTATAATTAAAGTTACAAATCAATCAATTGATTATTTATGAAGTTTTGTTCAGGACAAAATAATATTTCAAAATTAAACAAAGGGAGATAATTTCAAAACGGGTCTATGTAGTTTTAACTTAAATAAAGGGAGATTAATTTCAAAAATGGACTATACAGTTCTTTGTCACTGCACTTCGCCCAATTGTCACCTATCCACAATCGATCTTAATCAATAAGTATAAAATTAAAATAATAACACAAACAGTAGGTTAACAATGAACTGGAAATAATAACAAAGTCAAAATAGTAAATGGCAAAATAACCAATTGCACTAACAGAAAATAAACAACGAAATTGAAACAAGAACAAATTCATTCGGTCAATGTATGTCCCAAAACCAGTAATACTCGACTCATGATTTTTGCATCCGCATTTACTTATGTCTTTTTTCTCTGTCATAACAGTAAATTTCAGAAGAAATGCATTTTTTATTTCACGAGTAATGCACATGTTTGAAGAGCCATACAGAAAAACGAGCAAGAAATGCGAGGTCAGCAGAGAGAAAACACCCATAGAAAAGCAGCACAGTTTTGTTTGTTGTTGGAATGACTTTGATGTATATTTTAATACCCTAAACCGCACGATGAAATATCAAGTAATGTGTCTAGAACAAGTGACACGGAAGATGTACATTTTGTAGTGATGCTCAAGACATCAGTGACATGTACATCCACCATAAACTGCGCCATACACCACTGGGGTTTTCATTCTACTCGCAATTTTTGGTAAGGTGATTCCCAGATTGAGGGTTTAATGAGTGGGTTATACAAATAGTTCATGGTGCATAAAGACAGTGACTGGTTCGCAAATGTCTATCAGAAAATGTTTCAACAACATTATGTGCATAATTGATTACAATGGACAAAACTCCCAAGAGTGTTTCGCGGTCTTACGTTTTAACCTGCTTAGCGTCGCTTGCGCCGCACATGCATGCCATGTGTTATAATAATGTAAACAGAAATTTTATTTCTTGACACATTTTATATGAAAGTCCGGATACCTTCTCGGAACATATTTATCAAATGTCTGTAAAAAATTGAAGCTAATGCTTAGAATACATTTTGTGTAATAACCAAAGAACACGAATTCCTGGAACAACCGTCGTATGATGTATATATTCGCCATCCAGATAAACTAGCAGTTATTTGGTAATTTGCCTTGATCCATCTGGCTGCCCGCCTTTGCACAGCCTCGATTTGACCCATCTGGCTTTGGGTATGTGGGGACCAAACCTCGGAGGCATATTCTAGCTGCGGTCTGACTAGAGTCTGGTAAGCGAGGGACTTAATGTATTCAGACTTGATTTGAGATGTCCACGCCCAGGTATTTGGCTGATGTGACTGATTCTAGTAATACTCCATGGAGATAGTATCTGGTTGGTATAGGATGTTTCCTACGGGTGACGTGGACAACCTGGCATTTGGAGGGGTTGAATTCCATATCCCACTCCAGCTCCCACTTTTCTAGTGTCTTAAGGTCATTCTGGAGGGTTGTAGACTCAGATACAGATGATAATGATAGGTATACTGCTGTATCATTCTGCAAAAAGGCGGACTTTCGAGCTTATATTCTGTGGGAGGTCATTGATATATGCTAGAAAGAGGAGAGGACCCAGCACTGACCCCTGGGGCACTCCTGGGGAAACAGGGATAGCATCCGAGCTAGTGCCATTCAAAACTACAGACTGGAGCCGATTATCTAAGAAGCTTTTGACCCATTTTAGTGTTTGGCCTCGGACTCCGTATGAATGTAGTTTAAGCAGGACTTTCTCATGGCTGACCTTGTCGAAAGCCTTGCTGAAATCTAATAGTATGAGGTCTATACCTGCAGTTTCTGATAGACTGCGGTAATTAAGTCGTAAATGAGCATGACAAGTTGTGTAACACATGACCTTTTCTCTCGAAACCCATGTTGGAGGTGGTAAAGGATGTTGTGTTGTGTGAAGTGTTTTACTACAGGCGAGGCAACAATGTGTTCAAGGGTTTTGCATAGCACACATGTCAATGAGATGGGTCTGTAGTTGGCGGGATTTGACCTGTCCCCTTTTTTGTAGATGGGAGCTACATTTGCTGTTTTCCACTGAGAAGGCAAGCAGCCTTCATCAAGTGATTTTTGGAAGATGACTTCGAGAATTGGTGAGAGTTCTTTTGACAGGGTCTTTAGTATAATGTGCTTTATCTTATCTGGACCTGTTGCCTTATGTGGGTTTAGATTGTATGAAGTTTCTCGATGCCATTTGCACTGACCTGAATATACCACATCATAGAATTAACTTTTAAGTTTACTTCATTATATTATTAGGCCTACCGGTATATGCTTGAAAAGTGATCTAAAAGTATTTTGCAAGAGACTTAGATTCTAATTCGCTGGTTGGGGAAAGCGATCCATATGACGACAGCGATATAATTGTATTCATTAATAATTACAATATCGTTACACCGGAAGTGAAGTAATGAAGAAAAAATAGTTAATTTTTGCGATAACAAGCTTTATTTCAGGGCAACGATGTCCTGATTTCATAATGCATTTACATCGTTGTCTGCTGTAAACTGACTTATATAATTTAAGGATGTGATAAAACTCCAGTATCATTTCCTATCAGCTTTTTTCAATGGAATTCATCTTTGGACGTTACCCCACCCACTGAATTGACCATTGTGAAATTTGTTTACTGAAGGTTATTGTATTTTAAAGTAAGTTAAGTATTGTCATTAAAATTTTATTACTTAAGGTCAAGTGTTAGATCTTGTTCATGCACATAGCTATGGTTATTTGCAGCTGGACTAAATCCAAGGGCAGACATCCTGAAAGTTGGCGAAAATGGTTGGTCTTTTCCTATGGTTTCGGCCACTTAAGGATCAACACCCTCTGTTTGTTAAAAAATATTGTTGCAAGCTTGAAAAATGTTTAGAACGTTATAGTTGGTCTTTAAGCTACACAAATTGACCAACATGTTTTGTCTGTGAAGTCTATTTGTAAAAATATAGCTATTTATATGACCCAGGGTGTGTTAGTCTTAATTTTATAGTGTTTCCTATGGTTTCAGCCACCCAAGTTGAATGTCCAAGAAATTTTATTTTTTGAAAGATTCAAAGTGAAAAATTTGTAGGTTATTTAAATCAACATTTCAACTAATATTATACAAAAATCTATTTGTATCAAATGCCTTCAGAGAGCGTAGCGCCCTGTTTTTCCAAATGGCCCGCTAAGAAAGTCGTGATTTTTCTTGTTTTGGCTACAAAATCACTTAAAATGGCTTAATTTTGTAAAAATGAATTCAAGAATATTTTTAGTAAGCATATCCTAGTTTTTTCATGCAATCCACATAATGGAATAATATTTTCCACACTTTGTGCTATATTTTTCAAAATAAGGGGATGGCTGAAACCATAGGAAAGGATGAAACCATAGATAAATGACAGTTGTGGATAAAGGCCGGTCAGTTGTGGACCGGTTCCAGATTGAAAATTGGCGGATGGTATCTAAATCGGACCGGTGAATTTCGAGATGACTGCAAAGGGAAAGACTCTTCAAAGAGTCGCACACTGAATTATTTGTTTTTTTTATCGCCCCCCCCCCCCCCCCCCAAACTAGTTAACTATGTTGTGTGGGTATTATATGACATCATTGTCATGTATTGAGGGATAGTCGTGATGTCATCATGTTGTATTTCAAGTAAAACCGTTGAAAAGAGGCATTGTCACATTGATCAAAACCTTTCATTATTATTATAGACTAAAATATCATATTGATAATTGAGATAATTGACCATTTTTATCTTCAATTAAAACTGTTTCATTCTGTAGTGTTAATGATTATAAGTTTCTTCTGCTGTTTTCAGGTTGAAATATGTCAACAGCAAACCAGGCCGAGGTACTGAAGCAGTTCCTGTCAAAAGATCCGAAGGGGAGACAGTCTTTGGTAGTTCCTGAAGGGCGATATAAGGGATGGGTACCGAGAGTCCTGTACGAGATGAGTTGTTCTACTGTTAGTCTGCCCTTCCTCAAACTGCTCTCCTTTCCTGTAGGTGGCAGCAGTTTAGGTCAGCTTGTCGACATGGAAGTGTTCAGTGCTGTTGGCAACTATCTTACGAGACTGCCAGACTCCTTTGGGAAATGTCAAAATCTAGTCAGGCTGGATCTGAGCTACAATCACTTGGAAAGGATACCGTCCGCTGTATTCCAGCTCACAAATTTAGCTGAGCTTGATTTAAGCGAGAACGAGCTAAGCATTGTTCACCCATCAATCGGTAACCTTAAACGATTACGGGTTTTGAATATGAGTGGCAATCTACTTGAGGAATTGCCGGATAAACTTGCTCAGTGTGAGAGGTTGGAAAGATTGGACTTGTCAAGGAAATGGTATCCACGGGGCGGATTTCAGGTAAATCATATTAATATGTCCCGCAGTCATTATTTCAAGCAGATTATTTTGATCTGACTGTGGGTAGAACTGTCCTAGAACTGCCATATGATAAACTTGGTGTCATCCACACTCTCTTTCTTGATGTGGATGCTACATGTATGTATAATCACTGAACTTTTTATACGCCTGACCGTTGTTAAAACCTATTATGGTAATTTATTCTTTTCCTATTTATAATGTTTAGACCATTGATATTCATACATAAAAAATTGAAAACTTGTTTTTCCTACGAAAAAATATTGTATTGTTGTTTCATGCCTAGCTCATAAATTATTTTACTTATAAATGGCCATGCATGAATGATAATTTGAACAAATGTTTTTTCTGCAGGTTATTTTGTACATCTACAGGGCTTTCATATGAGTCCCAGGGTTCTCGGTAGGATTTTAAAGTAGGAGTCCCAGGACTCCTTCTTAGCAAAAAGTTGGGAGTCCTGAGGATTCGAGTCGCGTAGCGGCAACGAGTCGGGGAGGGTGAGGGAGGGGGTGACCCCCTCCCGCAAGGGGGGTATGGGGGATCTCCCCCAAGAAAATTTTGATTTCTGGACCCTTAAATCCTGCATTCTGGTGAACTATGGAGCTAATTGTTTCAGTTATTTTGTGACCTCAACAGATTTTGTTTATGTCAGTGTGAATAAAAAAGTAGAGTTTTTGTGGTAGGTTACTGAATGATTCAATGCAATACATTCCGAAAATATAACAGAGATCAGGTGCTCAATGAAAATGATTATATTTCATAAGTACAGATAACATACTTGAATTATTGCTATATAGATAATAGTAGCTATGAATCACGAGCTTATCCGAAAATATGTATGTATCCGAAAAAGTGCAACTCGCATGTCACACAAGTCATTCTTATCCCGACCATTTACAGTAATTTATGCACCTATGCATTATATTGATTGCTAATGTTTGAAAGTCATTAAATTATTTAAAAACTCGAATAATACCAGCGCCATTTATTGCGTCCGAAAATTTGATCAATTACGCGGTTTTAATGTTCACGAGTGACCAAATCATTCTCTGGAAATTCAGAAAATAAGTCTGCTGTTCGGTAACAATATCTCAAATTTAACACACGCGTATCGAACCCAATTTACGGACAAAATTCCCATGCCGCACCATCAAAGACGGCAGAGGCTTTGACGTGAACCGCGCGTCGGTAACATCAAAAGTCCTTAGCATAGAGATTGACGCCGCACACGCGTTTGATGAAACAGACGACTTACATTTTGGCATAAGTTTGTTGGATTGTTGTGATATTTTAATCTGGGAATTATGGCACGGAATATGAATTACAAGGTATATATTCTTTGAAAACTCGATATTTGCGGATACATTAGTTTTGAACACGAATTTTAATCAACGTGCGTGGTTTTGAGTCTTTTCAATGTTTTTAAATTTAATGTGCGTACACATGTACGATTACCCAAAGTACGACAAATATCACAGTTATGATCAAACTATAATAATCATCGGACGCGGCAATCAAATAAAATCGATAATTGACTCGATAGATCAATTAAAGCGTACGTGTTTACATAACATCTGTCTTTACTCAATATTATCGCGACGCGTCAATCAAAAGTGATTGATGGTGACTCGTGAACGCTGATTGGTTGATGTGGCAATTAACTCCACCTCTCGTCTGTCAATTACTCGAAACGAGTGATGCTTTATTGAATACGGTGTACGCGACGAATTTATGAATCAAGGTCAAACGCGGCCGATAGAAAAACGGCGCGTCCCAAAAATGCGTAGATCGGTAATTTTACGCGTCTAATTAAAAAAGTATGCGTCCAAATACGCTTAATTACGCGTTGCCGAGAACCCTGATGACTCTTGAAACTGCATTTTGACTCACACATTTAAGTGGAATTTCGCAGTGTTTTGAAGAAAAAGGGGAATTTTGTCTTTTATAAATATCAATACTATTATAAAAGTAATACTTTATTAACTGAACAAAAAGCCGATTTCAAGCTATAACAACAGATACAGCAATGGCTGAACAGCATTTACAAAGGCTTATTATTTCCAAAAAAAAAATGGAGGGAATTTTTTTTCAGAAAATTGGGGAAAATGTATATTCAATTAGGAGGGGAATGGGCCGATAGTCGACCCCAAAAATGGTCAAATGAGAGCCCTGTGCCATGTTTAACTCATGAAAATTAATAGCTCAAGAGTCAAGTTTGCTATACTTAAAATACAAATCTTCATGCAATATGTCTAGTGCAAGCCCTGATCTGTTTTTTCTCTTTGTTGGTAGCAAGTTGGCTGAAAACCTATTTTGGAGTATTTTGTTTCAATGATTTCAGGTGTTACCAAAGGCTGTGTGTTATCTGACAGAACTGTCGTACCTAGATGTCAGTTGGCATCAGATCGCTACAATTACCGACGAAGTACGAAACATGACCAAACTGAAGACGTTACGTATGCGTGGAAACTACTTGAAATACGTCTCGGCTGCTATATCCGAATGTCGTAGACTTCAGTACTTAGATCTAACCGGTGCGATGAAGCTGAATTCATACATACCGCCAGAAATTTTTACCTTGCAGGAGTTAGAGATATTGGACCTTACCAACAACTACTTCACAGAAATCTCGTCCGAAGTCGCCAACTTAGCAAAATTAAAGCAGTTGATTATGAGACGAAATGCATTATTGCGAATACCGAATGAAATATTTCAAATGGAAAGTTTAGAATCGTTGGACTTAAGTGAAAATTATCTAGAAGAAATTCCATCATGCGTAAATGAACTAAAGACTTTGAAAAAGCTTTATGTTGGTTGTAATAAAATTAAGGCTATACCTGATGAAATTTGTGAATGTGAAAATATCAGAGACTTACAGCTACATTATAATCAGTTAGAATCATTACCCGAGGACATTTACAAATTGGAAAACTTGACAGACTTAATGCTTGAAGGTAAGATACTGAATTATAATACATTAAATTTGTATTAAGTCATTGTGATCCTGTATTTATGAGATTCTTGTAATTTGCCAGTCTGTCTTTTCAGACCCTATCTTAATTAAAGGAGGCAACTCATCAGCCTACTTGTTTTTCATGAAATTATTTCCCTTTGCGCCTCCAAACATAGGTAATCAAGCCCAAAAATCAAATTTGGATAATATTGAAATAAAGTTATAATGGATTGACAAAATATTATCTAGTCAGCTAGACTAGTAATTTGCAAGTATTGGGCTTGATTACAGAAACAACATGAAAATATTGGATATTTTTTGACAATTTTTCAAAATTTGCTAACATTTTCTCTGGCAGAAGTTTTGGTTTTAAATACAAAAAATGCGTAAATTGCTGCTTCTCAGGGGTCATACAATTTCGGAATATTCAAGAATCCAAAAATATCCACTTGTAAATTACAGGAGGTTTTTTTTTATACATTGATTGTTTAAAATCAAATGTTACAAATTATGTTAACAGTTATAAAGATCTTCTCCACATCTGGATGAAAATCAATATTTAAATTTTATACTATTCATTTATGTCAAATTTTCATCATGGAATACCTGTGTTTGTATACATGTTCATAATTCTGTTTTATTTGGTCAGGAAATCAACTGAGAACACTGCCACTGATGTTAGACAAGTTAGAAAAACTCAGGGAAACACAGCGTATCAGTCTACATAATAATGCTCTAGTGAAACCACCACAGTCTGTATGTGACCAGGGTGTAGAGAGTCTGTATGGATACCTCAAGGTGAGTTCTTGACTGTGTGGACTGAAAAGTATCTGGGTAGATACCTCAGTGATTTTTCTTGAATAAAATTGAACAGCCTGTGCCTTTTAAATTAGGAAATTTTAGCGGACCAATTCGCGAATTGGGAATTATTACAAAAGATTGTTTTGGTTTAAACAGGGATCGGCACAGAGGGCGATCTGGGCGAAGAACTCGCCTTAATTAGCACTTCAGGGCGAAATTCAAGGCGCCTTGAATTTTGAGAACGGCGACACACGATTTTTGGATTGCAGACAACATTTCATGGTCATGGATTGTAATGAACCAATATATTACCAATTGAAACTAACTAACACCTTCTTAAGTGTCACTATATTGCTGACCACATGGGGTGTTAATCCTGTTAATTAATCAGTGTCCGATGTTATCAGGAGGCCTGTCATTGTATTTTCGTTTTGTTTACCGGTGGGTCGTATAATTAACACAGGCGTGAAAATCACTTGTAAACAGTACATGTAGAATCGGCGATTCTTCAAATGAGTAATTAAAATTACCACTAAATTGCAATCGACTTTGATCAATTGTGGATCAATGTTAAAGATGCTTTTGATATAATTTGTTCAGTGTTACTATCGGCAATAACAGTAATTTACTGTAGAGAATAGTCAGAATACTCCCATGTGTATGATTAAACTTGTGTGTAGGGAAGGTGTGAAAACTAAAGTTGCTAATGACATCAGATTACCTTTACCAGTGTTCTTAGACCTGAACCATATTGAGTAATTTTCTTCAGTTTAAAAATGAGTATGTAGAGTATCATTTGTAGGACTAGATTCTTCCATAATGCATATCTTTTTAGTTTATTTACTTAAACAACATAATGTAAAAATGAATTTAATTAAACTTTGTTATTAAACTAAATATAATACATTTAAGTTTATTTCACGACCACTGCTAATAGATGTCTCCTCACTTCTCCCTTTATCTGAAAACTTCTCCCTATTTGCTGTGGAGGGAGAAGTCACTTCTCCCTAAAATTTGGATCTGTGCCGATCCCTGTTTAAAGTGTTCATATTTTGCTATTTTCTACTGATAATACTCTAGTCAAATGTGGCAAAGACTTTTGCAAGTTTGAAAATCTGTTGTTTTGACTTTGAAACAGCTATACTGTAGTTGCTTTGAATCCAGCGTGCACAAAAAAGTATGATTTTTTGGGGAAAATGGAGGTTATTTTGCTAGGGGAAGGTGCCTGTATTCGGCCCTAAAAATAGCCCAAAAAAATCACTGTACCTCAAGGTGAGTTCTTGACTGTGTGGACTGTAAAGTATCTGGGTAAAGTGCCAGGAAGCTGTGTATCGGTGCTATAGACCGGGCAAAATGATTGAATTAAGAACCAGACTGTCTATTCGAAGTAAAAGCTAGGCGCACTTCTGCAGCCCTGGACATGCTTTACTAATGTCTCTCCCTTCAGGGGCTTTCTCTCAGTATGTCCCTCTGGTCAGATTATGCTGTATCTGCACTGGTAGAGGATGCACCTGCGCCCTTGTGGCTGCAACACTATATGTAAAGTGCCTTTGAACGTGTGTTAGCATGAAAAAGGCGCTATATAAATCTGGTATATTTATATTTATTTCTTACCATCAAAGGAAAGGTGCTTTGCTTCATATTTTCATGTGAATTGATTGATCAATGGCAAATTAATTTGTTATTTTCTAACTTTGTCGTGTATTGAATATAATAATTGTCTCCTTCCAACTAGTTGACCTTTGTACTGATATATTGCCAGGCACAGGGGTTCCATTTGACTTGGGAATTGGGGTTTTGATCCTTGAAATTTCCAAAATGCCACATTTTGACCCTCAAGATTTCGGTTTGACGAATCATTTTCTCTTTAAATCATGGGTACATGTAACAACTACAAATTGGCGACAGATTATGGTTTGTAGGAGTTCAATAGAATACAGAGAATTTGGCCTGATCCTGATTATTTTATGCATGAATATATTACAAAGTTCTTGCGTTGCTTATATATAAATTTCTGCAAACAAATCGTGCAATTTCGGTCCTTTAGATTTGTAACAAACCTTGAGAATCTTTGTGAAACTCTCCATTTATGAAAACATACAACCAGGCGGGGTTTTTAAACATACACAAGATATCAGCTGTTAAATTATGCTAATAGGTCTAGGATCGGGTCAAATTCTCTGTACTATAAGTTATAACTGAAACATTAGTATTGCAGATCACCATTTACTACAATTCAGGGATCGGCACAGATCCATTGAATTTGTTTGTTTCTACTATTACAGGAATTGAGAGTGTGTGAAGCTACACATAGAAAGAAGTTAATACTGATTGGTGCATCTAAAGCAGGGAAATCTAGTCTACGTAATGTACTCTTGTTGGGTAGATCTAAACTTACAGCTGAACATGAACGTACATGGGTCATGGAACAGGTATATATACATTGTACTGTCCTTCCTGTGTATATTGTCAATCCCCTACGGGTGTTTACATAGGAGGGTACTACAGATTCTTCCTCTGTCAGTCCGTCCACTGACATCTGGATCCTCGGAGGGAACTACAGATTTGCCCTTCGTCAGTCCGTCCACTGACATCTGGATCCTCAGAGGGTACTACAAATTTGCCCTTCGTCAGTCCGTCCACTGACATCTGGATCCTCAGAGGGTACTACAGATTTGCCCTCCGTCAGTCCGTCCACTGACATCTGGATCCTCAGAGGGTACAGTACACGCAAGGTGGGTTTTCCAATTTCCACTCGGCCACCGCGTCAATAATTAATTTGAGGTGGCATGCCACCGTGGTGGGCCCACCGTGGACAGAAAGTATACGTTGCTATGGGCTAACGTATACATAACGTCGTTGCTATGGATCGTACACATGAGTATCTGCTTCTGTCGCAAATTTTAAGTAGAATATAGAGGTTGGGACTGAAGGATAAAATAATTCGTAACAAAGTTTTGTGATGGGGTTTAACACCAAAGCATTTTTTCTACCGGTCATTCAAAAAATTCTTGTTAACCACGAGATAAAAAAGTTGTGGCCTTACAATAATTCTAAACTCCCGCAATGCCAGTGACACGTACACATTAGGTCACACCTGTGAACTTTATGCATATCAAGGGCTATACAGGGGTGTCAATTACTATCAATTATACGCTTGTTATAAACACGTGCACATTGTAGGTAAGACTTAATTGTTCGTGAATTCCCTAAAATGAGTAAATTGCAATTATTATTTGTAACATCTGTGTGAGGATTAGTTCATTTTGTAAAACAATTGGTAGATCTTAGATCTAATGTCTCACCCCTATGCAGCCCATGTCAAACTATTTAATTTGCCTACGTCTGTGGAGTGATCGGTCAGAGAGTGCAGTTTTTTTGTGGTTGTACTATTGCATAATGGATTATCACCGACCACGTGGATCACAGTACTGGTAAACAATTTGATTGTACCCAATAAACTATCCGTATTACTTGGAGAACAGTTTTCTATTTATTTGGAAAATAAATCGGGAAAAATGCAAAACTTCATAATTTAATGACGATCTATTGCCACCGCGTTTCCACCATGTTGTCACCGTGTATCCACCGCGTTTCCACCGTGTTGTCACGGTGGCAATGGTCACGGTGGGTTGTCCACCCTAATTTTAATTCTAGGTGGATTTGGGTGGGTTCACAGTGGCATATTTTGCGTTGCCACCCAGAGTCGTCGCCACCGTGACGGGTGGACTTTGGAAAACCCACCTTGCGTGTACTGTACTACAGATTTGCCTTCTGTCAGTCCATCCACTGACATCTGGATCCTGTTATAACTCGGACAGTTTACAAGTTAGGTTTATAAGACTTGGCAGGTGGGACTGGTCCTGATTTTTGGCTTTTAACTATTAAAGATTTTATTCTAAGAGATGGTTGCTATGGAGAAGTTTTATCATGTTTTATCCTTGCAACATCTAGTTTGTATGTATGATGTAGAGAGCTAAGTACTGTAATCACTAATAAAACGTTGGTTAATCTTTAAATTGCAGAAAATATGCACATCACAAATTTTTAACTTAATATACAGTATTTAATTTTTCCAGTTAGATGCTTTATTAATACTGGCCATTGAAAGGTTGTACTGTGTTCATGTTTTATGTAATAGTTAGAACATATTCAGTGTTATATTATAATATAAATTTTTTAATGATTAAAAAAGGGGGAGCAAGGGAGTCCTCTTTAATCAATAAAAATTTACTTAATATGTTCTATGGTAATTAACTAAGAATGTTACATCCTGCATTTTAATTGGCCAATAGAAATTCGCACCAACACATAATATCACGTAAGTAAGTAACGACTTCATTTTACGAGGATGACATGTTCATCTGTTTAGAGCAAATCACGTAAGTATGTAACGACTTCATTTTACGAGGATGACATGTTCATCTGTTTAGAGCAAATCACGTAAGTAAGTAACGACTTCATTTTACGAGGATTACATGTTCATCTGTTTAGAGCAAAATTTTAATAAATAAATGTAGCATTTTTAACTTGCACAGATTAGCATTTTCATTGGCTCAGTGTAGGTTATGTTGTAAGAACTTTTATCGTTGTAGCATCTGTGGGAACCAGAACCGGATCTCCGTGTCCAGATACTAGATTTTGGTGGACATCATATCTACTCTGCAGCTCATCATATGTTCCTCACACCCGAAGCTTTACATATACTAGTGTTTGACTTGAGTCGGTACAGTCCTGATAAATATGATGGTATGATCGGAGACTGGCTTGATTCCATCATGGACCGGGCACCAGGTATGCTTCCTAAAAGGATTGCTTGTATAATTGATCTACTGTAAAGTCACAAATTTTCGTGGGTATTAAGTTTTGTGGATTTTTATAAAAATGCATTTTCGTGGGTGTCGTAAGTTCTTGGATTACATAAGATGGAAGGGTAAATCTATGCTCTGTATTGGGGTTGTCGATTGATCGTGGGAATTAAGATTTCGTGCTCGAGTTCAACAACGAAATCAACGAAAATTAAACTCCCTCAAACAATAACGACTTTACAGTATCCCCCCAAAAAAAGTGAAGCAACCAGTTAAAGTCTATTTTCAGACATGTATCTGATCAGCCGACTGTACATTTTACCCCCCCCCCCCCCAAAAAAAATCATTGTTTTGCAAGTCAGCTGTTAACATAAGGCGCCACTGGCAGCCACAGCATATTGTCTTTTGACTCTCACAGGTCATATATCCTGATGACTTGGAGCAAGGTGGGTTATTCTTAACCTCATAGAAATTGACCAATGGCTCAGACAGGGTTTTAGTGGGAACGAACCTGGGACCTCACAATCCCTAAGCGCGCATCCTACCTCTAGGCCACCACTCCCCAGTGGCTAAATCATCTACTTAACAAGTCTTACATGGCTTAATTTGCTCATCAAAGTGAATATAAAATGATGAAAATTTTGTGATAAATTCCTGTATATTGATGGGTCATGATAAAGTATACTTATGTGTGTGAAAAGGTTTAAACATATTTTATTTACCAATATTTAAAAATTACATTGATATTATATAATAAATAGAAATATGCAATAGAAATGATTTGCCTGTCAAGGAGTCTAGCCACATGCTCTAGGATCCTAGAGCTCTAAACGTAATTACTGGTCTCCCCGAACAATGGAGTAAAGGGTTGATTGTGTCAATAAAAATACAACTATAACTGAATCTGCAAAAACTGTGAGTCCCTCAGTGATGACTGACAAATACTGATTTGGATTTACAGAAAAACCTGTATTTTCCTGTTCTGCATACAGGAACATTCATTTATTTTACAAATTCCGACTGGCACTTTTTAAAAACTTAATAAGCCTGGAAATACCATCATAAGTTGTATTTATTACAGGAGCTACGATACTGATAGTTGGTACACACTCTGATCTGTGTACAGGAGAACAGATAAAGCAAGCAGAGGAGGATATACTACAACGTATGCATGCAGAGGAAGACGCAAAAATTAAGGTGAGAATAAGTTGCTACTTTCAACCAGAGGGGACTATAGGTTTGCCCTCCCTATGTCAAAAATCTGGATCCTGACATAACTCAAACAGTTTCCAAACTTGGTATATGAATAGGGGGCATATGGGGATTATGCATGTCTAAAAATATTTTGATTCTGACAAAAATTGTGGTTGCTATGGAGACAGAAAGAGTAAAAACTGACCAAAATCTTGATCCTGCCATATGGGACTTCTGTATTGCTTGCAATTCTTAGTGACTTGTTTATTTTACATCTATCGGCCAATAGTGTCAAACCCCTGGCTGGGACGTAGACATTAAATGTGAACTGCTGCCTGGATAACTAACAAGTACCATAATTCTTCTTCCAAGTTTTAACCACACTTTTATCATACCAGAACTGTAACCTAAAATTGCTTTATGCAGCTTTACACATTTTTTCCAAGTCTGAAAAGACTATTGGAAACCAACACTGTTACACATTTGCACTAAGTATTTAAGAATGTTGGTTCTTGGACGGTAGAAATTTGCAAAGTCAAATATCCACAAAATGTATTTGTTTTCAAACTACATGTATATCAATACAGGACCTAGAAATGATGTTACGTATTGAGGAGAAAAGGTTGACCGATGCTCATAAGGAGTCTGGACAGAAATTCCCTGACCTTGTTACACAGAGATTACAAGAACGTGTCAACAAAATGAAGAAGCTTCATATGACTCGGATCAAACTTCCGAGAGAAATCTTCGTCGTCAGCTGCGCCGAGAACTTAACAGGTTGGTTTACAATGAAATTTTTAGAAATATTTTTTTATGTTACTGATTTTCTGTTGTCCATGTTATGTCTTAATTTTGTAATGATTATTATCTGTTTAGTCTTTTAATGATATATCCATCTTTAACTTGAGTTTATAAACTTTGAGATACATTAACTCTCATATAGTGGGGGAGATATATTGATTTGTGCTGCATGTCTGTCGGGATAGATGTCACAAAGTTTGTCTGTGCGTTTGTTGGATTTCATTGAAACTTCTCTGGAATAGTTGGTACTAAGCCTAGCTGTGCATATTGTCAGGAATGTTCGGTCAGATAATTTTAACAAGAGTTATAGTACTTTGTGGGAGACAGGTTTTTGTGGCTAAACCTTTATAGTTTTGATTTCAAGATTTTACCATATTTTGTTAAGTACAAATAAACTCAGTACAAAAAGAAACGTAAGTAGTTTTAGGGTAGTAGTTTTGATGTTGTGGGAAAAGTTCCGTACATATCGACATAATAGTTTGCATAACCAATCAAAAGTTGTTTCTACACATTGTGAATACAAAATCACGTCGATTTTGCATTTGATGGCCCGGTATTGCCCTTACTTGTACAAACACGAGATTCACGTACTACCAGTCTGCATGAATAATTTCTTGGCAGAAATCATTATATCCCTGTAGATAGTGGGCGGCCACAGTTAAATAAAGGTTCATCTTTCAAATATAGTCACTTTGAACTATGGGGCGGCTGTCTGATGATGTCTGTAACCGGGTTCTTTGTCTCCTCAGTGCTGGCGTCAATAAAACTGACGTCACATGACGGTTTAACCGTAGTCTTGACACAATATCCCGTCTACTGCAACGTTAAAATGCAAAGGGAAGTGTAAAAGAAAGACAAATACCCAATAGTATGCGCGTTACTACGCAAAGACAGGATGCCTATATCAGGGTTGCACACCTGAGGAATCACTTCCGGTTGGCGACCAAATGAGCTAGACTTACTATTGGGAACAATGGGTATGTGAACAAGTCGTTTATTTTGAAAATTTCATTTGTAACAAAAAACCTCCATTTTTTATTTTGATGTTTTGACATTACACACTATTGACCATTTGTGTACATTTTTCGTTAAAATTACCTTTTTTCATGGATATTAATTCGTTCCAAGAACTCACTTGTGTCGTGTGATTATGGAATAATAAACGTTTAGATGAGTATCTGTTTTGTTATCTATATCCCGATTGTATATAGAAAACGCCCATCATATTACAACTTACGTTTCTTTTTGTACTGAGTTTATATCTGTAATGTAAAAATACATTGACCCTTCATAATCCTGATTGTTAAAATGTGCATTTTTGGAAATTCAAGGCTTAATTCTAGGGTCAGATGAATCCCCTGCTTTACATACTTTAGGTCATTTTGGATATGATCAGGGGTTCCATTCGAGTAGGGTTTTTGACTTATAAAATTTCCAAAAAGCCACATTTTGACCCCGAAGAATTTGGTTTTGAAGGGTCATTTTCTCGTAAAATCATGGATATTTTGCCTATTTCATCAAAAGTATCAAAATGACCCTTCAGATTCCGAAGCTAGTGGAACCCCTGTATGATGTCATTATAAGATGCCAGAAAGTGAAATGTGTATGTTTTACTTGTTTTGTGTGTTGAGAGTTAGAGAACAATTTTAAGGTTTAGAATAATATTGAGACTTTGTCATGAAAGGAAAAAGTATTTCAAATTTGGCTCGTACACTGCTCTATATAAATATGGATGAAAAACTCCCAAGTTTTAAGAAGATCTTGGAATGATTATCTTGCAATTAGAATCCCTTTTTGTCTGTCATGCCTGGAGGGGTTTTGTGTGGGAGGGGCCGCTGCAAAATGAAATTTAAGTGTCTACCTTGAAACATTTTCAGGCATGTGAAAATTTATTATTATAATTATGCATGTCTAATATTTGCATTCTTAAGTAATTTATTTGTTTTGTTATTCAATGCTAAACCCTCATTTATGTATATTTAATTGGCACTGTTGACTGTGGGTATATGAATTTTTTAGTTGGTGAAGTATTTATCGGTATTGAAATAGTCATAATCGGACATTTTAAATCCATCCTTTTAGTATGTTTATGTCATTTATTGTGCTAGTTAGTGCCAAGCTCGGTAACTTGGCTTTGAAAATTCATTATATCCCCAGATCAAAGTATATGGAAGCTATATTGGAGTCATGCTTGAGGTTGGTTGGTCTGTTGGTTGGTCGGTTGGTCTGTGCAAAATTTGTCTGCGTTATTTCTCCGCAACCATTGGTTGGATTTGAACGAAACTTTTCATGACTTATCAGTAACTAAGTCCTTTTGTGTATATCGTCGACACACACTGGTCGGATCAATTTGTTTATTTACACATATAAGTTTTGCCTGTGCTTTTCCTCTGTACCATTGGTTTGATTTCAATGAAAGTTTTCATTATGTATCATTAGGAAGTCTAGTTGTGCATATTGTCAGAGCACATTGGAGTGACTGTCTCAAGCAGTAACTGGGGGTATTCATCACATGCAGTGATATTTCTTGTTTGAAACATTAGTATAAATGAGGTTGTAAACAGTTTTGATGTAAGAAAGGAAGGTTGCTGATCCCTGGCTGTAGCATACTGTTTCGTGGGGTCGTAAATTGTGGATTACAGAACATAAAAGTGTAAAAACATGTCTGAATTTGAGAGGTCGATTAATCGTGGGGATTAGATTTCGTGGTTGAGTTCAACAACAAAATCAACGAAAATTAGACCCCCTAAAAAATAATTATTTTACAGTAAATTTTAATGGTATTGCTTCGATCCTTGTCTAGCATTCAGTGTATAAGGGTAGTTCGAGGACGAGTAATACATAAAAATCCGCCAAACTTACAAGACCATGCTAACCTTTTGGCTTTAGTAAACTCCTTGAAAATTGCAAAACGTCCTTGAAAAGTCCTTGAATTTTGCCTGGAATGTTCTGTATGAATCATGTGTCAACTTGCATTTCCTCAGCGAAACAACCAGTTACACCCAAACATCATGGTAAGTGCTTTATGCTCCTTCTGATTGAAGAGTTCTGCTGAGTTCATTATGCTTATATAATACTCACTACGAGGCTGTATAGATAACTTACCTAATATCCAGAAACTTGTATAGTTGAAGTTGAGCTTATCTACCTTAGCATTACAGTAAGGCCAAACCAAATTAATTATGTGGTTTTGAAATGGTGAAAAAATTAGGGTAGGAAGGTAGGAAAAACATTTTGTTTTTTAAAATTGTTTTATTTTTCCTTTTATAACAATGTTACAGCACAAACCCACTCATTTTTGGTGAAGATCTAAAAAGATTATTACAAATCAGACAGGGAAGGCAGCACTCAACAGAAGTAGCCGAAAGGCACAAATAGAACACACAAAAATCGATATTGGAACCACTAAATGCCGTAGTTTTCGTACCGTTCTGGAAAATCGCTGATTCCACAATCAAATGTTCAGATTCAGTCCACATAATTAATTTGTTTTTTGGCCTAATCTTTCTCTACACAAATTTCACCTGCGGTGATATTCAATATTGATCTTACTTGACTAAATGATAAGGACAACCAATCAGATCGCACCATAATAAACTCTCAGTCAGTAACAGGCAATATGATTGGCTATCCTTTTCTTTTCTCCAATTATATAAGGTCAATATTAAATACCACCTCTGACCATGTTTATGTGTACAGTCAAACCTGTGTTAAAGACCACCTGTAAACAAAGATAACTATAATAAAACCTGAAGAAATAACCAAGACTCTTTTTCAAACAGTAGTTACTTCTATTGTATAAACATTTTCCTGAAGAGAATCAAAATTATTATATTTGCAAAGACCAATTTTATCTTCTGTCAGACCATACTTAATGATATTCCGCCTCTTAAGAGGGACTACCAGGGTTTCCACTGGCTCCAAATTTTTTTCCGCCAATATTATTTATAGCGACACGACGTAGGGGGTGGGTGCGGGAGGGTGTGTACCCCCTACCGTTTATCGATTTTTTTTTAAAAATACAAGTCAAATGGTTAAATTTTATGCATTCTAAGACTTAGATAATAGAGAAAAGAGACACAATATACAACACATAAAAGTCAATCATCATGACCTTATAGCCCAAACAAACTATTAAAGCACAGTTTGCATGCTTCTGGGAAAACCCTTTTATAGGCCTAAATATACGCCCTTATTCTAGAACAGGTCCTCAATCTAACAAGTACCGACTTTGTGTACCAAAATAGGCTCCTCGTAAATTGTTGCTTTCAACACTGTTACCACACACATTTTTTCTACTTTGTGACTGTCAAAAGACTAAAATCAAGAACATTCCATGGAGTTCAACACACCTATACATCCCCTAATAGGCTATCCCATTGATTATTTTTGTTTGTTTATTTGCTTTTATTTATCCTCCCCACCGGAAATCCATATGGGCGAGGCCCCCAGAAGAGGTTAGTAACTTTTAGATTTGGGGGGATAGTGCATGATACAGAAGATGCCCCAGTTCCAGAAGCATCCCTGGTTCTTTACGTGCCAATGTAATGCATCATACATGGGACCTCGCTTAACGTCTTGTCCATAGACTGTTAGTAATTTTAGTTATGTTAAGTGGGAAACACTGAAAAGCATAATTTCTGTTTTTGACCGTCTCGAGTAGAGATTATTATTTGCTGCAATGCATTTTGTTTTATATCTGGGAAAATGTGTAGGCACTAGCCCACAGTGCCTATAGGAAGCTATGCGTCTGGTTTTAAGTATGGAAGTGAAGCTCCATCCCATTTCAGTAGTGAAGCACTTTGCCATAAATTTGTTACAACTTACAGGCATAGGCCTACTGGAGCTATATTATCAAATTTCTTGTTCTTATGGAAATTGAATGAAGACAGGACAACACAATTCCAAGAAACCATGAGTAACCTGTATTATGACATTGTGTGTTCGATCTCAGATTGTCTTAAAAATATTTCCACATAAAAACGTATAATGGAGAAAAAGTTATCCGAATTTGATGTCCGAATATTATGCAAGTTTGTAAGATACAATTTCCCCTGAGATTTTTTATCGGAGTTAAATTTTGGATTATAATTATAATTACATGAAATATGCCATCTTCTGGAAGAGTTACAGATTGTTAACATCTTTAGATTGACTTTAATAGCCGTATTAAATTACAACCAACGTTGTAAAATTGTTCTCCATGATACGGTCAGCTGGAGTAAATTATAGAGTTCTAAATAAATCATTCTTGAGAACATTTTGGTGTTTAGTTTGTCATTAATTATCAAAAAATGTGTTTAATGATTGCTGCATTGATAAAATGTCTACAGAAGCAGGAATATCGGAAATAAAACGAATTAATCCCGTATCACAATACGGACCGTAAATGTGTTGGTTTTAAACACAACCCGATACGACGATGGATACGGAGAGCTACAAAATGTAATTGGAGATCTTTATCAGTTTATCACACCTTCTAATCGCCTTATCAGACCCTTAATGATGGGATTAACAGTCTGTTTGTATTGTGGCCAGAGGCAACTATCAGTTGTTTATTGGTGTTTTCTGGACTGTACTTTAGATTGACTTTATACACACACAAAAAAATGTTAGCTTTGAGAATTTTTTTTTTCGCCACTTTTATTTTTTTTCCGCAAAAAACGGAAATGGCGAATTCCAGCGGAAACCCTGGACTACATATAGACAAATACCATTTGTTGTTCACATGGTTAGAGTCTTTACAATAACAGGTTTTACATGACCATTACGCAATGAAAACAAGGTCTTCATTTATTGCATCTACTCAGACAACTTTAGCCATGTAAGTTTTCTGTGCTCAGCTGGTTAAGTTGAGTGCTGCCTTCCCTGTCATTCTTAATATTATCTTTTTATCTTTTCAAATAAAACAAACCTAAAAATAAAGAAAATTCAAATTAAATTTTTCAAAATGCCGATAATAGAACACATGTGATGACATAGATTGCAGGCATCTGTTAGGGGAGATTGCTGAGAATGATAAGTTGGACATTATGACTTGGTAGCTTTGTTAGTTGGACATACTAACTTGGTAGCTTCGTTCGTTGGACATACTAACTTGGTAGCTTTGTTAGTTGGACATACTTACTTGGTAGCTTCGTTAGTTGGACATACTAACTTGGTAGCTTCGTTAGTTGGACATACTAACTTGGTAGCTTCGTTAGTTGGACATACTAACTTGGTAGCTTTGTTAGTTGGACATACTTACTTGGTAGCTTTGTTAGTTGGACATACTAACTTGGTAGCTTCGTTAGTTAGACATACTAACTTGGTAGCTTCGTTAGCTGGACACACTAACTTGGTAGCTTCGTTTGTTGGACATACTAACTTGGTAGCTTTGTTTGTCTATAGAAGTGTAGGTTGTATACCTCAATTTGCACTTCTGTAAAAACATTTAATTTCAATGGAACACAATATTCTGGTTTGGGTAAAAAACACCATTTTGTGGGGACGTAATTTCAAGGATTTCCGATTTCAGGAAAAAATGGTTTGGTCAAAATGCACACTTAATATCAGAAATCAATTCAAATAACAAATAGATATAATAATTATTTTATTACATGTTGAAATATGTCAGTAAATTTCCCCAAAACCTTATCTTATACCTGACTGGACTTGACAGCAAGTATGACAGCTGCTGTAAACTTGATATATTTATTGGTATAATTATTCATTGAGGTTTTGAGTTTGTGTTTGAGGTCATCCTAGAAATCGATGAAATTGAATCCCCCATGAATATTAATGATTTTACAGTACTGTAGATAAATATGCTACTTAACTGAATAACAATATTTACTAACCAAGGACCAGGTAGCCATGTACTGGAAACAATTTCCTTACATGTTAGTCCAGGCTTTTATATTGCAGAGTGATTGCCCCTGGACTTAAGCATTTTCTAGATGGTTTTCTTGATTTTTTTTTAAATGTGTATTGTCAATACATGTTCAAGTTGAATAATACATGAATGTACTTGTAAATATAGTAAGCGCTCTGTTAATACTTTTGGAAACTTATGTTACGTGTTTGTTTGTGAATGTAGATTTGAGTCATTTTTTGCAGTGTGCTATACTTGTTCAAAAAGATTGCATTTTTTTTGGGAGCATTTACTGTTGAAAGTGATAGTCCTATGTTTTTGTTTCATTTTTGAAATCATTCTGCATAATGAATTTTCTTTGAACTTTTAAGACACCGGACTGTCTGAATTTAATGGTAAGTAATAATGTGCATTAGAATTGTCGTGTGTTTAGGTCAAGTGTCAAGGTCGAAGTGATTAATTTGTAAAGGTCAAGGTTAATGTAACTTAATTGAATGTCAAGGTCAAAGTGACTAATTTTGTACAACAAAAAATAAACAAATAAACTAATTTTGTAAAGCAAAGGCAAATTGATTGGTCAACAAACAATTGATGGGTAGGTCACAAATTCATTGTTACTTGTGTATTTAATGTTTGAATTTCTTGTTGAAATGTTTTTGATTAAGGCATTGTTACTTTGTTACATTGGAATTTGATGCAGAGATACATTAATGCAGTCGTGATACTTAGATTTTGTTGGCATTTTAGAGTTTGACCTATTTTTATTTTTTTTAAATAATTTTTGCGCTGCAGTAAGAGCATCGGGCAACTATCTTCTGGGACTGAAAGTGACATTGTTCTAACTGCTTCGATTTAATGAACTACCAGTAATTATGGCAGTGTTATGAGTATTGCTTTTAGCCCTTCATTTTGCAACTTATTGGTTACTAATTGGCAACTAAATGGGTTGTTAATTGGCAACTTAATTGATTTCTTATTGGCAACTTAATTGGTTTTCTTATTGGCAACTTAAGCAGTTATTAATTGGCAATTTAATGGGTTATTAGCAACCAAACCAATTAATTAAAGGTTTGGATGGGAGTTTTTTAACTTGCGTCTAAGATCAAGATATCAATGTTTAGCTCCTATTCTAAGAAAACATTGTGTTTCAATCCAATGCATGTTTTACAAACTAAGTGATGTTGAATTTTGTACGACCAGATATTGTTCTGTTTGGTGGCTTGCTATTTTATCCCTGTGTTAAAATTTCTGTTATCTTAAGTTTGTGTTCTCTTTAGCGTTTATAAGTTTGTCTTCTGTAGACCAAACATTGTGTTTACCGGTATCATTAAGTTTCTTGACCCTAATGTTATGTAAGATATGAAAGTGTGCACATCCTTTGGTCCTGTTATGTGGAGTATATCCATGTGAAGTTGAAAAAACAACACATTACTTGTCTCAAACATTATTTTCAAATTCATACAATTGGGGAAAAATTGTTAATCCTTGTGCATTGGGAATGGTGTCATGCTAATCAGTTTCTTCTCACCAGTGAGTCAGTACATAATGAGTATAGACCTAGGTTGTGGCACAAGTAACTGTATCATTGATTAAGAGTGAAAAATTAAAATAAAAAAATTGCAAAATTTATGTATTCCTATGAATACAGAAATTTTACACAAAAAAAAAATATTTTTTACTTTTTAACAATGATACATTTACCTGTGTGGGTTGTGGCGATCTTAAAGATAAATGACTATTAAAAGAGTAGTTTCTGTTAATACAGTATAATTATTATAGTACCTGTATATCACTATAAATCTATGTATAATGCATTTACTTTATTTTGCCCAAGGAGAAATGTCACCCCCCCCCCCCCCCCCCCCAGGTACGTTTGAGCCGTTCTCCAGGATAACTGGACTTGATGACATAATGTAATGTTTATTGAATGAGATTTAGAAAAGACTCTAAAATGAGAGAATAATTATTTCATTTGAAGTGATTGATTCTTATAGTTCTATCTCTTAGCTTTAAAATAAAATTTCCCACGAGTTATGTTAAATTATCTACGTCCTTGCTATGGTGGCCAATTCCTGAAAAGTACTCATTTTGGAAAAAACTAGAGGTTAGTGGTGATTGACATTCATTTTGTTGTTTAATCACAATAAGAACTTAATTCTCTTAAAACTTTATACTATTTTGAAAAGATTGTGTCAAGAGTTTTTCAAACACTGGATGAGGGAAATGCTAGACTAAGTTAACAATTTGTCAAATGACATTTGAATGACGTTTGCCAAGTCACACAATAAGGCCAGAGTTTTTTAATTTTTTGTTACTCAGACATTTTTCAGAAAAAAGTCCACAGGAGGAGGGAAAAAAATAAAAATAAAAACTCCCAAAATATAGCTTCCACAATCTGTTGGTGGTAAAATAGTCAATGACGGTCCGATTTAAAGCAATCAACACTCAACAACAGTGTTAGTTTTCAAGAAAACAGCCAATTTATCTTAAGACTAGTACACTGCAGTGATATACACTAATATAATAAAACTTGTTATTAACAAATTAATAAAATAATAATACAAGGCTGGTCCATTTATCATCAAAACATTATATGCAATATTGTTTTTTTCCAGATTTTCAATTTTTTATTTTTTTTGAAAATGCCAAAAAATTGGGCAGGAGGGTCCGAGTAACGAAAAATAAAAGAACTCTGGCCTAAGACATGATTGTTCGGTTTTAAAAGTCAGTAACTATGTAAATAGATAATAATATATTTTGCTGAAATTTCCAGAAACTGTTCATAAGAGTCTTGTCTTTTTAATAATTTTGTTACTACATGTAAGCCCGCCCTAGAGAACGGCTCATTTATAATGGTTTCTAAAAAAATGAAACATGAATCATCTATAATTGTTGGAAACAATTCAAGCATTAATGCTTGTGTTTCGAGTTTGGAATTTCACTCTGGGTGTCTCTCCTGGAGCAAAATATGGATATCTGCATAATTTCACTTGTATTCCTTATTTATTATTTATAGTCACGTTTATTATATCACAGGAACTTGCATAACTTAAAAAAAATAATTTGAAAAAAAAAAACATTATGTAATTACTATAAGAAACTAGGTTTAGAAAAAGCTCTACAATAAGAAAAAATATTTATCTATTGATTCTATTTTAAGTAATTTATTTATGTAGTACTATATCTTAGCTTTAAATTTTCCCATGAATTATGTCGAAATCACATACTCCGTTGCTATGGTGACCAATTTTGGAAAAGTACCCCGACTGAGAAGACTGAGGAGCTAGTTGTTTAAAACAGTAGTAGCCTTTCTAGCGATTTCTATTACGATATATACTTAAAAATTGAAACATACTTCTAAACCGTGATACTATTTTGAACAGTTTATGTCAATAATTGATCAAATGGTATAGTTATGAAATACTTGTTACAGTTACGTCAAATAACGTTTGAATGACGTTTGCGACGTCACACAAAAAGCTCCGAGTAGGAATTCTACTAAAACAGCTGTAACTTCCTTAATACTCTTCTTTTGCATTTTGATTCATTAACATTATTCTTTAAAACTATGGACAATCTCAAAATCAAAATTTTTGTCATAATAGCAGGTTTTCCTGGAGACTGGCTCATATCTATATTTATTGATACTGGCTCTACAGTAGGCCTAGTGAAAAAAAAAATCAAAAAAATTTTTTTTTTTAAGTTATGCAAGTTCCTGTGATTATATCCCCTTGTATAATTGGAAATAATTATGTTTTACCTCTTTCTTGTTGTGGTCACTCAGGGGTTCCATTTGACTCTGGAGTAGGGGTTTTGACCCTTGTAGTTTCCAAAAAGCAACATTTTGACCCTCAATATATTGCTTTGAACGGTCATTTTCACTTAAAAGCATGGGTAATTTACCTATAAAATGGTAAAATTTAGTCAAAAGTATCAAAATGACCGTTCAGATTCAGCAGTTAGGGGAACCCTTGGTCACTATCCAATCATTGCGTTCACCTTTATTCTATATATAGCACTGACTTCGGAGAAATAGGGGTGTTTTGCATTTGTCCCGTCAGTCAGTCTGTCTGTAGGTCAAGGGCATTACAAACATTAAATGCCGATTAAACACTGTTCAATTAATATCTAGAAAATACTTAAGACTATGGTACTCAAACGTGGTGTGTATGTTTGTATTTGCAGTGATATTTTTGCCTTTCTGGGAAAGGGTCCGTGTCCGTTCAGATTTGGAATTTTCGCATCGTGACATCTTGAAAATGGGAAATTTCATGAAGCAGAAAGGCTAAAAAAGGCCAAGGAAAGAACTCACTGATTTGACCTTCAGCAAGGTTTGCAAAGGTCTTGAAAAGTACTTGAATGTAATGCTTAGTACTGGTCATCTAGTCAGTTAAATGTATCAGTCCTAATTAAACTTTACATATGAAAACTTTTGTTTCCATAATATGCCAAATCTATGTAAAATGATGTTTTCCAGGTATTATCAACTTCCATTGTAAACTGATTGAAACCTTGAAGTCTAGCGATGGTCAGTCACTACCCACATCTTGGTTCAAATTCCTCTCCTCAATACAAGACCAACCGGACAAGATCCTCTCATGGTCGGCTGCGTTAGAAATATTCGAGACGGTTGTCGGGAACGTGCAAGAATCGGTGTACATGTTACAAGGCTCCACAGATAAAAGCTTAGAGATGGTTCTGAGATACCTACATGTTACAGGTATGAATAAGTTTGCGACGTTTTATGTATCAGGGGTGTCAATTTTCCGGATTGATCTGGAATTTCGGATTTGTCTATCCTTGGAAGAGCTATGCTTCCTGACCAAAATAAAAGTTATTTGATGAAAATATCTCAAGAAATGGCAAAGTTATGGTCAATTATATCTGCTCTGAAGGATTTTCTTCAATAAAAAGTTTGAAAAACTGAGTTATATATGGTTGACGGCCTCTAGTTTGTCCAAAATGGTCAGCCGCATATGATTTTCAGGATTTTTAATTTGGCTCTGTTGACATCCCTGATGTATAAATTGTCACTGGCTTTTGGGGAGCTTTTGAAAGGGGACCTACAATTCCGGAATAATCTGGAAATCCGGATATGCAGCACTAGGAAAAATGAACATTTCTGCAAAAAATAAAAGTAACTTGATGAAAAAATTGAAGTATTAACTAAGTGATGGTCATTTGAAGTTTTTTGGCGTGGGGGTGTGCAAATTGCACTCAAAACAAACTTGCATCTAATTTTCAGGATTGGGTATTATGCCTTAGTATGACCAGTTTGGGGAATCAGGCCGTAACAGGGGAGGGGAAAAATATGCTTTAAATTTGCTAAAAAGGGTTAAGTTTATAGTGAATGTAATTTTTAAAAACAGACAACATTTTCAGTGATTCAGTTACCAGCTTTGTAGAATTAGAAGCATAAAATTAACATAAAATTGTCTTAATCCTTTGCCGAAATGAAATTGACATCAGTGGTTTATTTTGAATGCCCGTTTGAATAGATTATAATAATAATAATCAGAGTTCAACTACTCTACATTTTGATATAGTTTAAATAAATTATTGACAAACGTTTGTAAATAAATACACCGGGGTACTGTTTTATCCAAGCACTTACGAAAATATCAAAGTTATGCTTAATTTTGAATTCTTTATAATTCTTTAATAGTTGCAAATTGTAGCAAAGGGAACTAGTATAACAACAGTGATTCAGTTAATGAGTTTCCACAAATGATGTAATTCTGTAGTAATAATTTGTAACATCACTTTTGGATATATCCACATATAATATATTGTGTTCATTCTTTTACCAGGAGAGATAGTTTGGTATCATGAGAATCCCAAACTACGCAACATCGTATTCCACCATCCGGAGACACTCGTTGAGATGTTGAGAGCTATATTTAGACATGATTTTAGTGAAGTCGTGAAATACGTGGATACATACGGACATATGTCAGGTGAGTGGATTCAGTTATTACTGAAAAGTGTATGTAGAATATTAACTCTGGAATAAAGTTTCGCAGTTTGTCTATTAATTTTAAAGTGAAAAATGACTTTAACGTGATGTGACTGGGTAGTCTCCATATGACCGACCAGTGGGATTTAAAACGATACTTAACTATACATTGTTTCAGAAATAATGAATATACATGTATAGCTGTGCTTTGTTTTAGAATAATACACAGGTACGAGTTTGGATGTGTAGTAATTAATGTTTGCAACTGAAGAGTGCCTGTGTTTTATTCTAACAAAGCATGGCAGTATATTCATTTTATAGATTTTAACATTGCCAATGCTCTGCAATTTATAGCACAACATGACAGGTTGATGTTGAACTACATTCTTTCCTTGGAATGTTACATCATATTTGCCATCAGAATCCTTGTTACATAATAGGTATATAATAATAATAATAATGTGCCGTACCACTAAATTAGGACTGAGAAAATTTTGCGGTGAGAAAAGCGAGTTTTTTTTATAAAAATGATAGTTGTGACACTAAAAAGTAAATGATTAAAATACACATTGTATCATGTCTTAGAGGTTTGTATTGCTAGTTCTCCAGCAAAAATATACATGCATGCAGTTCAAAGCCAATTTATCGATTATGAATAGTAATCATTAATTATCGAATTTGTAGCTTCAACTAGTTGATCAATTTGTGTAATAGTTATTGATTAATTGTTACAACACTACATTAGTCATACATGTACAGTAGTAGTAGTAGGGCTGCATATCGGTTTCCGATATAAATCGAATACCAGTATTTTGCGTTCGATCGATACATCATATTGAATGCGTCCATATAGGTAAAAACATCGATCAATATAAATACACAACAAAATCCCCATTTTCAGTTAACGCATGACGTTATTATGTCCGAGTGAATCTAATTTTCAAACAAGAATCTGCTTTGCAAACTACTCATGCAATATTAACTCTGGAATAAAGTTTCGCAGTTTGTCTATTAATTTTAAAGTGAAAAATGACTTTAACGTGATGTGACTGGGTAGTCTCCATATGACCGACCAGTGGGATTTAAAACGATACTTAACTATACATTGTTTCAGAAATAATGAATATACATGTATAGCTGTGCTTTGTTTTAGAATAATACACAGGTACGAGTTTGGATGTGTAGTAATTAATGTTTGCAACTGAAGAGTGCCTGTGTTTTATTCTAACAAAGCATGGCAGTATATTCATTTTATAGATTTTAACATTGCCAATGCTCTGCAATTTATAGCACAACATGACAGGTTGATGTTGAACTACATTCTTTCCTTGGAATGTTACATCATATTTGCCATCAGAATCCTTGTTACATAATAGGTATATAATAATAATAATAATGTGCCGTACCACTAAATTAGGACTGAGAAAATTTTGCGGTGAGAAAAGCGAGTTTTTTTTATAAAAATGATACTTGTGACACTAAAAAGTAAATGATTAAAATACACATTGTATCATGTCTTAGAGGTTTGTATTGCTAGTTCTCCAGCAAAAATATACATGCATGCAGTTCAAAGCCAATTTATCGATTATGAATAGTAATCATTAATTATCGAATTTGTAGCTTCAACTAGTTGATCAATTTGTGTAATAGTTATTGATTAATTGTTACAACACTACATTAGTCATACATGTACAGTAGTAGTAGTAGGGCTGCATATCGGTTTCCGATATAAATCGAATACCAGTATTTTGCGTTCGATCGATACATCATATTGAATGCGTCCATATAGGTAAAAACATCGATCAATATAAATACACAACAAAATCCCCATTTTCAGTTAACGCATGACGTTATTATGTCCGAGTGAATCTAATTTTCAAACAAGAATCTGCTTTGCAAACTACTCATGCAATATTAACATGTGTAAATAGGTTGTTTATCACATATCCCAAGCCTGAGGTGATTGTGTTCCGCAAGTTAAATACATGATGTAAGTCTGCCAATGCCTATTTTCAGTTTTTAGATTGTTTATTGTCAAAACAAAATATCAAATGATATATCGAATATCAATCATTTTGTATCGATACAAATATCGTATCGATCATTTTAACTGATACACAGCCCTAATAAGGAGTAGGGCTGCACATCAAAGAAAGATCTTTTGGGAGGGGATTTTTTTTTAAAAAATAGGGGAATTAAACATACTTTTTTGGTTGGGGAATATGACCAAATTTTGGCCCCCAAAAACAACTTAAAAACACTAAATTGACTATTCCATATTTTCAGGATTGTCAGAAGGAAGGTTTCTAAGTTTGAAAGAAGAGTTTCTACAGCGTGGTTTGATGACTGATGAACTACTCAACTACTGTTTACAACATTTTAGCTTAAGTGCCGAGTCTCAAGAAATATTTATGGATCTAATGTTGAAATTTGACCTATGTTATCAGGTAAGGTTTGGAAAATAAATGTTAGGTCAGGTTGTTAAAATTCCCCAAGTCCCTCTACAGGGAATAGTTTGTCAAATTTTCAGTCTTAATATTGTTGGGTGTTTAGAGACTTGGGTACTGTTTTATCAAAGTACTTACAGAAATCGTAAACTTACGATCAAATTTAAATTCTTTATCATTTGTTTACAACTATAAAGTGTGATAAATAGAGCTTCAATACCAATAATGATCCTGTTAATGAACTCTTACACACTTTATCCGTCTACAATTTGCAGTTGTTAAAGAAATATAAAGAATTTTAATTTGAGCATAACTTTAGGATTTTCGTAAGTGCTTTGATAAAAAAGTACCCTGATCATTCTGGAAATGTGAAATTTTACATGACAAAAAAATTCAATAAAATTATAAAATGTCAAATCTTAATTTATTGTTGGTGACTATTAAAAGCATTATTACTTTTGCTCAACACTGAGGGAATCATGCATCATGATCAATTAAAATTTTAGGTCAGCTCATAAATAAGAAAACGTTGTCATAGGCCAGTACTGTCAGAACTCTTGTTTATGTTAAAATTTCCATTATCGTGAAATATTTTCGAAGGTTTGAGATAACGGGAGTCAAACGTAATTTATTGAATTTATTTTTCATTAACACTTATTATGAGGTTACCTAAATATTGTTACCAACATTGACTTTGCAGGTTAAAGATGCAACTAGCGCTCCTGGGACACTTGGTTCTAAACATATTCTACAGTTTCCATGGTTTCTTACCTCTACGCCACCTGATGACTTCCCTCAAAAATGGCCGGAATTGGTAACTGCACTATTTATTTAAGTGTTAAAACCTATCTTAACTTGTGTAAAAATTATAGTCAAACCTTTGTTAATGTCCTCATGTGAACAATGACCTCTGTTATAGTATTATTATGACAAGGTGGCCACAGACTCTGGAAAACAGGGTAAATGCCAAACACGAATTCCCTGCAGGGAAAAACAGGGAAATTCAAAACTGGTAAAAAATCAGGGAATTTTACAAAAAAAATCCTGGAAAAAATGTGTCTACTGGCAGCTTCTCTTCATGAATTTATTCAATAGATGTATTTCTTCAGACAATGAGTTTGGTGGTGTAACTATGGATACAAGGAGATGTTGGGCCTAGAATAAAATATTGTTTGTTTCCCCATCCCCTACCTACCCGATTAAAAAGGGCCCTACCCAAAATATTTTATTGCCCAAATTGAAATAATATTTTTTTTATTAAAAATTGGAAGTGAAATATTTTTGTTTGTTTGCTGGCTTCTTTCTTACCATTAAATTTTAGTTGGTTAGAGTTAATTCTAAATTTCATTATTTGTATGTCTAGACCATTAACTATCATACTGAAACAATTCCAAAAAAAATTATTTACCCTACCTACCTACCCATTCTAAATCTGCTAGGGTCGGGATTGGGAAACCAAGAATATTTTAAGTTCAGCCTTGGAGGCCATATTTTCAGCTGTATCTGAATTGCGAACACCGCAAAAAATAAGGGGAAATCACCTTTCAATTCAGGGAATTATCAGGAAATATTTCATTCTTCATGTTCTGTGGCCACCCTGTGATAGTAAGATTTTAAAATCAAATGATGAATGTGTTGAGATTATACTGTAAAAGCAAATATTTTCGGGAGGGATTTATTTTGGCTATATTTGCGAAATCAGTAAGTTCGCAAAAATTCAAGTTTGTGAACTAACATCGGCAGTAAAACAACAAAAAGTGGTTCTTTCTGAATTTTAAAAACAACGAAATCTAATCTTGTGGACAACTTAAAAATAAACAATTCACTAAAATTTTGACCTCAATTTATGCTTTTACCGTAATGCCTTTATCTACCACTATCAATTCTTTCCATAACTTGAACTGCAGGTCCCTGTGAACACTTTAGAGCTTCGATACCAGCTACAATTCCTAAAGAAAGGTTTACCGAATTTCTTTGAAAAGATGTCGGCTCGATTACAAAGTTACGTAACTCAGCGCGAAGATTGGAAAGATGGTGTTCTCGCAACCAGAAATAAATGCAAGGTTTTACTGACCCGGAAGAAGACAAGTGGACTAAGTTGTATAACTCTGTCTGTAAGAGGAGCTGAGTTACAAGAATTATGGTTCCTGATTCTCACTATAAGAGCTGATATGTTGGTCTTACTCCAGGTAATATTTGATACCAGGGGTGTCAATTTTCCTGATTTATCCGGATTTATCATTCCTGAAAGAGCAATTGCTTCTGACCAAAATAAAAGTTATTTGATGAAAATATCTCAAGAAGTGGCAAAGTTATGGTAAATTTAATCTGCTATAAAGGGTTTTCTTTAGTACAAACTGAGTTAATTATGGAAAATATGTCATTGAAGGCCTCTTGTTTGGCAAAAATGGTTGGCGACATCAATCTTCCTGATTTTTAATTTGGCCCTATTGACACCCCTGTTGATACTTAGACTGCCCTACAAAAATAAGTACACAGTTGTAAAATTAAAATTGCTAAATTATTCCATATCTGGTTTATAATATTGGACTGTTGCAGTTGCAAGTTTCTAAAAATACAACTATTGTTAAATGTGTCAAAAAAGATAAATAGAAATAACGATAAAGGTATTTTGAATAAAATAGAAAAGCTTCTAGTTTTTATCTGATTAATTAGCAAATTAGGAAACTGTCAGTTGGGAGATAAGGGTGCAGGAGGGATGATATCGCTGGCTTAGAATTAGAAGGTCGAAATTACTACTTAAGACCTTATAAGACTGATGCATATTTAAAATCCGTCTCTTAAGTCCTATTTTCTTGTAAATCAGAAGTGGTCATGTTGATCAAACTGAAGTTTAAAAAGCTTGTTTTTCCATAAGTTTTCAGACAGTTTCTTCTTGTTTTCTCAAAATATTGATTTTTCTACTTAAAACCTTCTAATTCTAAACCAGCGATGTGTTATTGTTGATTTACTGGGTATTAATCATGTATTCATAACATAAATTAATATTATTTTTCAGGAATGGCCGTTTGTTAAAGTTGATCCTTACATGGTGTGTGCACATTGCATTGCATGTAACGAGTCTCAGCCGTATTTATGGCGGTCCGAAGTGCTGGATGCTAAATGTCCGAAGGGATTGTACGAGACACATTGTCCGAAATCTAGTCAATCTATACCATCGTGTATGATATATCCTATAGATTCAGGTATGTGGTTTGGTATCTCTGTCAGATGTTATTTAAATCGGTCGCTTAGCAACAAGTAAAACTTCATATCTGATGCTCAAGAGGAAAGTTTTTCTGAGATTTATACCGGTATACTTCCTTGATATTACACCAGAGATTACCTCGCCTCATTGTTTGTCAAAGCTGTTTGTTAAAAGCTTTCAAGGGAATTCATTGGACCATGTGCTTAAATATACTAGAGCTGTCATTGATTCAACCCGAGGCAAATCACCAATTCCTATATATCTGAAGACAAGTATCAAGGATACATTGTTATATTGATTTACACATAAAGATGAACAAGAAACAGGCACGTCGGTCATGATTCACGTATTTAGCCATTCTACACTGCATAATATTATGTTGAGTATAGATTCAGCATTAGATAATAGCACCATTTTGACAATTTGTGAACTTTGATTTTAATAAAGAAAATGTTGTAGGAAGGAAAATGAGGTTTTGGGGTGTTTCCATTCATTTACCCATGTATTGATATTTCAATATGTGAATTGATAATCGATCGGCTAAAAGATATCGTCGATATATCAATATTGCTTCTATCAATGACAGCTTTAAAATATACCATTAAAATGTACTTTTACAAGGTTATTGATGGTCAAGTTGTTAACTGGGATTCATTTGTGCCAAGGAGACGGTTTATTGCAAGGGAAGATGATTGTCTATATACTAAGGGAGGCAATTACTTCTATACCAAGGAAGTTACTGATTTTGTTTCTATTTATAGAATTTCCAGCTGAAGATATTGGACGTCACATTGAGACGTTGACTGACTTTCTGAGGAATAATTACGATACTGTGGATAGTGCAGGTGAACAGTTTATAAACTCTATGTAAATTGAACTAATCTGTCAGCATTTTGCATATATACTCAAAGGCAACTAGTTAGGTAAACTGTCTTAACATGTTTGTAATTATGACTGCTTGCTAGTGTGAGAAGTCATCCACATGTTGGGCATGAAGCCATCCACTTGTCTGTCATCAAGTCATCCACTTGTTTGTCATCAAGTTATCCACGTGTCGGCCATGAAGTCACCCACTTGTCTGTCACTTGGCCCAACAATTGGCTGCCAAAACCTAAATGACATCACAGTACTATAGACAATCAAGACATTTAAATTAACAACCGCATGGATGTTTTCAGGCACATCCCTGAACTTCAGGTTTATGAGAGTGCCAAAAAGCCTGTTTTTCTTTATTTTCCCTATATAAATTGTCAATTTTGAGGATTTCAGGTTTTTCAGATTTTCAAACTTAAACCCATGCAACCGCTAATTGCCTCTAGCCACATGGCAAGTCAGGTGAATGGGCATGTAATCCAATTAAATGCCCAATTATAACAATTATCTAGGGAGGGCATAGCAGTTAAGTGATAAACAAATGTTAGAAATGCTGTTAAATTTTATAAAAAAAATAAGAAAGATAACGTTTTTGTTGTGTCGTCCACATGTTTTGAACTATGTTTCTGTCAGAATGGATGTCACAAAGTTTTGTCCGCGCTAGTTCTCCTTAACCACTTGTCAGATTTCAATGAAACTTAACATGAATACTTGGTACAAAGTCTATTTATGCTTAATGGAATGAGTTTTAAGTCAGATGATTGTTACGAAGTTAGTCCTTTGTTAGAGACAGGGTTTGGTGTCAAATCCCTTCTAGTTACTGTTATTGATGGTATTGGTTGTTTATTACAGGTTTACTGTCAGATATGGTGTTGTCTAGAGTTGCAGCCAAGCTTGGTTATGAATGGCATCTTGTGGCGGTCAACCTAGGATTATCACAAGCTAACATAGAACAGATACAGATTAATAATAAATATGATGGAATACATAAAACAATCTTCATGTGTTTACTCAAGTAAGTATAAGTTTATCCGCCACGATAGCCTGACTGAAAAAAATATCATGAAACGAGCAAGCTTCATGACAATGACTTTAAAACATGACACTGTTATTGCAAAAAGGTTGTAACCTAAAAGTGGGCCACACTTTAGAGACTATGTATAAGTTACAGTAAACTCCCTCAAAACCGGACCCTATCCGGACCGGTTTGAAGGTCCGGTTTTGTGGGAGGTCGGGTTTAAGGGAGTTCTGTATCATGTACACTTTGATATGTTATCATAGGGAATATACTGTGTGTTTCATGATACATGTTTACGTTACATGTACAGTGCAACCTTTGAAGAGCATCACCATTAAGGGAGCTGCAAATATTTCAATTCAAACATCGATGAGTACTCAAATTGCTAATTTTTTCATTGGCCATCAAAACTATTCAATGACATAGACAGTGCAATCTTACAAATCCCGAAATGCAAGTGTGAGCTAATTGGAGACATATCAATTTATTGACTTGACTTGAATACGATTGAGTGCAGTGTTTGTCGTAATTACAACATTTGGGTGGGCTAAACGATCCTTTGTTCCAGTAAATGTTTGTTGCAATACCTACTGACCTACCTGAATGGACAAAACATCAAATGAAAGGACCGTTTTTTTATTACGTTCGTAATTAGGCAATTATTTAATTTCATCACGGCGAATTTCACAAAGTATTTTTCACGCCTGTGCAAATTACACGCGAGACCGTTTAAGAGTAAACATTAAAAACGCACCTTTTGTTATGACACGTTCTGTAACTAACAATTAACAAAGTGACATTTCAGACAAGAAAAATGTACGCATTAAGTTTTCCGTCAGGTTAGACAAATATACGCGTCCGGTATTCCGCAAGTAACTATCGTTGAAAATCTTGTCAGCGGACCAAAAATGCCATCCGGAATTATGCGAGTCCGGTATTGCGGGAGCTTTTTAAGTTAACTTTATAAGAAGAAAATACGGGACCTAGGAAATCATCCGATTTTATGGGGATTCCGGTTTTGAGGGAGTCAGATTTTGAGGGAGTTTACTGTATAATGTTTACATTGCTTATTATAGGTGGAGAGACAATAATTCTAGTTCACTGGAGGGTAAAATTAAGGAACTAATGGAAGCTATCAGAGCCGCTAAAAGAGAAGATCTAGCGTCCGAATTAGAGACACAATATCTAGGTGAGTTTCAACACTTTGTATAATACACTATATTTGTGCAAATATACGTGGGGTGTCCCAGAAAAGCGTGTAATTGTTGATTCTAACACTGTCTGTATGTTGCTCCATGTAAACGTATAGAGCTGTAGCGTTATCTAATATACGGTATATCACGGTAGAATTTCGGCTGTTTAATTTGTCTCCCGCGTATAACTCGCGATTTTTATCAATGAAATTTACGTCCTGTTTATTTCATGACTTCATGAATTGTGACGTCGCCGTAGAGCGCGACTTTTTGCGTAATTTTCTTTTCGTAGCGTTTCTGTTTATTTATTCGATTATATTTATATTCTAGCAACATGTTATTGCGTGTATCAATTCATATGCGTAAACGTGAAATACGTAATTCGAAGTTGGTAAATAAAGATAATAGTAAAGCTTAAAAATCCAGGGGCGGACGTTACGATTCTTTGAACACTGGAAATTGTCTATAGCAACATGATAAATAACCCATCAACTTCGCAAACAAAATAAAAATAGTCCATTTAAATTTGTACAAATTACACGTGTTAGAATGCAAAAAGATCGCTGTTTTGCATGATATATCGGTGAATAGATCACGGTTTGTCGTTCATATGCATAGTTATTAATCACTCAGGCCTACGGCCTTCATGATTAACTCCTACGCATATGAACTGTAAACCATTTTCTATTCACCGGTATATCACACAAAACAGCGATTTATTTCCTAAATATATTTGCCAAACAAAATGTTACAGCTATAACAGCTATAACATTTTACACATACATTTCTACAACTATTCCATTTATCTTTAAGGATTTTTTATTTTTTTAGCATACATTGCATGTGATATATGGAATAATTTGTAACCCGTGGTAAGTATTAAACAGCAAGACAAACTTAATTAGTATAAGTCACATCCAGAAAAAACGTATCAACGTATTGTGCATATTTTGGCGCATTGTTATGCAACAATTCATAACAATGACGTTATATATGGCGAGAGTACATGCAGGAAAATAATTTAAAAAACTTTGACATCATGGCGTCGTGAGTGAGCGTTGACTTTGTGCGGAGCACATGTCCTCACTTGATGTTTGTAAATTGTACACACTTTGTCCGTTTTATAAACAAATGTAATAAAATTTTGGATATATACCATTTCTGTGAGGTTTTACTGTATAATGACAATATTTGTTGGGTTTTTTTTCAGATACGTGATGTAGTTGCGACAAACAACTTGTTTATGGTTGTTGTAAATATACCGGTACTTGAAGATACTTCACAGTGTTGTGTAGATAGTTGTTGATGTCATTACGATGATGTAATCATTATTCCAATTCTGTCCGACCAAACTCTTACATGCACTCGTCGTCAACAGTTGAACACTCTCTAGTGCCAACAGTTGTACACCTATTGGTGCAACTAAAATGCTTTTCTGAATTCTTTACAAATCAGACTTAAAAGGTGGAATTGAAAATACATGGGCTCACATTATTTCCACACTTTACATGAAGGTCTCTGGTGCACTAACTATGCTTTTCTGAACCCTTAACTAACTAGATTTAAAGGGGGAATCTAAGACACAGTGGTACAAGCTATTTCAATGCTTTACATGAAGGTAGCTCGTCATGAACATTTGAACACTCTGTTGGGCAATCACTATACTTTTTAAACTCTTTACGAATATAGCTTTAAGACTAGGTCCCACTGAGCATTTTTCGCCTCAAAGATGTACTCCCGATTGATATTAATGAGCATTCTGGTCATCTGGAACTGGTTCCTCGTGGTCTAGGGGAAGCTTGGGGAAAGTCTGAGACAGTTTGTGATATCGGAAGGAATTGTGATGAATTGGGTGGTATCGGAAGAATTCAGGAAAACATTGCCAATGTGGAATTCCTCAGTGGGAGGCTTAAAGGAGTTATTGACAGGACAGGAACAACCAAATCCAAGCCAATTGCCTTCATGGAGAAGATAACAGGTGTACAACCACTTCAAGTGACTCAAGATGTTTCCAAGCTTCTTAATCTACAAATTTGTGACCACTGACATCTGGTTGACTAATGTGTCATCTCATTGACGACTACATGCTCTACAGGACTGTAGCTCGGAAATCAAATTCTTTATTACAATGCTGATTTCTTCCCTGTACATCAAATGCTGCAGGTTCTGGACACCACTGTGATGGGAGATTTTACCACATTATATGATTACAATTATTGTGTGCCAGGATTAAATTTATAGAACCAGTGTACAAGAATCTGATTTGTTGCTTCTGTGCTTAGTGTTTATATCGACCAATGGGTTGTCTTCATTTTGTGACATTGACCAATGGCAGGGTTTCATTTTGTGGCATTGGCCAATGGCATTGATTCATTTTGAGGATATCAACTAATGGCTTGGTTTCATTGTGAGACATAGACCAATGACATGCCTGCATTTTGAAACTGGCCTTTAAACTAAAACTATAACATTTAAGTTTAGAAGCTTTCTGTTGTCGTGAGAACCATGTTTTCTCTATATATTGATACGTGTCCAGAGTAGCTAGTATGATGTTAGTTTTGATCCATAGACGGTTGCAAACTTGTCAGTAGTTCTTGAATGCATTGAATGCTGCTGGCTGGTACTTTGTCAATATATCTCTCACTTACATGTCATTCCGTTTTAAGCTCAACTTTTTGAAGAAAGAGAGAGAAGTTCTGCTTCTCTTGGCCTGTGATTATGGCCCTTGGTTGACTTAAAATCACAGACTATCTAATAGTTGAGTGTGCTGTATTAATGGGAGCTTTTAATGTAAGCATTAAAGTGCTAATAGTGTTGTCGATGTTTTCACATTTTTCATATATATTCACAATGTATTAGTGTAAAAATAATTGCAATTTACATTTGTTGATATGACTTGATTCGATTATGTTGAGATTATAAAACTGTTTTTGACCTCTGTCAATATTACTGTGTATTGTAGTGCAGAGAATTTGACATGACTTTTGACCTTCTATTAGCATAATTTAACATGTATTAATAGCCCAGGCTGCATGTTTTCAGCAAACAACTGATAATGTGGTAATGGCATTGTTTGGTATATATCTTCGTAGTCAACTTTGTTATATAAGTGGAATGCTGTAATTGTAAAGTTGATTTTTATGCCCCCGTATCGATAGATCGGGAGGCATATAGTGATTAACCTGTCCGTTTGTCCGTCCGGTTAACCCAAATTGACCATTTTTGTGTCGCCTGAAAAGGCGACATATAGGTGTTACTTTGGCGGCGGCGGCGGCGGCGGCGGCGTCACAAATTGCTTGTCCGGAGCATAACTTTGTCACCTTAAGTTCAAATGACTCAAGAATTGGTATGCATGTTTCTTGCAATAAGCCGGAGTGCAGTGCGCAAGAACAATAACTCTACCTGTCATAGTTTTTGAATTATTTCCCTTTGATTGATTTTATTAGAGCATTTCTTGTCCGGAGCATAACTTTGTCACCTTAAGTTCAAATGACTCAAGAATTGGTATGCATGTTTCTTGCAATAAGCCGGAGTGCAGTGCGCAAGAACCATAACTCTACCTGTCATAGTTTTTGAATTATTTCCCTTTGATTGATTTTATTAGAGCATTTCTTGTCCGGAGCATAACTTTGTCACCTTTAGTTCAAATGACTCTAGATTTGGTATGCATGTTTCTTGCAATAAGCCGAAGTGCAGTGCACAAGAACCATAACTCTACCTGTCATAGTTTTTGAATTATTTCCCTTTGATTGATTTTATTAGAGCATTTCTTGTCCGGAGCATAACTTTGTCACCTTACTTTCAAATGACTCAAGAATTGATAGGCATGTTTCTTGCAATAAGCCGGAGTGCAGTGCGCAAGAACCATAACTCTACCTGTCATAGTTTTTGAATTATATCCCTTTGATTGATTTTATTAGAGCATTTCTTGTCCGGAGCATAACTTTGTCACCTTAAGTTCAAATGACTCAAGATTTTGTATGTATGTTTCTTGCAATAAGCCGAAATGCAGTGCGTAAGAACCATAACTCTGCCTTGCATCGTTTTTTAATTATTTCCCTTAGATTGATTTAATTTGAGCATATCTTGTCCGGAGGATAACTTTGTCACCATGAGGTTGAATGACTTGAAACTTGGTATGCATGTTTCTTACCAAAAGTCCAAGTGCAGTACACAATAACCGTAACTATACCTTGTGCCATTTTTCAATTTTTTCCCTTTGATTGATTTTATAAGCATTTTTTGTCTGTGGCATAACTTTGTCACCATAACTATTAATGACTCAAAAATAGGAATGCATGTTTCTTTGCTGTGACATGAAGTGCAGTGCGCAAGAATCATAACTCTAGCTTGTGTAGTGTTTGAATGATTCCCTTCAGATTGATTTTATCAGGACATTTTTTTGTCCAGAGCATTGCTTTGTCGTTTTGAGTTCAGATGACTAGAGAACTCTTGTGAGTCTGATATGTAGCCCAATACTGGATAGTTTTCCATGACAAATGTGCATTTCGTCAGGCGACACATGCGACTCGCGGAGCTTTTATTTCTAGCATCATTATGGCTTGCTACAAAGCTTCCATACGTGCATGGATGTTGTATATGAACACTCTCCACACGCCTGTATCACCTAACCAAATTTTGACCTTCACCTTGACCTTATTTTGGACTTAGACTTATTGAAGGGCCAAATTCTTGGTTAACCCAAATTGACCGTTTCTTCTAGCATTAATATGGCTTGCTACAAAGCTTTCATACTTGCATGGATGATGTGTATGAACACTCTCCACACGCCTGTATCACCTAACCCCATTTTGACCTTATTTATGGACAAGGCTTCCACAAGGGGCATAAGCGTTTATCGAACGCAGTCTTGTTTTATTAGCAGAAGGGTTATGAATTTATTGATAAATAATGATGTGTATGAAATTATAATATATCAGTATAGAACAGGAAATTATGCTGGGTCATATATTTTGTAAGCATTCTAGCTAGATGTCTTAAAATATGTTGACATTTGAAATTTGCAAATTTTTCAATCATAGTATCTGTGAGCATGTTATGTTGATCATTGGTAGCTGGGTCTATGCAACAAGACTTAGGTGATCAAAACTCCCTTTAGTTCCCACCCTTTAAAATCTTGTTGAGTTAGTCTTAATATTGCGGAATTAAGATCAAAACTTTGAAAACATTGAATGTGAACTTGACAAATGTGTTCTTAATTTCAAGGTGATCTTGTTTTCGAGATGGCCTAATGGAAGGTTTACAATATTTTGAAAGATTTAATATTTATGGTTGATTTTGTGTATGTTTAATCATATTTTAATTGGAACTTATTTATATGCATGCATGAAGAGACATACTGGCATTAGTGGGTTGATTCAAAAGTTTCTATAGTTTACTTACTATTTTAGTGTTGGTTACTTTGTATGAGACATGATTCTTACAACAGTGTATGTATAATTATGTTTAATTATTTTGGAAATGGTGTATGTAGTTATCATAAGAAAAAGTGCTCTAACTTAACCCTCATATTGTCATATTGAATCTGATGTAAATGTTTAAAGCAAAGTGCTGTAACTTGTTGAATAGGCGTAGTACATTGTTTATTGAATACCACCATAGCCCTCATTTTGTCATATTGAATCTGATGTGAATGTTTATAAACAACTTATTGATCAACCCTCATTATGTATATTGCATCTGATGTGAATGTTTATAAGCAAATTGCTGTAACTTGTTGATCAACCCTCATTATGTTATATTGAATCTGATGTAACTGTGAATGTTTATAAGCAAAGTGCTGTAACTTGTTGATCAACCTTCATTTACTCATATTGAATCTGATGTGAATGTTTTTAAACAAAATGATGTAACTTGTTGATCAACCCTCATTTGTCATCAGTTATATCATTATTATTCTGAGTTGTGTTCACTATTTATTTCACAAATGTCCGTAGTGCTAAATTATTATTGTTTCATGCATGACTGTATGTGTACCACTATCATGGAATCATATTTAAATATTGGTTTTTTGGATACATCCTATATACCACCATTCAGCTAGATCGCATTTGAAAAGTTATATGATTTGTTTGTAATATTTAATTCAATAATCACACAAACTTGAAAGTGCTGTATCTCACTAGGCTTTAATTATTTCTAGGCTTAATTTATCATACTAAGCTATGCTAGACGATTGCAGCATAGTATAGAATAGGTTGGAAAGCCACTATGATGCAAGCTACTTTATACTTACGCAATGTTTGGGACATACACTGATTTTACATAGTTATACCTCACTGGTGGTGCAATATATCATTTATAGATAGCAACCCATCACACTAGATCTCGTCTAGGTCAGTATATGGTGGATAAATACAGTCAACTCTCGTTATCTCGAATTTCACAGGACCGTGGAAATTACTTCGACATAACGAAAATTCAAGATAGAATTTTCGGCATCGAAGTTGCAAGTTTTCCAGTTTCTGTCATTTTACGCCGCCATATTGTTACGGTCGACATATTCGTGAGAATTGCTTGTTGTAATATTTATGTACATGTATTCCTCCTCGAGAAAATGCATTTTATTTTAAATTTTTTTTTTTTGTAAACAATTGTTCGAGATGACATGTTTATTGATGTTAGTACGTAACCCGAAGCTTTATGACATGTTTGCGCAAATTGTTGCAAACAAATATTTGTTCAACAATGGAAGGCGCGAAAATTACAGGTAAATCGAAGATTTCAGACTGGCGGAGTGTGAATTATATTCGATGCTAGTCGAATACGATCAGACTTCGACCGACTTCGAGATGAACAATAGATTTAAAGTGCAAATTGGTTAATTCGGACCAAAACATAATTCGACATAACGAAATATTCGAGCCGAAACTTCGAAATGGGTCTCGAGATTTCATATAGACAAAGAAGGAGAAAAATCGGGACTTGAAAAAAACTTCGACATAACGGAAAATTCGATATAAGCGAGTTCGAGATAACGAGAGTTGACTGTACTAGAATTAAGAAATAAAATATGAAAAACCGTAGTTTACCGGCTGTTATACAATGGTTTGGAGTTCAGACGCGTAGGAATTAACTACAAAGGCCCGAGTGGTTAATAACAAAGCATCAGAACGACAAACCATTGTATAACAAAGGTATACTTTGGCTTTTGAATATTGTATTTCAATTCTAACAGGGTTTAAGCTCGCAGGTATATATTAAGCCAGTGTTACTTTGTTGTTTATTTTATTTGTTTACCTGCATGACGTCATAAAAACGATGTGACGTCACTTTCATTGTATATCAGACGTTATACATCGCTTCGTCTGTTCTTTGTCTATATAGGCGAAATTGTCAGTCATGTTAGAATAATAGTTTAACTAATTCAATGAACTCGTTTATGTCATAGACTTTATTTCAAATTGTATAATTACACTGAAATGTTTGTCCAACTAAATGATAAATTTTGTAATATACTTTTTTCAAATTGTGTAATTCCACTGAAATGTTGGTTCAACTATAGAATTTTCAGAAACCTAATGCTACATCAGCAATATTGTAAACCAATGAAGATTACTTCAAAATTCAATGTCTAAGTGCTGATAAGCCCAACTCCATCAAAATGTTCGTGCTGCATTCAAGCCTCTGTACTAACAGAATGCGGTCATTTTCTTGGCATTTTGGATCTTACACGATAGGGTAATAAAAACGGGATAAAAATTTCCAAGTTAATCCAGCCACTTTGGTCTCCACCAATAGGGCTTATCAGTTACCTGGAAAACGACGTCATTTTGGCAATGCGAATCAAATGCAAGACATCAAGTTTCGAATATTAGCAGCAGATAAGATGATATTTTATTAATTGCACAACGTTTTCTTCATTGGCTTTGTACATTTAACGTGAGATGGACGACAAAATCGATTTCTTGGCCCTTAGCAAAGTTTGAGTAGTATAGTTTGATGCATTCGATTTGTAATAGATTTAATTTCAAATTGTATAATTGCTCTAGATCAATGGATTTTATAATAGACTAATTTTCAATTAATTGTACTTGTTTTTTCTGGGTGACAAATCTGTTAAACTCATTTGAGTGACTCTGTAAAAGATATATTTTCAATTGATATATCTGGGCTGAAATATTGAACTTTGTAATAGACTTATCTTCAATTTGTGTATTTAGGTGTTGTAAGACTGTAGGCACTTCATAATAATAAATTGTAAGTGATTAATTATGTCTCCCACATACAGTGGGAGAGACCCATTGGTTTTGTGCTGGCTGTCAGTCTGGTCTGGATGGATGTCACAAAGTTTGTCCGCCCTTGTTCTCCACAACCATCGGTCAGATTTCAATGACACTTTGCAATAAATACTTGCTACCAAGGCTAATTGTGCATATTGTCAGGAATTTTATGGTTGACGATTTTTGCCACAGTTACGGTCCCTTGTGGGAGGCGATACGTTTTTGTGTCAACTTCTAGTTGTTAATTGATATAGGGTATAACTCATTTAATCAGGTCAGTCACTTGTTTACATAACATATTGCATAAAAGCATTGCCATTTCTCTTATTAATTTATCAATTTAACAGATATTGCATACATGAGTTTATGGCTTGGTGCATATGGTTTTGATTTTCGCGGCTGTTTGATCTGATTACAAAGTTTTAAAGGTAGCCTCGGTAGTTCAATAGTTAGCATACTTGCCGTCTAATCTGGCGACCCAGGTGGAGGCAAACATAAATATTCCTGCCATATTTCAACAGAAACCTGACTAGCAAATAAAGGCTATGCTTGGCAATTTAACAACGATAAAGAAATGCTTTATTTTGATATAGCATGGTTTGTTAACAAGTGACATACCTGAATAAATGGACTATATTATGATGAATTGTGTTAACTTTTGTTATGAAGAGGAACTCTTGTTAAGCATACTATATGCTGTTGTTTATTGTGTCATGTCTACGTTGTGTATATTTGTTACATGATATGACATGACATTGTCTATGCTATACTCAAATCTAATGACTGAAGAATAAATAAATAACCAAAAATAAATTTCTCTAGTTTATTTTGATGTACAGTACAACCTCTCTAGAGCGACCCTCTCTTGAGTGACAACCTTTCCTTAGCAGCATCTTTAACATTTTGTTCTAGAAGGAACCATTTAATATAAATTTTACGTTTCCATAGCAACCGTCAACTTTCTGTTTCCCAAAGTATATTACTCTAGAGAGATTGCACCATAGTTACACCCATACCTACACTGCCCCAATAGGTTAACTGGTCTGGTACTGTAAATTTGACAAAAATGTCAATTTTCCTCCACATGTGGAGAATTTGCCGGTTCCTTGTGAAAGTACTGGTTAGGATCCAGTCCATGACAACAGGTTAGGTGAATTGGCTGCCTTATATAACTGAAACTTTGTTGAGAAATGGCATTAAACTGGTATAAATCAACACAATCTAACCAGTTCTGGTATTTGTAATTAAAAGCCTCTCAGTGGAAAACTTGAATATTTTGACTTAAGTAAAAAATTTGCCATGTATATGTTCCACAAATTGAAAAATAACCCATATTTCCTTGGTGATTTAGTAGCTCTCTACATAATGCATGAAAACTATTATATATGTAAGCAATTAGTATTCTTGATTGCAATATTTAGCTGATACTCTTGAGGAAATTTTAAGATTTACAGAAATGTTTTAGTTTTTAACTAACTTCTTTATAAAACTTTATAAGTACCGACACTGTCCATTCCTGCCTTTATGAAAAATGTGTGCCTGGTGAACCGAATGTTGGGCGTGTCTATTGGGTTTTGGCTGTAGTAATCTGGAATGCATTTAGTTATTGCCATGGAAATTGTAATTTTAAAAGGGAATATCAATACATAAAAGTTGTTCATGACCATTTCCATTTTAAGCACATATTATGTGACAAAGTACGTAGTCTTCCTTCTACCATGTAGCAATACCATGTGACTTTGACATCAATTAAGGCTACAAATCCAAGACAAAATTTGTCAACATGGTATCACGAAGACGCTCGAGGTGTAAAACCAACACAAATGTATTGCATGTTTTACTTGCGAAATGTGTGTTTTCAACGAAAGAACCTGGTAATATATTCATGCATAAAGGTCAAGATCAGTTGTAAATTATGAGTGAAAAATTATGACATTTCATCAAAGACTGATTTCATACTTTTTAATAATTTACTATTCATTAAGGGGTTGGTGTCATCTATCTGTCATATCAGACTAAAAATTTTTAAACATATGCATAAGGGGTCCGTGAGTTCTAATTCGAGATAACGGGTGTTCCGGGTTTTACACTAGCTTGCTTGCATGGTTTTTATACCATCCGAGGAAAACATTTCAAAATCTTGAGAAAATGTCGAAACAAAAGAAAATGGATTGCTTTTTGATTAGTAATCCACAACCTTCTTCAAGCAAGTCAGCAGCCAATTCTGGTTCATCGAAAATGAAACAAGCCACCATCGAGTCTTTGAAAGTAATTGGCTACTAATTGTTTGGAAAGTACAATAGAATTTCGGACGATACATATTTCGGATAATTTCTTTTTTTTTCTTCGTCGCTGTTCTTCGAAAACCTCGTATACACGTTTTGGCTAAAAAACGATTATACGCACATCGGAAAGCCCATTCAGTAACAAGTCTTCTGCGAAAATGCCGGATAAGATAGTTTGAAAATAGCCTCTCAAACGAGAAAGTATACTTGTGCGAAAATTCTTGATTTTTTTTCCTGGGGCCACATTTTTGTCTGCGAAAATCTCGAATAATTGTTTGGTTGTTTTTTGGTTACGCTTACGTCAAATATGCAAAACAGTTAACCTGTAATGGTATATTAAAATGGATAAGTAGAAACACTTTAATATTTTAACCTTGAACAATATAAATATCTATAAATGGCTAATTTAAATTATACGAGGATTTAGAAAACGCAATTACGTAATGCGAAAAAACTGAATAATGCCGCGAAAAAGTCGAATAACGGCAAATGGAACAAATTTGACAAAAAATAAGAACGAAAAGCTTGTATAATCGAGTTAAAAGTTAAAGTATGGATTTTCCTTTGCTCAGCCGACACGTACATTTACGTGCATTCAAAGTGGAGTTACAAACGCTATGTTCGTGTCAAAGAATTAAATAAATATTCACTGTTAGTAAAAAGTTATTCAGTTTTTTTCGTCTCCTGAAAAGAAGCCAAAATTGATATACAAGGTTTTCGAAGAACAGCGACGTCTTATTCTTTCATAGATGCATGAGTCCTGAAAACATGATCACTGCCTACGAATAGTTCGTACTTGATAGTACCTTAGCTCATCTGTGAGCGAAAATTCTAAGTTTAATACTTAGAATAAAAAGGGCAATAACTCTTTCAAATTCCTTGACAGAGTTAACTCCTCTTGTCTATTAAATGGGTTCATCAGACAAGTAAAGAAACATTCAGTAACTAACTCTGATGAGTCAAACCAATTTCGTTCCGCCTGCAAAGACAGCCAGCACAATCACTCAGTTGTCTGTTCATTTTGTATCTAAACAACACAATAAAGTACTCATTGTAATGCAATTTGGTAGTCCAGAGCTGTGGTTAAGAATTTACTTTGAGTTTGTTTTGAATTTGGTATAGAATATGGTGATATGCTGCGTACCTTTATCAAAATCATTTTTGCACGGGAATTCCCTGCCCCTGTAAACAATGTTGTGTCGTTATTTGCAATACCGTCAAACTGTAAAGCGCGGACCAGCAGTTTTCACAGGGGGTTCCCCCGGAATTTTCCTCTTACGGTTGTCCTGATCGGATTCTGAGAATTGACAAACCAGTCTCAATCTATACATGTACAGAAGATAATCATATTTCTTTCAAACCAATCAGGGTTTGGTTCAGACATGTTCCCTTTTTATGTATTTCATAATTATTGACAATATCATATAAATGTCACAGTCAGTATGAACACCAGATTCCCCTTGCACATAATAAATGTAATATGTAGCGTACTAAAACTTAAATATGGATGAAATCAAGTCTATGTTACCTTGCAGAGTTTGACTAAACAGAAGATAGAAATGGCAGATTCAGGCTTTACGTCATAAATACTCTAATTCGGATATGTAATTACCATGGATACACATGTATGCATCCTAGAATAAGTGATATCATGTGATTAAGGTCTTGTCCATCCGAACTTGTGAATGTGCTTTATCTATGATAAAGCACAGGTACATATTAGTTCTTAAATAAATGAATAATAACTGATACTAGTACTGTAAAGCGGGTATATTTCACGGGGTCCATTATTCGCGTTATCTGGATCCTTTTGAATTCACGGTGTCTTGATTTCGCGCAAACGACCCTGACCGCGAATTTAAAACCGTGTTGGTAAACAACAACAACAACGACACGAAATGGGAGGTCAATCTTACGTTAGTTACACCCTGGAAAAAATGAAATTGATTGCTGAACATGGCAATTTAGAAAGCTTAAAACTTAAATGCAATATTGTAAGAAATCTGTGTGTAATGACGATTAAATTGTTCATTAAATGTCGATTAATTGCGAACATACGTACGTATCACAATCCCATATTGCTATCATAGTCCATAATTAATTATTAATTAAACAAGTCCGACAATTTAGAACTGATCAAACGCGATGCTATTATTTTTCACGCACACAAAATCAAATCAACACTTCCGATATGCAGGAATATATATTGATCTTGTTGGGGCACACAAGGAAACTCTTTGGTATACAGGGTCTAATAAGAAGTCAGCCGTATTTATAATATTATTTAGACTCCCTGTCCATGATTTACTCCCCACCGGTATAATATTAATATAAGGGCGTGTGCTTCTTTCTTTCCAAATTTGATGATTCGTAAACGATTTACGGGATTTACAAATTACACAGTAAGATTATTTATTTTATTCATGATCGCTCGTTTCGACTGTAATTTTTAACGGTTTGTTTGATAGCCGAGTTAAAGATCATTAGAAAATGAACACAAACAAATACATTTTCGGCAAACATTTACACATTTTGCAAACATAATCGTTATATTTAACAAGTTTGATGTACCTGCTTAACACCTTTTAACGTTGAGAAAACATGACGTTTGATATTTGATCCAAATGCGTAGAGTTTAAACACATTTTTACAAGAGTCTAATTTCGAATTTATATTTTGTGATTTATTATAAGTCGTTATGTTATTGTCGTATTTTGCTAAACCCAAGTACTGTTTGCAAAGTGATTGTGTCAACGTCATTTTATTTCTTATTGCTCTGTCACATGTTTTTAATCATGAATTGTCTCCCTTTGTGAAATTTGTATATTTGCGAGGTGAATATTTCGCGGGGTTTAGATTTCGCGCTATCGATGTTGACCGCGAATATAGCGAAAATTAAACCCCCGTGAAATATACCCGCTATACAGTATTACTTTATGAACAGGGTGTGGTGGTCATAGATGACATTCTACATCATAAATCCAGACTGCAGTTGTCAACATCCACAATACAAGAAAAACTACACAGTCTGAAAGAACTAGGCAAAAAAATACCTCCCAGACATGTTATGGCTGATACAAAAATAGGTAAAATAGATATATTATACATGATCAGGGGTTCCATTTGACTCGGGGATCATGGTTTGGACCCTTGAAATTTCCAAAATACCTCATTTTGACCCACAAGGGTTTGATTTGGAGGGTAAAAACACTGTCTTCACGCGCATTGGCCCTGTGTCAGTAGTTCCCCAAAATAACCAATGACCTGTCATACGCTGTCATTATTTTAAACCTCCAAATAAGACATTTAATATTAAATGCACTTAAATTCATATTACAGTAATGTGGTCTGGCTACAGACTCGTTAATATATACATGTATTATCAACTAAATAAGATAACGTTTTTTCCAAGTTTAGCTTGATTATATTTTTGGCTATATCATCTATTTTTTAAAGTGCAAAAGGGAAATAACTAAATTTCATGACAAAAAGAGTAGGTTCTGGAGTTGTCTCCCTTGAAATCCTATAACAAAGAGTCTGTATGGACAGATTTCTTGTAATGGCAAATGAACAAAGTAAAATTTTGATGCCTCAAACACCCTAGAATTCTCAAACAGGTTCATCAGTCAAAATTTAGTACTAGTATACAGTATATGCAACCAACAAGTACAGTCCAGTCAGGGTAAGAATGGAGTGACACAGCGGACAAGTCCACTATTGTGGTGAAAAACCAATTATTAAGGCTTGTGTACAGACAGCTATAATTTCAATGCTAAACTATTAGACTATATTTGCTCTACCTGTTCAGACAATGGTTGTAATCTTTTGTGTATACATAAACGGCAACGTCCCTCTCACAATATCCTATCTGGAATGTAGATCGCTCAATTTTTGTTCCCTGTCTGAAAGTTCTATGGTGATGTATATGTTTGTTATTGACAGGTAAAGTTGTCAACCGACTAAAGAAGCACGAAGATGCAGAAATCAGAAAGGCAGCTAAACTACTTTATATCAAGTGGAAATCTCATTTTGTTGAACATTTGGAGCGACCAATGATTGAGGTTAAATGTGATTTGAAAACTGAGAAGCTTAGATCGTCCAGTAGGAAACTATTGGTTGGGGCCTTAAAGGTGGAGGTATGTGGGAGTATTTATATTGTTTCAGATTACTTTATAACCTGTGTTAATGGTCACCTAACTTAAGCAGACAATATGATTAAATCCCAATTACACTAATTTAGTAGGATACTAATCCATACCATACGGTGCCATCTCTAAGCAGTGCCATCAGCATAACCATCAGTGCGTCACTTTTCATTTTAAATATTCCCTTTTAGATAGCTACCTGCTATTTTCAGCCAATTTTTCTGAAATTAACCACTTCACATGACGTCATGTTGCTCTAAATATTGACTAAATTTCTAAAAATAGATCAAATCCTAAAAATAGACTCAATTTCTAAACATAGACATTGAAAAAGAAGTGTTCCTTGAGTTGTTCATACTTCACATGAGAAGGATATTATTGTATCTAAAAGGTGGCATGGTGGTTGAGTGGGTTATGCTCTTGATTAGGGATCAAGAGGTTCCTGGTTGAATCTTGGCCATGGTACTTGGTCATTTTTGAAATGCTTCTAATTGTTTCCCACCCAACTACAGATGAAACGAACTTATTGGTAGTCTTGCATGAATCAGTGCTATACACCGGGCATGTTAAGAAATAGAATGAACATGCCATTATGACTGTCTGAGTTGAACACAAAAAGACAATAGTCAATGACTCAATGCCCTAGAACCCCCCCCCCCCCTTCACCAAAACATACTGGGGTACCATTAGAATGAATTAGTGATCTCATTCAATCAAAAAGCTGTCATCAATAGAAGCGATATCAATGTGTTGACAATATTTTATAGCCGATTGATTATTGTTTCATATTTTGAAGTATAGATACAAGGGTAAATGAATGGAACCACCCAAATTTTTCTTTTTCCAACACAGTACACTTTTCTTGGTAGAATGGAAGTTGGCAAATTGTCAAAATGGGTAAAGTCTAAACTCAAACCGAAGCTTCTATTTTCAAAAGCTGAATTTTATACCCTATGTATATAGTGTAGAACTGCCAAATATGTGAACCATGACTGATGGGCCTGTTTCTGATTCATCTTTATGAGCAAATCAGATGTATCGTTGATACTTGTCTTCCGGTGTATCGGAATCGTCGATATGCCTCAGATCGAATCAAGGACAGCTCTAATCATTCAGATATTATACATTTTATAGGAATCACACTCACTACCAGATACGATTGAACGGGAAACATTTCAACTACATAAGAGGTTAGTGACAGGTGCTTACAGAAGAACAATCAGACATCTGGTATTCTCATTGAAAAATCAGGAAGATTTGAGAATTAAAGTGAAATCAGGGGAAGTAACTGTGACAGATTTTGTGCAGGACTATAAGAAGAGCTGATCAACATTGCCATGAATATTTGAAATATATTGTCAGGTTATTTTTGAAAAATTCATCAAAATCTAGTCCATGGTGTTATGGCAGAGTTTTTAGAACGAATATATGAAAACGGGTGACAAGTAGGCGACAAGAATCAGTTTCAAGGGAAGTAACTCTCAGAAAAATATAGGAAATTATTGGTAGGGGAGGTAATTCTGTATGACAGAAATTTTAACATTATTTCTCAATTAATCTCAGCTTAATGCCCACCAAAAATAAGTATACAGTTGCAAATTAAACTTGGTCAAATTATTCAAAATCTGTTTATCAGACGGTCACAATTATTCTAGTTTCTGAGACTATGGTTACTAAATTAGTCAAAAAGGAGATAAAAGTAAAGATAAAAATGTTTTGAATTCAAATAGCCAAGTGATCCAAAAGGCTGAATTTCCAATCTTTTTATGACGAAGTTACCTTTGAAGCTGGACAAAGAAACTTTATATTTTTCACCTAGGGTACCAATCAATGTATGGTCTTCACACTTAATAAACAAAAATATTTGTTGCCTTCAAAAATATTGTAGCTTCACTGTTCTGCAAATAGTGTTGTTACAGATAAGTAAATGGGGACATAACCTTAGTATACTTATTTTTGGTGGGCAGTGTTTATACTAGAATGTTGTATGCTGCAATTATTGTCTTTTCTAGAAATTATTGTTAACTTTAACATGGTCAAATGTTCTCATAATATCAATGTACTGTGTATTGCGAAAGAGTTTTTGTTTGCAGTGTTGAGCAGTATATTAAGTAAGTTCGGAGTTTATGTCTTTAAGAATAAATCTCATTTGAAATTGTTGTCAAATTGACCCGTCTTGTAGATAATTTTATTACCTAGCACTCTATATAACAAGTAATTTGTTATTTTTGACTGTTTCATGGCTTAAGTTTATTTTTAGATTTAGATATGAAACAGTTCATTGCCGGGAGGGCAACAGTTTTGACTGTTACACCCCCTGGATGAACTGTTACATGCGCACTACGATGCGCCATATAAATTCCTGCAAAACACCTAGCTAGATCTATAGCGTATTTTTAATATAACTCTTGAACAATGTTATGTCTCTTTTTTGCTTTATTACATGCCAATTTTATTTGTTTAATAATATAATCATGGGGATAATGACAGTCTTGAATTTATGACAAAAATTGTCCGCTATTAGTATAGTAATGCCCTAGTACTATCCTTTTTGTTTGGTGTATTAGTAGAACTTTACTGTAGTTATATAGAGTATTAGGTAATAAAACAGTTATTTCATGTCTGTTTTGGGTTAACAGTCAAAACTATTGTCCCTTGGTATCGGGGAAGACATTTTGAACTGTTGCCCTCGGCCTATCGGCCTCGTGCAACGGTTCAAAGTCTTCCCCGATACCTTGGGACAATAGTTTTGACTGTTAACCAAACTGTATAATATTGCCCAGTTAACAGTTATGAAAAATATCAATAGTCTACCCCTACCTTGATAAAGAACAACAGCAAAATTAGATTTGGAAATTATGCTCGTAATCTTGAGGGGGACTTAATATTGAGGTGGTCATTAAATCAGGATAGTCTTTATAATAACATGGTGCAGGTTTTCAGGTAAATACCTGATTTCAGGTTTTTGAGGGTGCCAAAAAGTCTGATTTTCTTTGTTTCACTATATAAATTGACATTTTTTCAGAATTTCAGTTTTTTCATAATTGTTAACTTGCACCCATGTAATTGAAGTATTATTATTACTGAGGTTGTCTTAAATAACGACTACCAATGTAAATCTCAGTTATTCAGGGGTTCCATTTGTCTCAGCCTCAGGAGTAGGGGTTTTGACCCTCAATATTTTGTTTTCAAGGGTCATTTTCTCTTAAAATCGTGAATATTTTGCCTATAAAATGGTAAAATTTAGTCTATAGTATCAAAATGACCCTTTAGATTCAGAAGCGAGTGGAACCCCTGGCTATTGAGATTGTATGTTAATGTTTAGTGTGTTACGAATGGTGGCAGCTACAGTTTATATAAATTACTTTTTTTTTTCATTTTATTTGATTTTTATATGTCTGTGACAAACCTTGGGGTGATCTTAGTTGTATGGATGTATATATGTTAGTGTTACAAGGGTTATTCTAAAAATTCTAGCTCTTTTGTTCCAATCTTTTATTTCGTTTATTATGAGAGTGTGCATATTTTTGTGCTTGGCTTCTCTGAGAAGACCTAGGTACAAGCATGCTGTGTGTCATTTTCTCTTTTAATGTATTAGTATAATTGGATTGTTTAAGTATTATTTTCGTACAAGTCAGGGACATGAGGCTTCAGTGTTCTAGTAATACAATTACAATGAAATAGATGCATTTGTACATTAACCCTTTACTCCACAGTCCACACATACATATTGTAATTTTAATGCATCTATCATACTCTATGCTGATGCATTTTAGATGCAGTTTTTGAGACAAATATCAAGAATGATCTCCCTTGATAATGTGTCTTGTTAAGTCCATTTCTGTAATTGGATTGTCTCCCCTCCATGTATCAAGAATGATCTCCCTTGATAATGTGTCTTGTTAAGTCTATTTCTGTAATTGGATTGTCTCCCCTCCATGTACCAATAATGATCTCCCTTGATAATGTGTCTTGTTAAGTCCATTTCTGTAATTGGATTGTCTCCCCTCCATGTACCAAGAATGATCTCCCTTGATAATGTGTCTTGTTAAGTCCATGTCTGTAATTGGATTGTCTCCCCTCCATACATTTTATTGAGAAATTGGTGGTGGTATTGGACATTGGATATGGGCATGAATTGTGTATCTATGGAGTAATGGGTAAATGTTTTTAAAACATGTACAACATCAACATATTACATGTAATAACAATTAGGGCCTTGGCATTATTACATGTTTCTAGCAAAAAAATAATTTCTGTTTCTTTTTTTTGCGTTTTTAAGAGACATAATTGTCTAGCAAAAGGTCCAAGACCTTTTAGAACAACCCTTGTAGCCTTGCACTACACAGTCTTTCTGATCAATCGTATTTGTATTGCACAGTATTCAAACCACTTTTTTATGAAAATTTTTGTTAGAAAATTGTTGTCAAATTTTAATTATCATGCACAGTTTATATATAAAGTAAATTATTTGTTATTTACTTTTAATGCACTGTTGATCAATGTTTGTTAAAAAAAATTGAATGACCATTTTAAGCTCAACTTCTTGAAGAAAAAAAGTCAAGCTATTGTTGTGACGGGATCGTCTGCATGTGGTTTGGTTAAGTTTATTAGGATTTACACTCAAAGATGAGCAAGGGTACTATCAAGCACGAAAAAGTCGAGCGTCCAGCACTCGTAGGCGGTGCTTTTGTTATAAAATTTTTTGTTAAATTTTAATTATTATGCACAGTTTATATATAAGGTAAATTATTTCTGATTTACTTTTAATGCACAGTTGATAAATATTTGTTAATATAGTTTTAATGTTCAAATGTTTTTACAAGCTTACAGGATTTTTGCACTGTTGAGTGTGTAATTATGTAATGTCAATCTGTATAAAATCTTAGCATGGTATAACCAGAACTGTTTAAGCTATCGGACTCGAGCATGTATTTAGCCTAAGGTGGAGTATACCATGCGCTTTGGATTGCATTTCCAGACAACCCGACTCCAAGAAAGCTCAAAGCTGCCGAAACTATGCAGTTTGTGTTCAGGCCCTAATTCAACAAAATCCTTAATAGGAAACTTCTTAGCTAAACTGTTATTTTGAAATCTTTTACTTAATGTATAGTTTTTTTATGTTGATACCTTCCAGAATCTGTGTATTTATTGCTTAAAGTAAATATAGTTGATGATATTTGCATGAAATGCTTCTGACAATCCTGCAATAATGAATCTCATATACCTTTAAGCTTGTGATTTAAATAACTGACTTAAGGTTTTACTTAAGTTGTTTCTTATTAAAAAACACTTTTTATGCCCCGGTATCTACTGATGCAGAGGCATATAGTGATTGTCCTGTCCATTTGTCCGAAAATGTAAACCAAAACTTTCAAGTTGTTGAAACTCGAATATTTTTTAAGTCGCTCAAGGCATTGCTTTCAAACTTGGCATACTTGTTCACCATCAAAATCACATTACATTGTTCAAAGCATCCAATATTTTAACAGAATTATGGCCCCTTATTGACTATGCTAGTGGACAAGGCTTCCACTGGGGCATAAGCGTTTATTGAATGCAGTCTTGTTTCTATAAAAACCAGACTTTATATTGATTGCTCTATTTAATTGGCATCTCACTAACAATAGATTTTTTTTTTTAATAGATTATAGTTTATTTTCCAAATTCTGGACCCTCTCGAGATGAATGAAACAATATACATACATTGGAGTCATTTCATCCACAAGAGATTTTAAAATAACAGACTTAGCTAAGAAATTACTTAAGTATTTTCTTGAAATCAGGGCCACTTTGTGTATGGTATTTGTTCATATTTGTGTATTGTATTAATTTTGTTAATTAGTATGTAATTGATTCCAATTTATTTGTAATGTGAAAATTTTGCATATAAAAGTGTGCTTTATACAATTTTAAATAAAATACTTTTAATGAAAAATGTCTGTATATATTTCCCGTAGCGATTTTATCCCTTCCCCCAATCTTTGATGAGGGGATATATTTCTTTGCGCATGTTGGTCAGTGTCTGCAGGTCAAACAGATTCCGCTCAATAGAGCTTGACCCTATACAGGGTGTTAAAAAAGTTTGTTCTCAAAACTCAAATTCATATGAAGTGTTATTTGAGCAATATACACAGTAGAACTTTTAATTGCTTACTATAGTAGCTATATTTAATGCCAGATATATTAGAACAATTCTAGACCCCACTGGAATTTAAACTGAAAATGTTACTGTCTTCAGAGGTCAGAAAAATGAACAATTTAAAGTAAAACATTGAGAACTACCCCGGTAACTTTTTTAACACCCTATAATCATCAAACTTTACATTGAGGTTTGCCAGCATAAGTGGATGACCCCTTTAGATTTGGAGGTCAATGGTCAAGGTCATTGTGACCTTTAACATGATGAAATAGACCAAATGGTTACCAATAAATAAGATAAAGTATTATAGATAAGTATTTTAACTAGTACACCGGTATTGTAAACCAATTTACTTTCGCTGATCATCGGTGTATTCGCGATGAAATTTTTTTCGTGTATTTTAGTTTCCTGCAATGTCCATATTAATGTTTTTAGACTTTCCCGGTGACTAAATTTCACGAAATTTTACCACTGACGAACTCTGCGAAACTAATCATGCAAATAATTTTTTGGTTTACAGTATTTATTTTATCTTGACCAGCTTCCACTGAAAAAAGTGACCAATTATAAAATATTTTAACATACATTTGCAATAAAAAAATGAAATTTAAAGCATATTTCAATCAGTATATATTGTTTAAATACTTTTCATACCATTTGTAGTGATTTTAAAATACAAAAAATAGTATTCAATTCAGCTCCTTTTAAAAGGTCATTTTTAGGTTGTAAAATTGAAAGTCATGGATAGTAACTTTAATACCAGACGTAAACAGATCGATATCAATCAGTGTAATTAAACAAACCATAGATCTATATCTTCCATTTAAGACATGGGGAATGTTACAGAAGTATTTGTGAGCTATATCATATAGATATTACTTTACGGAAGATTTCGCCCAGAGGGGCTCTCACCTTGTATAACTGAAATGTTTGTAAATTGGGTGCAGACTACTATTATCCATAAAAATATGAGCGTACACTGTCCACCAAAACTAAGTATACAGAGGTTATTTCCCCCATTAACTCATCTGTAGTAATAATATTTAAAAAACAGTGAAGCAACAATATTTTTGAAGTCAATGACTATTTTTGTTTACTAAGTTGAAAGACCATACAGTGAGTGGTACCCTAAATGCAAAATATTAAGTGTCTTTTTCCTGCTTGAAAAGTAATTTTGTCATAAAAAGATTGCAATATTCGGCTTTTTGGATCACATGGTTATTTTTATTCAGAACATCTTTACTTTTCACTTTTTTTACTCATTTTGTATAACAAGTATAATTGTGACCGTCTGATAAACAGATATTGAATAATTTGACCTAGTTTAATTTTGCAACTGTATGCTGAACCACTTTTCCAATTGGTCACTTTTCTAACCCCAAATACGTCTAACTGTGATCATAATAGTTGATGATGATTTGGACACAAACTTTTTATGACATTGTTTTAATACATAATTCCTTAAAAATAAAAATCACGTGCCAAAGTATGCATGGTCAGTCATGCGATCAATGTTGAGTCCATACATAAAATTTACGTGTGCAAAATAACATCAAATAGTATTATCACAATGGTTTTTCAGGTTTGAAAAGTGACCAATTAGAAAAGTGGTTGAGTGTATACTTATTTTTGGTGGGCACTGTAAATAATTATCTGACCATCAACGGTGAATGTTATCTTAACATTTACCCACTGGCTGTTTTTGTAGTTTGTTTAAAATTGTATGTAAGTATGGTAAACAATGTATGTTGCACTATGAGTTGTTTTAAAAGCAGGCCACATCTCACATATTCTATAGGTGGATATTTAGGTTATGCATGTTTATGTACTTTAACCTTAGAGTTTGTACAGTAAATCCCCCCTCAACCCCCCTCCCCCCATTTCGCTACCCGAGTTGAATATTTGCCTATACTCAAAACTTGGCTAAGGGTCAAGAAATCAATATTCATGTCCGTCTTGAACAAAACTGATTTAGAAAACACTGTGCAAATATTTAAATATCATCTAATTTGCTGCTAAATTTCGAAAAATTCATGTGATACATTTGGTATGTATTAACATAAAAAATGATGTCTTTTTCCAGGTTCCTGATAAGCCCTATTCGCAGGGACTAAAGTGGCTAGAATAACATAGAAATTGTTGTCCCTTTTCTAATCTTATTTTGTGTAAAACCCAAAATGCCATAAAAACACCCCTATTAAAGGGCCAGCCAAATTGACTTATGAGACACCTATATTTCGTTGGAACAGTACCTCCCGAATCCCTTCTCGTATTGCCGGGCACCTGGCAGAGATGGGCCTACAGAAACTATTCTTTAACTAGCTGGTGGCTCACCAACCGATCACATCAGTTCTAACCCAGCTTCCGCTTGGAATTCGAACCTTCGATCTTCCGCTTCCAAGGCAGACGCCCTAACCACTCGGCTACTGTTATCTTAGATACGGGTAAAAGGCTCAAATTGAGATTTTGCACAAATTGAGATTTTGCTCAAATTCTAGTTTTGATTTTAAGACATATCTCAATTTGGAGCTCATGAATTTTTGTTTGCTGTAATAATTTCCCGACAATCATTTTATGCTCCCGAAAAAAATTTAAGGGGAGCATACAGTTGGCGCTTTGTTATTTGTGAACCTGATTATGAGCCATGACTCGCATCAAACAATCTCAATGACAATAAAGGGGAACTGGTATATAATAGGCTTTGCACATGTCAGTCAGTATATAAATGGTTCCCGATCAAGAACGGTTGGGCTAGTGTATTCAATGGGAAATTGGTCATCATCAGTAGATGACCCCAGATCAAAGGTCGAGTTTGCTGTGACCTTCAACATGAATGACTCATCAAGATGGTTTCTGAGCAATAAACGTTGGGCCTAGGATTTTTAAACTTCATAAGGAGCTAGGTTGGTCATCATCAGTCAATGAAACCTATGGATTTTGAGGTCAAAGGTGAAGGTTGCCTTGACTTTAAACATGAATGATCCTTCGGTTGCTTTTGTTACATTTGATAAATCTGTGTTAAACAGCCACTTGTGCTTAATACAGTCACATCTGATCTAACCGTTGACTGGCTGTTCAATGGAGGTTAAAGGAAAACTTTATATACCGGTACATTTTATCAAGGAAATTTGAATTTTCTATTTTAAAAACCAAATTCTTCATTTTCATACCTCAATTGTGAAAATGTGAACATGATTCATATAAAAAGATATAAATACATGTGTGCAATATTTATTATTGTAATAACAAAACATGTGTTCATATCAAATGTATGAACACAGTTTACATGTAGATATAAATGTTCACAGTCGTTTAGGCATAGATCAACCACTAAGTTTAATGTTCCTTGGTAAGGCTGGCATAAAGTTGTTCCTAGATTAGCATCCCCACTCAGTATCCTATGCTCTCATACCCTTGTGGCACTGGATAACATCAGGAATGAGGTGTCGAGCTTGATTGATATAAGTTGGAAAGGGAGGCTGGCTTCTATGCTCTAATACCCTTGTGGTGATGGATAACATCAAGAATGAGGTGTCGAGCTTGATTGATATAAGCTGGAAAGGGAGGCTGGCTTCTATGCTCTCATACCCTCATGGCGATGGATAACATCAGGAATGAGGTGTCGAGAGTGAATAATATAAGTTGGAAAAACTTGTTTCACAATTGAACTTAAATAAATTAGTATATAGCTTGTTTCAGTCCAAACCCTTTTATTTGCTTAACCTGGTACAGCTCATCAAATTGAGTGCTTTTTCCAGTTTTATGTAACCATTCAATTCATGTCATAGAAAAAATATTTAGAATCTAGGACGAAGTTTTGCTTGAAAATGGTCAGAAAAATCATAACATTTCCAAAATTAGTGATCATCATTGAAAGGATGGCTATTAGATAAAATGATCAGATACTAACGTGTCAGGTTTATAAAAATAATTTGCCGCTCCCCTTTCTCCTCTTCAAGAATTTTATTATATTGGCCTAACATAAATTTTGCTAGTTGATTGCATGATTGTGTTTTATTTTAAAATACAATACAAAATCTATTAAAAAAGCTCACAAGTTAAAACATTCTTTAGTGTGTAAATTGCACACAGAAAATTATATTATACATGTATATAATTTTTGAGTTTCTTACAATCCAACATTGTTTTGGGTGAAATTGGTAAGCATTTTGTCTTTTCTGTTGTTGAGACTTGATAGAGAGTTAGATACCTTGGTAGTCTTATATCATTATTAAGGTATCTTTACCAGTATTACTTTCAATGACTTTGCCAGTTGCCATAGTGAAGAGATACCAGGCACTCGATAGTGCTGTATAATGCTAGGAAACAGCTTGTTTAAAAAAAAACGCTATGTAGTGGACAAAGATTTATATTTATTCTCCCAGAGAAAAGCAAGCTGACATCCTCTATAGTCCAGTTAGGATATTGTGACAGTGACGTTACAGTTTATGTGTACGCAAAAAATCTCAACCACTGTCTAAACAGGTAGAGTTTAGTATGAGTTCAGTATGTTAGTTTAGCATTGAAATTATAGTTGTTTGTACAGTATTAGCCTTTATAATTGGTTTTTACACCGTTATAGTGGACTCGACCGCTGCGTCACTGGATTTTTATCCTGACTGGACTATAGTTACAGCCATGAGCTCCTAATTTGTTGCTATCAAGATCCTCAAAGTCACATAATTTGGTACCATTATAATTATGTATACAGTGCCCACCAAAAATAAGTATACAGTAAATAATTGTTGCAAAATTAAACTTGGTTAAATTATTCAATATCTGATTATCAGACGGTCATAATTATACTAGTTTCTGAAACTACAGTTACTAAATGAGTCAAAATAGAGATAGAAATAAAAATGAAGATGTTCGGAACTAAAATAACCATGTGATCAAAAAGGCTAAATTTTCCATCTTTTTGTGACAAAGTTACTATTCAAGAGGAACAAAAAACTTTAGATTTTGCACCTAGGGTACCAATTAATGTATGGCCTTTCCATTTAATAAACAAAAATATTCAGTTTCTTCAAATATATTGTTGCTTCACTGTTCTACAAATAATATCATTTCAGGCAAGTAAGTGGGCAAATAACATCTGTATACTTATTTTTGGTGGGCAGTGTATTTATTTTGATATACATGTATATAGTATAATATTCAGATATATGTATTCAAAAAGGTACAAGTTGTTTAAAAGTTCAATCAATAATAGGGTTGTTACAATAAATAATCAGATGCAACAAAATCCTTTGAAGGGCTGTTCATTAAAAGGGGCTGTGACTTTTAGCATAGATATAGTTGTATTCATGTTCTTTATTTGATTTCAGGGGGTTGTTTATCTGTTTATTTAATAATTTATCTACCTGGGGAAGGATTGTTAAAGACTTAGTATTGAATAGATTATGTAATATATTGTAACATCCCTTAATATGACAAAAACACTGCATAGGTTGTTTCCCCTATAGACTGGCTTCAAGGCTTACTGTTTAGCTTGTCTTTTTAAAGAAAAAAGTCGAGCTATTGTCTTGACAGGATCATGTGCCTCAGAGTGTGCATTGGTTTAGTTTTGGGTCAGAGTCATTTTCTTAAAGACTATGAAAGGTATCAACCTGAAACTCGACATAGTAATTCACCATCACAAGGGGAGTCCATATTGACAAAGCTGGTAGTCATGTGACCTATATTTATGGAGTTATCTGCCCTTGATACTCTTAGAACTTTGGATCACAGATGAGCAAGGTTACTTTCAAGTGCGAGAAAGTCAAGTGTCCAGCACTCATAGGTGGTGCTCATGTTCACTGTATGTCCAGCACTAGGTGGTGCTCATATTCACTGTATGTTTCGTTTATTCAAGTTTTAATGCTATTTCTCAACAATTCTTCAGTCATATGCGGTTGATTCACCTAACCTGAGGTTTTATGGACTGTATCCTAACCAATACTATTTAATCCTTCCCCAAGGTACCAGCAACTTCTCCCCTTGTGTTGTCAAATTTTCATGGAAGGTTATAAATATGCTGTGACTGAGTCTCGAACCGGGATTGCTGGGTTAAAAATCCAGGGTGCACACACCACTGGACCTTGGACGTGGGTTTCTTTGTATGTAGTGATATGGCAATTGCAATATGTACTGGGATGGATTAATATATTATATAATATATTCCTTGGTTGATAGAGTTTAAAAAAACAAAAGTCAGAGCATGTCCGTATTATAGTGCAGTGTGTATATCCGGTTCAGATGCAGCTATGCGATTCAGATGCAGATATGCGGTTCAGATGCAGATATGCAGTTCAGATGCAGCTACGTGCCTGTTACATCAATACATAGCTATGACTTATAAATGTTGATAAATGGTTGAAAAGGTTGTAAACTATTTGATCAATGATGTCTATGTTCTGTATTTGTGTGATTTTTTTTTTTTTCAAATGAAAATTTTACTGATGACATAATCTTTCTTACATTGATTTTTGTACTAAGTCATATTTCATGAAATTTGCAACCAGTATGCATTTACAGTATACTTCACAAAGACATTCTGATGGTAAGTATCATTTTACTGTTTTGTAGATTATTTGAATATGAACATTGATGAAGCGATAATTGAACATACAGTACCCAAATGGCTCAAAACTTCAGTTATAGATACAAATTAAAAGATTTATTTCATTTTCCGTGCTACATGAAGACAATGCAGAAAGAAACTTCTTTATTATTTGTGAAGTTTTTAGTACAGTAAATAAATATGTGGAACTAACAACTATAATTACGAATGTGATTTTCAATTTATTTTCACCAACATTTCTGTTTTACACTAAAGCCTTCATTAGGGTACCGGGTAATAATACATGAAAAATGTAAAAAAATCATATAAATTTCTCATAAAAATAAAATATTTCAAATAATTGTTTGACACAATCATGTAGCTAGTCTAATGTATAGGTATAGTGGCTGATTACATAAATACCAGGGTTATTGGGAAAGTATTTAGCACCTAGTAAATGGTCACCTCACCAGGTGAGAAATTCTTGTCAACTGTGATTTAATCAATGGTATGACTTGTACAAACAAGGGGACAGTTTGACCCTTAGCTTGGGTGATAACAATTGATGACTGGACAAAAATAAGGGGTTCCTAAAAGTCTAGGTATTCAAAATAATCACAAATGGGGCTTATATAATTATTGTTGATTATATGGCTATTTTAGTACCTTTCAACTAGGACAATTATCATAAATGACCAAGAATGTCTTATTGATATATACTATCCATTGTCATTTATGTATATAATCCCCATGCAATATATTGATCTTTCTAAATAATATTTTTATTTACCCTTTCTGGATTTCATAAAGAGACTTCTGCAAGTTGTTGTGATGTCTTACTGTATTAAAAGGCAATCATCGTAACAGTATGACGAACTGTTCTGTTCTAGAAACTATCTATGTTGTCTGTTCATACTGACTACGTTTAAATGATTTTACAGTCCTTTTGTAGGTAAGCTGCACAACATTAAATTAATTTTGATAATTTGTTGTATAGGCCAAGCTATTCTATGCTCAGAAAAGTTTTTTAAATGGAATGTTTGCTTTGAAACAGATTCAGATTTATTCTTATAAAGTCTAAGACTTTTGTCTAAATCATGAAGGTTAGTTGAATGAATAGGATTTTGTTTACCCTCTAAAATGTATGAATTAAAAGTGAGTTTTGTCCATAGTCTTTAGAAAAGCATCAAGAAGAATTAGACTGAAGAGAAGTTTGATTGCATTCCCTAAATCAGCGAATGAACTATGTGATTGTAGACGAGTTGAGCGCCATGTTCAAATCAGAATTATTCACTTTAAAAGAATAAGATCATAAGTGCATAAATGCTTTTTGGAGAAAACAATAAGAAATGTCTGAAAGATTTTTTCTACCTGAGTTTTGTCAACACGACCCCTTCCAAGTGTCATGAAAATAGGTTCTGACCATAAATGCTTTTTGGAGAAAACAATAAGAAATGTCTGAAAGAATGTATCTACCTGAGTTTTGTCAACACGACCCCTTCCAAGTGTCATGAAAATAGGTTCTGACCATAAAGAAGTGCCTTGTGAATCAAATTTCAAATACTTGTACAATGTATGTATTGCCCCTGTAGCACTTACAACTTGTTTCTTCTAAGGAAACTAAATGTTCATTTTTGTGAATTATCTCTCTCATATTTGTCATTTTGTAAATTACAAAAAGTGAACTTGGCGTAATGGTTTAAAACATATTCTTAATACTGAATATGCTTTCTGTAGCTCATTGTATATCCAAAAGATATATCAAAATACAATGTGGTTGTTTATTATACAAATGTTGTAAAATATTTTCTAAATAAATACTGTTTACACATATATCTCGGAAATTTTTTCAAACTGAATAATTTAAAAATTATCGGTTTTTAATTCCAAGAATTTATGTAATGAATTAATTTAAAGTTAGGTAATATTCGTCTCAAAAGGAAAGTCATGTTTTATTTTTGGCAGTTTAAATTATTCACAGTAATAGTGTATCAAATTATACACAAGATTTTAAACCTTTGTAATTTATTCGGAGATCTTTATGAATAGATTTTATTCGCTATAAGTAATTTCACCATTGTCAACTTTATATTACTCAATATTGAGTTAAACTTTTGAACTTTATTTTCGATTACTTCAAATATTACATACTTGGGACATGTGACATGAATTACTTAGTCATGAAAATAATACAAAGTATAAAATATGCTAATATGCCAGTTTGATAATGTTTATAATGAGATCAATTTTGACACTTCTACTCACTGCAGCCTGAGTATATGACAAAGTAAATTTCTGACATGTCAACTAATTTAACCACTCTTCACCGTAGCAACGGATCAAATACAAAATTACCTTTGAATACAAAAGCTTTAGATGACAAAAGAATAGTTTTTACAGTATTTTTCACAGGTTTTATTGTATTGTATAATTCCTCTACTAGTCACCAATATTGGTAACAATGAGTTGATATTGACTGAATAGAAACGACAGACCTTCAGGGCATATGTTTTAGAGTTTGTACTAATAGCTATTGTTTGGTGATCAGTTCAACAGATTGTGGTCAGCGAGCTGAGTGGACACTGGTCAAGTTTATACACAGCAGGACAAAAACTGGATGTCCAATAAGTTTAACAGGTGAGTTTTTGCCAATAGTTTCTGTTTGAATAGATTTTTGGTTTAACAGTTTGTAATTGTTGTGTACATGTGTTTGGTTTGTGGGTAGTACTTATATTGGGTGTACTTTAGTGAATATAAGCATATAGTGTTAATCTTCGAAGCAATTTAAATCACAGAAGATATGTACAGTGGTGAAGTTATAGGATTTGAATATTGTTATTTATGATTATACAGTAGACAGTGCAAGGTCAGTATATGACATGTCATACGAAAATCTTAAACTTTGCATTTCATTGATTTTTATATTACTTTGGTATAAAAGCTTTTGTGTAATTTTCTATAGTTGTTATAATTTGCCTGGAGTGAGGATAGGTCAGTCTTGACCACTGGACACAGGTCAGTGATCCTATTGTATTTTGATTAAACAAGTTTCCACCTGAGGGGGGACCGAGTGAGTTGTTTATCGAGTTTTTATTGTGAACTGAAATTTGTACCCAACATGTTTACATGGTGAATTTAATCGTTTGTTAGTCATTTGAACGTTAGAATTGATCATAGATAGTCCATGGGATCGATGTACATGTAAACATTATATACTTACTTGTACTACTGGAACAAATGTGAGTTATAATTCTATTTATTTTTGTAATATCAAATTTAACTACATACTGTTTGAATGTTAGATTTTAGCTAGTGAATTGATGTACATGGTCACTATTATATTGTTGATAAATTGTGAGTTATAATTTTATTTATTTTGTTGAAAATATTTTTGCTTATAATATTATGGTGAATTTAATCGCATGTTATGATGTTGGTCATTTGATTATTATAATTAATCTAGTAAATAGATCTACATGTAAACACATAGTTTACTATTGTAGATGACTTGTGCACATGAGTTATAATTTAATTTGTTTGTTAAAAAAATTATTATATGGTAAATTTAGTCAATGTTATAGAATTGATATAGTGAATGTGCCTACATGTACTTTTGTAGATGAATTGTGAGTTTTAATTTTGTGTCGAAATGATTTTTATTTTGATTTTTTTGGTATTTGCTTAATTTACCATTAGTCGATTGATGTACACAAATGAGTTGAAAGGATGGGGAAATTTAATCATCATTCATGGTTAGATCATCTGAAAACTTAAGATTAAACATTAACAATGAGCATCAGATATTAACAATGAGCATCAGATATAAATTAATTTGATTTGAACATTGAAAACTATCTTTAGCAAATACTAGAAAACTAGAAACTAAGTTATTGCAACATTTATATTATATTATATTATATTATATTATATTATATTATATTATATTATATTATATTATATTATATTATATTATATTATATTATTATTATTATTATATTATATTATTATATTATATTATATTATATTATATTATATTATTATATTATATTATATTATATTATATTATATTATATTATATTATATTATATTATATTATATTATATTATATTATATTATATTATATTATATTATATTATATTATATTATTATGAAGTGGCGCTAGCATTACTGGTTCATGGTTCAAGTCCTCATAGGGACATCAACAAATGGTCGTGGACTTAAATCTATTAATTAGTTAAACCTGGAATGATCTTTATTTCCATTTTCGATCATTTTAATTTTCTATTCAAATGCCAAGTTTAAACATGTGCTGGTATGTTTCATTGAATAATTAAGGGATCAATTGAACCCTAAGGGGTTAAATTCTTAACATACACAAGGTAGATCTAATTGGTTACATGTTTTTGTTAAATTTTGCCTGAGGGGCGGTCATCAAACAATGCGTTTGATTACACTATACAGAGGACAGAGAGGGCTGGGTAACAATTTGTTTAACATGTTTAAAATAACGATTTACCTTATCTTAAATTACATCAATGCCCAATCCTTGCGAACATAAGATGTTAACTGTTTAGATAAACTGTTACAGTCTGAGCGAGACAACCCTCTAACAAAGGTAGCATGTTGGAACCCCTAAGCAAAATAGCTTGTGAGCACCTCTGATTTGTCGGACCCATTCCTGAGAAAATATATTAATCCAATTCCCCTGAGACAAAATTCTGCATCCCCACATGTCAAGTGATATTCCTTTGTTAATAATATCTTTACATTTTGTTAAAAAATAATAATATAATATTTCAAAATTGCATATTTTAATAATGGTTGACATGGAGCACGTTGTCTTACAAAAACACTATCAAGCACTGCTCATCTATAGGATACTGTTGATCAGCACTTTCTTGTGCATTGGACTGATTCGGTAGTGCTGGATAGCGCCGTCTGCTATCAGGGAGCGCTTGTTGCTGGCATACAAATTTTTCACTACGTCCACTACATGAAGCGGTTTTTTAAGTAAGTTGTTTCCTAGCAAGCGCTATTGTGGCTCGGAAGTGCTTTAGTTAGACAAATTGCTTATGTTTTGGCCTATTCCTTGCATCTACCTTTAATTCTACATGTTTATCAGCCTATTGTAAATAATTATCATCTTTTTCCAAACCAACTCATATTCAGCTTTGTGTTATTTGAAATAAGTTTACTTTAACACGAGACGTACAGAGTGTTGAATTTCACTGATCATAATCGGGGACAAAATTTTTTGAACTTTTTTCAACAAAATGAGAATAATTTGTCTAGTACCAAATTTCATTTGGCAGTTATATTAATACTTAAGTAAATGTTATGATGAAATTACACGATGACAATGCAGAAAATCTTGATCTCAAATATCGTAAAAACCTTCACAATGTTAACTGTATTCAGTTTTACTTTATGAACTGTTTTGAATTCTGTTCATGGTTTTTACAAACCTTTTGAGGCGAATTATCGTATTGAATTACAGCTCTATCCATTAGTTTTAAGCTACAACTGGCCTCGTTCGGCTATTTATACAGCTCAACTTATTCCGTTGATTTTTAATACCATTTTCAAGGATTTTTCTGTTTGAATAGTACTTTATTATGATACTGCGAACGACAATAGATCGCAAGCCTAGAGGTATTAAATACAATAGCTCACCATGTACGTGAGTATAATGGTCTAAACGGATGGCTGCACGCTTTGCATGCCATATAGCTATTGTAGCTGCGACTTAAAATGAAAGAATAGATCCTGAACTACTATTGGAAAACTTTGCAATTATGTTTTAAACTTCAACATTTTGAGTCTGTCTACATAACTGATTTGTGAGTATATTACAGCTCTGTAATTTAATACGACTAAGTTATTTAATGGCTATAAATAGTAATGAAGAATAGTTAAGCGGCAGCGATAGAATGGGCAATGTACACTTATTTGGTTTTAACACGAGCTTGATCATGTAGACTGGTTTAGTGATTACCATGATATGAATGAGTATTATTTAGACTGGTTCTATTGTAATAAGCAATATGGATTTACTTGACATTCGTGAGAGTTGATGGGCAGGTTGGAATTTGATGAAATACGGTTAATGTAATATGGTCAAGTGGAAATATCAATAATACGCTGCAACAAATATTGATATACAGGTATATATGTATTAAACTGAGAGAAGCTGTGAGTAGAGCTACCTGGGTAATAATATAGGTAGCTTGATTGTAACTACATGTTGTAACCAGAGATTTTATATAATTGTGAAATCGTGTTTTACGGACTGGATATGTGGATTTACACGACTGGTTTGATGTTTGGTTATAGGACTAAAAGTAGGTTCATCGCTTATAAACCAAATCACTGTACAACTTATTGGAATACTATACAATTCAACTTGTATGACTTATTGTGACTGAAACATCCAGTGATTTCCTATCACTGTACGACTTATTGCAAGACTATACAATTCAGCGTGTACTCTTATTGCGATTACCAGTAGTTTACTTGTATTGTATAAATGAATTGTCTTGCAATAAGTCATACAGGGATAGGAAATCACCGGATGTTTTAATCGCAATAAGTCATACAAGTTGAATTGTATAGTATCCCAATAAGTCATACAGTGATTTGGTTGATACGCTGTGAGACTCAGACACGATGTGCAGGTTATTTGGACATATCCTGTCGTCCCTGTGAGCCTCTTTATGACAATTGGTCGTACATTATATTGGTTTTTGGTGGAATGATGAATTGGAATTTTATAATATCACTTATATAGTAACTTGATATTTGAGTATAGTCCATGCTTGAATATGGTTAGACGTAAAACATGCTAGTATTTCACATTTAATTGGTAGAAATGAGTGTAATAATAAATTCAAATTTTTAACTTGTATAATTTTATGATCATATCATGATGTTCCATTTTTTGGGAAATAATTTGAAATTCCAGGTTTACAAGTTAAATTACTGGATTGAATTTACCTGCTTGATCATTGGTCAGTAGTAAAACAGTTTATGTTGGTATTTCATGTTTAAAGTTTTACGATACATGAGTATTACATTGTGTATACAAAACATAATACGGCAATATAATACCTGTGTTTATGTCTTTATGAATAGTTTTGAGTAAAAAGGACGTATTTTGCAGGAAATTTATGAGGAAGTTATTGTATGAAAAAGTCAGATTTTTGACAAAAATGATTTAGGGAATATATTTGATGTATACAATGACTAGTTCGGTTAGACTGTAATTTAAAAACTTGTAGTAACTTCGGTATAGTACAGAGAATTTGACTTGATCCTCGACCTTCTCATTAGCATAATTAAACAGCTGATATATTTATATTTATAACCTCGGTTATGTTTTCATCAGCCATGAGCATCAAGAAGACACTCAAGTTTAAATACAAACACCAATCTAGAGGACCAATATTGCACGGTTTGCTGACGAAAATTGATATATTTAACACAAGAACGTTGTGATATATTCATGGCTAAAGGATTCAGACAGATCTACTAAAACCCGTGACGACCTTAATACCCGTGACGGTATTATCACGGGTTGTCACGGGTTTTGTTCACTTGCTGTCACGGGTTTTGTCGTTATCGTCACGGGTTTTGTACAGTATCGTCACGGATTCAGATCAGGTCATTATCTCCTCACTAAAACAGTTTGTTGAAGCTGCGACTGTTGCCCTGTGGTTAGTGTGCTGGATTTGTCACGAGAGGTCATACACTTCCATGAAATTGACAACTTTGTCAAATTTCCTCGGCATATGGAGAAGTTGCTCATTCCTTGTGGAAGGGTAAGAAAGTACTTGTAAGGACATTGTCCAGGAGACATAGTTAGGTGAATTGGTCACCGAATAAATCACTGAAACAATTGTTGAGAAAAGGTATTAAACCCTAATAAACATGGGTCCTATAATTCTCGAATAATCTGGAAATGCAAATTTGCTGCACAAGAAAGAATGAACTTTTCTGTAGAAATTGAAAGTTATATTTGGTGACAAAAATCAAAGAATTGACTAAATTATGGTCATTTGAAATTTTATCCGCTGAATTTTAACAATGTTTGAATTGAGTTTTGTCGAAGGGGTGTGTGCTAATGACACTCGAAAAAGACTTTTGTTTGCAGGATTCGGCATTATATGTATGCCTCACTAGAACCCCTGCATAGACAAACAGTTTGTAAATATTTCATGTCTTTTTCCTTCAGGATGTAGATGGTTCTATACTGCATGTTTTGTGAGAAGACGTTTATTTCATTTACCAAACTGAGAAATCATACATGTAAAACTGATCAACCTCTACACAAACCTTGGATTCCAGATCATCAGAAAATATCACCATACTTTCAATTAGAACAAGAGAAGGAGAATTGGCTTGAGCAGCTTTTCAAACGAGTAAGTTACTTCCCTTTGTAAATAAAATGAAAGTTGACTGGACCCTTTGAATAAGACTTATAAACTGGTGAGTTGACTTGATTTAATAAGATATAGTCGCCACTTTTGAAATATGTGCGTGTGTGAGCGTGCATACATACAATTTTGTCTGGACCATTACTTTGTCATGCATTGACCAATCTTGCTTCTATTTGGCATAACTGTTAAGTTTCATGAGAAGGTGTGTCATGCTCAAACGCAAATTTCCTTTAAATGTTAGGTATTGTAAAATCCAATACAAAATTATGAAATGACCTTTGAGATTCAGCCCCTAATAGAACCCTTAATTTTGTCTCTGATCTCATCTGATTACTTGAATTATTATTATTATCATCAACAGGCACAGTCTGCATTATTGGAAAGTAAGATAACAGAAGAAGACATCATGGAGGAACGTTCGGGTGAAACAAACACCAAGTATGAGTATACCATAGAGATGAATGATAACATTGATGCTGAAATGATTGAAAATAATCCAGAATTAAGTAAAGTTCTTGTTGAATCAAAAGAAACATTCGTGATGCAGAGAACCCCTGAGAAATCAGAAGAACAAAAATCAGACTTTGTATACGTACTTGAAGATAGAACTAAAGTCAAACAGGAAGTTGTAACTAGTCACGAAGTTTCGGCCGTTCTTGATTTAAGTGGAAGTAATAAACGGAAAAGAAAATCAGAATGTTTGAGTGAATTACCAAGTTTGGAAGAATCCAAGCTTGTTATAGTTGAGCAAGATATTGATGAAAACCATGACAACAGTAAGGATTGTGAAGGAAGTCAACCAAACAAAATTCATGTGACAGATCAAATGATTTCTGAAAGGAATTCGGATGGTAAAATGTCTCCCGATAGTGGATTCGGAAACCTCAATGGTGATCTAAGCGATGATGGTGCGCTTGATTTCAGTATGTCTAAGCTAGACACGACAAAACCATCTTCACCGGAAGTTTCACCAGACGTTAGTGGTGTGCTTGATTTCAGTACACCTAAGATAAAATCCAACGAAACAGTGAATATAAAGTCAGAACTCGGAACACCTATATCCACAATAAGTTCACCTACCTTGCAGTCATTCTCTTCACCAAAAGTTGAATTTAACACTCCACCTATATCTGCTGTCACTGCCGTACCTTCAAGTAGTTCATCACGAAAAAACAGAAGAAAGCGATCTGTACCTGTAAGGTGTGAAAGAAATGAAGAAGTTAGTGATATTACTGATATAATACAAGATTACGCTGTTGAACCTGAACTGGTTCATAAAACTGTGAAGAGTGAGGGAAATATCACAAATGAACATCCAGTGAATAATGTGAAAAGTGTTGAACAGGGGGTACCTGTCGACCTTACACCAAAAGCTATGACCAAACCTTTAACCTTACACAGCACTCCAAAAGAAGCTTCAAGACCTTCACCTGTTGACTTGAGTGCCAGAAAGTCCCCGGAGATGGTTAAACCAATAGTTAAACCAGAACCAGTCACTCCAGTAGACCTGTCAGCAGCTAATGTCAAAATGAACAATATGAAAGCTGCACCAATGATGCCTGGTGTTAACTTTCCGGGTTTACTAGGGGGTAATCCTTACGATCCACTACAGATGCGACAGATGTTCGAGATGATGTATCGAATGTCACCGAACCATAACATGGTCCAAGCTCAGCTGATGCAATTCCACGCCCTTCTACAAAACTCAATGATGAACAACAGACTCGCACAAATGAATAACTTGAACACACTGAAATCTGCAGGCGCAGTTAAGAATGACAAAAATGACAATATTATTAAAACCGAGAATGATTCATCGAATGATAGTGTTGACCAAGAACTTCAGAAATATAGTATGAACTTTATGCAGACTAATGGTATGTTGAACAATACGTTTACCCCACCAGGAATGAAACCTATGATGACTGGTCAAATGTTTACACCAAGTCCGGTAAATTCAGGACGTGGCAAACCAGGACGCAGAAAAACTAAAGACACTTTGTTGACTCCTGAATCGAGCCCAGCATCTCCAAAAATAGAAAGCAAGCTTCCCCCCATTGACCTTGACCCTAATTCAACCCCAGAGCAAGTTGTTGAAACCTTGAAAAAATACTTTCTCATGATGCCGAATACGGACGCTACCGGACCGATAGATGATGTCGCGAGATTCTTCGTGAAAGACAACGACCAAATACAGCTTATTGTCGATACTTTGTTGAACGTCGGAGTGCTCGATGTACACCAGCACGAGATACATGGAAGCGACCCAGTGTATAAATATATCTGTCGAGTTTGTAACCAGACCTTCTTCCATGTGGAACATTTAACCAAACATGCAAAGAAACAACATATTGTGAAAAAATACCAATGTACCGAATGCGATAGGTAAGATCTATTTTTATATCAACCATCTTATATCATTTACTTTTGTGAAGTTTCGCTATAAATACAAGTAATTTCACGGGTTTGTCAAATTTGAATTTCAACTGAATCCCCTCAAATCTGATTATCTTACAAATGTCACAATCTGGATTTTATGCACTGGAAAGAATGAACTTTTCTGTAGGTAATAAAAGTTATTTCATGAAAGTTTTGTGGAAATGTATTAACTTTGTTATGGTTACTTGAAATTTCATAAGCTGAATTGTTACAATTACAATAATGAACACTGTTTGAAACTTAAATTTGATGTAGGAATGTGCAAGATTGGGCATTATACTTCAGCAAGACCCCCGAATATTCAACAATAGATAGAATACTAGTATATGTGATTGTTTTTACTATTACCTATAAACTGTATAACATTCATTCATTCAATATCAATCTGGTTTGTTTTTCAGATCCTTCCATGATGCAGGTAACTATCGACAACACATGCGTGTCCATGATGAAAGCGATATACCGTATGAATGTGAGGTGTGTAATCGAAGATTTCGACATAAATGTACGCTGAAAGTTCACATGAGAATACACACAGGGGAGAAGCCATTTAAATGTGACGTTTGTGGGGTAAGTTAGTGGACTTTTGATTATTGTTATCCCCCCACCAAAGTGGGTCATATCTGCAGAGTTATTGCCCCTGGACTGTTGAAATTTAATAAAATTGGCTTCTGTCGTCCATGATTTGAAAGTAATTGTGCTACAGTCATCAAACTTCATAGGACTATTAGCAAGTGGGGCATTCGTGCCCTATGGACACATTTCTAGTTATTAATGCTCAAAGCTGCACTTAACATTTGTCGATGTGCTGCTTGCTATGTTAATTTGTTTTGATAACTTTAGTTTTTACACCTATAGTGGAATTTGAACTCGCACTTTTTGGCAACCCTAAATTCATAGCATTTAGCCTCCTGGTTAAAGCTCATTTCAATAATTTACAAATTCAATTACTTTTCTTATTAGTTATTATTTATTAGCAAACTGAAACTTTAATTGTTTTTATTGTATATTTTTCAGGCAACTTTCAAAATCTCCTCCGGACTTCAAACACACATGAGGAAGCATACCGGTGAGACACCGTACGCATGCGAGTTCTGTGACCTTCGCTTCAAATGTCAGAGCAACCTTAAACAGCATCTATTCCAACATACGCAAGTACGACCATTTCCTTGTGATATCTGTGGTAAAACTTACAGTAGAAAATCCATCCGGGACGCACATCTACTCACCCACGCCAAGGAGTACATTAAAAACGGAATTACCGATATATCCCAGATCCCATTGGCTGGAAATCTGTCACAGATCCCTATGGCTGGAGACATTTCCCAGGTACCGATGACAGTCGGTGGTGGAATGGAATAAATTCAGAACTGAAATGATTTAATTCAGGCACCTGGAAAGGGGGTTAGCGTATTCTTTCTGCATGCCTTGGTGATAAGCATAACCTATAATGAAATGAACCCAGTCCAATTTTACTACATTTCCAATTTATTAATGTTGCAAAATGTATTATACTAAAAGTTGTATTGATACCAAGTGTCCTGAAATTGGTTGTTTCATTAAATAAAGGCTATAGGAGACTGCGAAATTTGACCTTGGTGCGTTCAAGGTCAAAGGTTTCAGTTTTGAAGATCAGAAGTTTGACCTCTTACTTTCAAGGTCAAAGGTCACCACATGGAGAGTGATTAGGAGGTTGATCTTGTTACTTTCAAGGTCAAAGGTTACTATTTAGGAGATTAGAAAGTTTAACCTTGTGGTTTTCAAGGTCAAAGGTTACAGATTTTATTGAAATCAAAACTTACACATCAAACATACATTATTATTATATTTGTAAAGTATTTTATCTTGTAATTAAGATCTATATGACAATCCATGTTATTTGCGCATTTTACTTTTTGAAATCCATTGTTTATATTTGACCTACATTTCGTGCAATTATGTTTTTTGATGGCATTTAATCAAGGATTTACTGACAATAGTTTATTTGTTTAATTTTTTGTGTTATACATGAAATACTCATTTTGCATGTGTTTAATTTTAATTAATAAGGCCACATTTATTTCAATTATTAGGTTTATGGGATGTTTTTTTTAAATTCTGCTGTTGGGGGGAGCGAAAGGAAATTTAACAAGAGAGCGAAAAGAACCCTAGTTCACTTACCTGCCATTATGTGAGGTAGCTAGGGCTCTAAAAGCGCCTCTTGTTACTTTTCTATCCCCACCTCATTACAACAAAATTTTCCTATAAATTAAAAAAAATGAAAAAAATGTGGCCTAAACTGCTCAATGTAACTTAATGCACCAGATGATACAAGTTTGTATTGTATTACATTTATTGTAAATTTTAGCAATAATCTTGGTATAATACTTACCATTGTACCATAATATACCATATACTCACTTTCTTTGACATATCACATAATTTGACAATTCATTATCATTCCTATAAATACATTATATTTTGTATTTGAATCTTAACAAAAAATCTGTGATATTTTTTTAAAAAGTATTAAGGAATATTTTTCTCTTGTGTACATTCCGCAACTAGTTATTAAAATCTGATTTATATATATATAACTATTACATTATAGTGTGATTGGTTGTGCAGAAATATTCTTCATTAAAATTTTACAGTGAAGATCACTATATGATTTTTCTACGGCTGGATATCAAGGAATTACCATTTTCTTTTATGAAAAATACTCAAGAAATAATTGCAAATCATGTTTGTACTAAAAAGGGAATTTATTTATAAAAAAAATAATATTTGCAATGGGTCTTGATGCTCATTATAAACATAGATATGAACATACTGTTAAGTAACAATTTGTTTTTCCAACATGTCAGTCATTAAGACTTTTTCTATTTATTTGTTATAAGATAGATGCATAGTTTATTGTATTGTAAATATGTGAATCTCGAAATCCCAAATATGCCTTAAAGTGATTATTTTACATTTTTTCTATATTTTTTGTTTCTAGGAAACACTTTCCTAATGCATAATGATACTCATGAATCTCCATTATTGTTATCTTGTTCATCAAATAATTGATGAAAATTTCCATTTTATTCTATGAAATAAACTCGCATATTATTTATAATAAATGATAAAATAGTCTAAGGGAGGTAATTTCAAAATTGGTATTTTACGTAGTTATCTCCCTTGCATTAATCAGTAGTCTAGGGAGGTAATTTCAATATTGGTATTTTTTGCAATTGTCTCCCTTGCTTCAAGATATGTTTTTAGTTGGATGCAAAAATAGAAAATTATGAAAATTGGGTATATTTATTTAGTGATAATAAAAATGTGTTGAAAATGATATTAAAAGTGAGATTTTAAATTGTTCTATGAAAATATTTCAAAATACTCAACGTTCATTCTGAACATGAACTCAGATTAATGTGAGGTCCTGTTTTTAATCGTTCATAAATAATTGTTTTATTAAATGTTAAATATTCAGTATTACATATTGACAATCAAGATTTTTTATTCATTTATGACACAAATTTTAGTTTGACTGCAAGTGTAATGAAACCAAAATAATGATTATAGATTTTATACTTGGTATCAGAAAATGTCATAGATTTTAGGGGTGAGAGATGGATATATACATGCATTTCCCAGAATGTGTTTATTTGAACAAACAAATTATCGCTATGGCAACCTAGTTCTTGTCACTTATTTCAAAAAGTTTTTGAAAACTTTCTAAAGTGACCTAGTACAGATATAATTATATGAAATGTTGGACTCAAAACTAAGGTAACTGATTATTTATTGAATTTTGAGTTACATTTGTTTTGCACAAAACTTTTTGAATCATATTTAATAGGACAAGATAAATTGAAACTCTGGCAGTATGACTGTGTTTTCATACTGTTGGCAGTTCTTCAGCTTGTCTTATGTGTGTCTTGTACTTTGTATCCTTAAGTAAGTTTTTGGTATCCATGGATACACTATAAAACATTTTGAAATAATTACATGTAATAATGTTGTCTTGGTGAAATTAAAGCATATTTTATATCAATATATTCATGGCACCGGGCAAGGATAATTGTTGCGATGGGATAGTCGAGTGGTCTGAAATGTACTTTGCATCGCAAGGCGATGACACCCTTTAGTATACGTTCGAATCCCACATTTGGTGCAAACTATTTAATGAATGTCAAGGCAGAGCAATTATAATGGATCTGGTATGAACTATATCTTCAACAAATGGCATCTCTTATCATGAATTTCAGTTGGTAAAATTGTCTATAATTTTATGGTAAGTTTTGTTGAATGTAGATTGGTTTATTTTAGTGTCTGTTTGTTTTGCAGTCTTGAACAAATTTTTATTTTTCTCTTCTTGTTTGGTCTGAAAACTATGTTTGACTGGTTCACAATTTATTGTCTTCAATCTATGTCAAATGTTTCCTAAGTTCACAAAACCAGTCTGCTTTTTTGAAAATAATCTTTTGATTGCTAGCTTAAGTACCAAATGTGTTTTTATTTTAGGGAATTATTTGTACATGCACCATTTTCATGTTCTAAAGAGCTGATTCATTTGTGTTTTATTTATTTTGTTGTTTTAACAACTAACTCGACTACCAAAACTATACTCAGTGTCTTTACTATGACCTTTGATACATATAACATCTATTCATGCATATATTTTTGTTTCATTTTCATTATTTACCCAATGATGCAATAGTTGATTGATTGAACTTTTTCTTAAAGTTCACCCAGGTTTAAAACCTTGTGTGAGATTTAATCTATTCAAATCAAAATAAAAAATCAAATTAGTTTTTATTTTGAGATATACAGTCAATGTTTATGTTTCATTTATTGACTAGAAAACTGCTCAAAACTTGCATTATAGTTTTATTATATTTTATTTTAATTAAATACTACATAGTTATATATTCAATCTGAGATTTATCTTATTTGCATATGCAAATTGATCTGACTTGTATATTTAAAGTGACCTTGTTTACTTATGCACAATTATCTAATTTGCATAATTAATGCAACAGTTTTAAATTTGTATTCTAATTTACATGGTTTATGCAAAAAGATATTACATTATTTGCATATAAATGTTAACATACTCAAATTGACAAAATTGTGAAATTCTTTAACACAAACATGTTTGTTGGTAAAATATAGAAATTTTAACTTTCTCAAACTAAACATGCTCATTTGTATATAAAATGCTAATAAAACTGTTCCTTCTGTTTTTAAAATCGTTCATTTGATCATTCTGATGTTATTAGCCAGTTTTGATATTATTTTTTTAACTTGCCCGTATATTGCATTTAGTTTTGTTGACATCTTCATATGATTGTTGCTGTATACATATCGAAGATGGGTGCTGTCTAGAAATGGTGTTGAACAGAACAGAATGAAGCATTTACTTTGCATTTTCAGTTACCATTAGTAATGGCTTGTAAATACATGTGCTCATTTGTCATATGTACTTCAATACCAATAAGTGCCTGCATATGAATATGTATAGAGTTAATGCCAAGTAAGCATGTTTTACATATGAATATGTATAGAGTTAATGCCAAGTAAGCATGTTTTACATATGAATATGTATAGAGTTAATGCCAAGAAAGCATGTTTTAATGATGACTTTGTATGCGTCTATTATGCAAACAAATTAACCTGGTCCTCAACCATTAATGCATGAATATATTACAAGCTTACAGTATGGAATGCAAGAAAGGCGTGCCTTGTCGGAGATTAAGATTGGTTATTCCTAAAACTCCCTACGTATGAAAAAACAAATGCCGAAATTAAATCTTAGACAAGAAACCAACCATTAAATTTTTTTCCAAGGATCGCGTTAATTTGTTTGTACTATAGATATATTTTAATGAGAAGTGGTTACCATATTTTGGCTTATTTTCATACAATTTTCTACTCAAAACTTACATGACATTATCAATATGTATAAAGATTGTTTACTAACAGTTTATGTTTGTTTAATATGTATATTCAAAGCATTTTTTGTGTTTATAGTATTTTAATAGAAAAAAATGCATAATACATCTCAAACTAAACCTATTTGTTTGTTATTATTTATCTTTGGTAATTCTATGTACACTTGTGTAAATGCAGCAATATTCATACACAACCAGCAGTTTTACTGAGACACACATAGAGGAAAACAAAGGTGTGCTAGAATTATCACAAAAGCACAGCTAGGGCAAATAATGCAATAGCATTCTGATGATGAAAGTAGTGTGACGGCTTCCGTGTTATCTGTGTTGTCAAATGCGAAATATTGGCTATTGTAGAATCGAAATAATAAAGCATGGTCATTTCTTCGGTGGTGTCATTAAATCACTTATGCGATGATTTCATAGACATTTGAATATGGCTCCACAGCTTGGATGACTGCTGCAAAGACAAACCAACAATCGCTAGACAAAATCCAGAACCAGGCGTTAAGAATCATAACTGGAGCAATGCGGACAACCCCAATTAAGGCCATGGAGGAAGTCACTGCCATTCCACCTCTAAGTAAAAGAAGAGATGCAAAAGCTCTAATGCAAGGCAGCAAATACCAATTCTTGCCAGACCACCCCATGAAATCAAGGCTTGATGCACCAACCAAAAATCGTCTGAAAAGGGGAAGCTTTGTACATGAAACAAAGAAGTTGACAAGAAAATATGCTGCCAGCCTTGGACCTCCAATGTCTACTCTGGATTGGTCGGAAGCAATGGAACCATCAAAGTATGACCTGTCAAATATCTACATAAGCAAGAAGGTACAAGGGCTACAGTATGATGTGGAAGATGAAACATCCAGAAAATTCCTGACACAAGCCATGATCTCAGAAGACTACCCTTCTGAGACATGGACCCATGTGTACACGGACGGCTCAGCAACAGCTGCAAACAAGATGGAGGTGCTGGAGTTTTCATCCTACATACATCGGGTGTGTCTGAGACAGTAAGCCTACCAACAGGAAAGCACTGTACAAATTACAAGGCAGAAGTGGGTGCCATCATGCAGGCAACCAAAACTATAGAAGAGTCCGAAGAGAACTGTGAACAGGTGGTTATACTGACTGATGCTTTATCCGTCCTCGATGCCTTAACAAGTGCCAAACTACCTTCACTTGCCAGGGAACTACACATACTCAGCAAGAAACGAAGAGTGTGTCTTCAATGGATACCCGCACACTGTGGTGTTCCTGGAAATGAGACGGCAGACAGACTGGCAAAAGAAGGAGTGCAAGGCAACCAACCGCTGAATAACATCTTGCATGAAGAAACGCTCACCATGATTAAGTCACTTGCAAGAGCACAGTCACCAAAAGACGACTACCATCTGCTTGAACGATGGGAGCAAGTGGTTATATTCAGACTTCGCACAGGACACAACAGGCTCAATGCCCATATGTACGAAAAACTGAAGCTGTCCGAAACACCAAAGTGCTCCTGTGGTGTGACAGACCAGACAACAGAGCACATACTCCAACAGTGCCACCTGTATGAACCATCAAGAAAACGTATATGGCCAGTTTCAACCACCCTAGACAAGAAACTCCATGGCAAGAAGGATGACCTCAAGAGGACTGCTTCCTTAATCGCTATGACCTGGGTGGTTGTGTAGACAGTGAACGAAAAGAAGAAGAAGAGACTTATGCGATGCACTTGTGATTTAATAACCATGCGTCCAAACTCGCTGCACTGCACCAAAGACCAAAATGATACTAGTATCAGAAAAACATGATTTAAAAGTTTTTCCATTATATGGTGCACAACATCTGGGGTCCTACTGTCACAGCTTGATTTGTAACCGTGCCATTCAAATTTGATTCGTTGAGAATTTGACTACAATGTTGATTTGAACCTCCACATGTGGAGAAGTGGCTGATCCCTTGTGGAGCAGTAAGTTAGTACTGGCCCCGATCTCCTGAAGCATCTCAATATGAGAAAAATCCCGGCTCAAATATTGTCACATGTCGTTTAGTGAATTGCCATGTGAGACTGCACTCAAAACTGTTATCACAAAAAAGAAACATTATTTTTGTGTTAATTACAGTAAAATGTCAGATTTGTCTGTAACTCCAACTCTTATTTGACCAAAATCACAATTTGAGATGAGATTTCTGCTTGAGATGCTTCGGGAGATCGGGGCCTGGTTAGGATACAGTGCAGGAAAACTGGTAAGAGGAATCTGCCACCTTATATAACTGAAACTTTATAGAGAAACGTCATTAAACACACACAAACAAATCGCTGGCTTAGAATGAAAGGTCTAAGTGCTACAAGACCCAAAGATATTTGACATGTGCATAACAATCATACATCAGGAAAATCGGATCAGGTTGACCAAACTGAAGTTGAAAAAGCTTGTTTTTCCGTAAGTAAAGAGTACTTTTCAAGCAGTATGTTCTTGTTTTCTCAAAATAGCGTTTTTGTACTTACAACCTTGTTCTAAACCAGTGGTTTCGAGTAAGGCACAATGCCCAATCCAGAAAATAAGATACACAGGTTGGTCCAGTGTCAGGAAAAAGGGGTCATATAGTCTCTGTTGTTTGGTACACAATACATAAGTGAAGTTCCAGCACTTTAAAATAAGTAAAATTCATTTACGGAATTAATTAACACAATGCACGCTATTACAATCATATTACCGATCACATATTAACAAACATACATGTTATACAATCATATTACAGGTCACATATTAACAAACATGCATTTAATATAACAATCATATTACAGGTCACATATTAACCAACATGCATGTCATAACAATCATATTACAGGTCACATATTAACCAACATACATACTATATAACAATCATATTACAGATCACATATTAACAAACATACATGCTATAACAATCATATTACAGGTCACATATTAACAAATATTCATGTCATTACAATCACATTACAGATCACATATTAACAAACATATATGTCATTACAATCATATTACAGGTAACATATTAACAAACATATATGTCATTACAATCATATTACAGGTAACATATTAACAAACATATATGTCATTACAATCATATTACAGGTAACATATTAACAAACATATATGTCATTACAATCATATTACAGGTAACATATTAACAAACATATATGTCATTACAATCATATTACAGGTAACATATTAACAAACATATATGTCATTACAATCATATTAAAGGTAACATATTAACAAACATATATGTCATTATAATCATATTACAGGTAACATATTAACAAACATATATGTCATTACAATCATATTAAAGGTAACATATTAACAAACATGCATTTAATATAACAATCATATTACAGGTCACATATTAACAAATTGACGATTATAGTTTTGACTCAAACACATAATTATTACAAAACAGTCATTCACCAAACCATTAATGTATGAATAACGCACACTATTAACAAACATGGTTTGGAATACTCTGCTAGATATAATTTTTATACTTCTATTATAGTGAAATCATGCATTTTTTCCTTGGAGTAGGAACAGGTGCTTTCTTTGTCCAAGGCCTTGTTTGAACTGGTGACGATCCAAACTCTTTATGGAATACTTCAATGTCTTCGTTTTCATATTTACCTTCATTGGCCTCTTCAAACATGTCAAGCTCTTTATGGTCTGAAAGAAGTAATGTTAATTAGTCCCCTACCGGTTTTTGACCAGAGGGGACTATAGGTTTGCCCCCTGTCCGTCAGTCCGTCCGTCAGTCCGTCCGTCAAAAAAAATGGATCCTGACATAACTCAAACAGTTTCCAAGCTTGGTTTATGAAACTTGGTATGTGGATAGAGGGCAATAAGGGGATTATGCATGTCTAAAAATATTTTGATTCTGACAAAAATTGTGGTTGCTATGGCAACAGAAACATTGAAAATTACTTCAAACCGATAGGGGACTTCCGTATTGCTTGCAATTCTCAATTACTTGTTCTTATAAGTTTTAATATGTTGTTTGCGTCATTTTATTAAACTGTCTCTTATACCTAATCAAAGACCTAAATATACAAACTGGGTATCCATTAAAATTAGAAGATGAGGTATCATTTTAAAGCTGAATAATAAATCTATTGCATAAACTTATTAGTTTTTTGCCTATGAGTATTAAAAAGGAGATATAAGGTTTTAAGAGCAAACAAGATTTCGCGAGATTTCAGAAGACCTAGGCGAGATATTATGAGATTTGATACATTTTTCCTATCTTTGAATATTTAGGTCTTTGACATAACCTAGATGATACCTTGTCCAGCAGAAGCAAGGGCGGATTTAGGGGGGGGGATAGCATACGCTGCCTATTGAAATTGAGGGTGCTGCCTCATAATTGAGAGTGCTGTCCCTGGCTGAATTGTTATCTTTTAGCCAAATGAATGTCAGTTGCATTTTTTAGGCTTTATATCTATTGTAATTTTTATTTGGGTTTTATGTTCTATTGTCTATGTGACAGCGTAACGTCCTTCAGTTGGTCTATATTCATAGTCACACGTGTTGTATACACAATGTAAGAAAAATGTGTATGCATGGGCCAGACACATATCTACAAAGTTCAGGGACAGGCAGATCTTCAAAAAGCTCTTAATTAATGAGACTTACTTCTCCTAGCTACGTTCATATTATATATCATTTATATGTACATGTACAATGTACATATAATTTGCCAGTCTAGTGTATGCTAATTTAACGTTCTGTGATCTAGGTACCTATTTTATGTATTCAACCTATACATAGTTACATACAGCATAACCTTTGTAAAGCAACATCCTTTGGGAGCTGAAAATATTGGCAGTTGTGTTGAGGTTGTTTCTCTATAGAGGTTAAAATTATAGTAAAATATCAGCTTAGGATAATTGTTAAGGTGCTGTTATATAGAGGTTGTTGCTCTAAAAAGGAATGCTCTGGAGAGGTTGTATTGTATACATACTCATAACTCTTATCATTTCCATTTCTGCTACTTTTTGCAGACTATCTGCAACTTCATGACAGCTGGCCTCTTTGAGTGCTTTGATAAACAACATATACCAGTTGCCATGTTTACGTGTAATCCTGTCTAGCAACAATACAGCTCCAGCATAATTACCATTGTTTTTACATTCACATAATATGTTGTCTCTATCCGTGTCACTGAGAAGTTCATTGGCTATCAAAAATGGTATCAGTTCTGGTGGAGAGATCATTCTCGCGATCTCAGGTGTGTGTCGTTTTATATACTCTTGTTGATGCCGCTGGTTAATAGATATGTAACCTTTGATGGTATCAACTATATACGTATAACCTGAAATATGGGGTTCCAGTTTAATCAAGTTAGTTTATTAATATTTTATTGCATGCATTTCAGGGGCGTAGCTAGCGGTATTTGAATGTGTACGCAAGATGGCTAGGGGGTCTGGGGTCATGCTCCCCCTGAAAAATCCCCCCCCCCTTAGGGCTTAGGCATCAGTTTGTATTTCATTATTCGATTATTTAATTTTTCACTTTTTGAGCAGCATGTGTACGCAGCTGCGTATTCTGCGTACAGGTAGCTACGCGCCTGCATTTTTTAACGACAGTTCATTTAGTTAGCACACACAAACCTGCTTGGAAAGAGTCAAAGCATAACAACAGAGTACACCAGAGAACTATTTAGAATAACTACGATATGAACCGGCCTTGAATGATTATTGCACATTGCAGGCCTGTCGAGTCCTGTTGGTCACATAAGCAGAGAATTTTGATACCTTCTTTAATGTGTCTGACTCAAGTATGTTAAAGCATTGAAATAAATCATATAAACATACCAGAAGCCTTTAAAGCGTCAATGAATTTTTGCCATTTCTGGGGTTCTTCACTGTTTTCTATTTCTTCCAATAACCTAACAACGGCTGTCTTCTGTGAGCCATGTTTCATTTCTTCATAAAACCGATCATGGTTTTCTATATATTATAAACAGTTACAGTTTATTTGATACTCTCAGCACATAGTACATGTAATATGAGGTGGTAAAATGATAACAAAGTACATATAAACATATGACAAGGCTGTGTGGTTGAAAAATAGGTAACAATAGAGTGGAATCAATGTGGTTAGAAAAGGTAACAATAAGATGGAATCAATGTTACAGTATAAGAGTTGAGTTGCATTGTATATGCAGATGGTTCAGTGAATATAACAATGTATAGACGTTTTAGCCAGGTGGCTTGAAACAATTGTTAATATATTTTATATAAATTTTGTCAGATTATTTAACCTTAGTGGTTCTGTATCATTCATAATATTATAATAAGTATAGATATTCTTGTTATGTATTATAGCATAAAAACGGTGATTTTGCCCATACGTTAACGGGACGAAAACCATGCTTAAACATAAAGATTCACGCGAGAACGCGCTGTTAACGTCCAGTTTTACGTATGCTCATTTCAGGGCCTCACCGACGAAAATAAACGATTTTACAGCGTCTTATGAACTTCAATTCCCATTTTATTTGTAACTACTAATTAATTTTCTATAAGATCTAATTAACAAATTTAAACAAACCCGCATTTTCCATGTTTTCTTGGTATTTGCAGATCCCGGAAGTCGACGCTCATAACAAAAACTGTTATGACGTCACGTTTATTTTCGCGACGTTACGTTTGTTTACGCGACGTCGCCACAAAATCTCCCGCCAAAATGTAATTATTTCCAAATACAAACACTTAAATTGATGTTTTGTATGCTATAATAGCGTTTACGTATGCTTTTTCGTGCTATAACATCTGCAGAGTCCATCGGGCTTGGGCACCAACCGTCCCTCGGGACTCTGCAGATGTTATAGCATGAAAAAGCATGCGTTAACCCTACATTTTAATCATTGGGAGCAAATGTTTTCTAGCAGCAGAAAAATGGGAACAATTGAATAAATAATGAAATTCATCACCAATTTCATTTAAATTACATGCGTTACATTTTCTTAAATTGCGGTCGATGTTTTGCCAGCATAGTATTTCTATTGGTAAATGGTGATTTGATGTTCGGAATTTAAAGATAATTTTAGCATTATAGTCTGTAAGTATATTTATGTACGGCTCAAGGCAGTGGGTTTGTTTGTAGAGCCTATTGTTGAGACATTTCGATTTCGTTTGAATATAATCATGCCAGATTTGGTTATATTGGTCGCACAGAGACTGGTTTAGTTTGGCTAATAAATGTTCTTTTGAGTTAATGTATATTTGGTTGTGCCATACGTAGCTTAAGCCACATTCATCAAGGATACTTTTTACATTATTAAGCCATTTGTATTGATTGCCATTCATATCCCAGTTATTAAATCAAATATTGTATAATTTAGATAAGAGTTTGTTTCTATTACTAAGGTAAGGTATACCAGAAACCAATTATTCTCTTCTTTATAACGATAGACAGTGGATAGTGGCCCAGTTCGCCATAGAGCATTACATGTGGAGTACCTTTTTTAACTTGCATAACTCTTTTTAAGAAATCAGTATGAATGTACTTTTTTCGAAAATTGAGACATCGCCGTAGCCCCAGACTTCGCAACCATATGTTAAAATAGGTTACCGTACAATTGTGTTATCAAACAGTTTTAATTGGCAATCTATTGAGAGGTCTAAATTTCTTATGTTTGTGTACAGGGCAAACAGAACTTTCTTGTCTTGGTCAATTACATGATTTTTTGCATCATTGAATTGTCTATTTTTTGAGAACAGGACTCCTAAGAATTTAAAAGTATCAACTATTTCTAGCGCAAAATAGTCTATACATGTACATATATTTCCTCGTCTTCCTTTTCTATCTCCAAATACAAGCACTTTGGAAATGTCAAAATTTATGTTTAGATTCCATGTTTTACAGTATGTTAAGAACGTGTTTAGTAGATCAGACGATTCATCTTCAGATTTGCAAACATAACTGTGTCATCTGCGTACAATAAGACGCTCATTTAATGAATATGTCAGAGTATTCATTATTAAGAGAAATACCCGCACCAGTATGGTTGAGCATATAATTTTCTTAATCGTTCAGGAATAGAGTAAACAGTAGAGGAGATAGGTTTTCATGTAATGCCATACTCATAGAGTAAAGGGTTGCTAAGCGCCGCCTCCCCCCCCCCCCCCCCCTCTGCCGAAGCATATAGGTAATTGTTCTTTTGTTCTATGTGAAAATGTATTTTTCATGCTCGTTTCACTCACAAAATAACTTCAGATTCGCTCGCTCAATTTTGTCAATATTAATGGCCCACCTAACACCAAATCCTAAAGCCGTCCCTAACCTGTATTTGCAAGTCGAATCTGAACGCCATCCGATGATTGGTCGCTGTAGTTTTGCCAGGCAAACTTTGACTGGTAATTAAGGGCATTTTAGACTTTTTGAGGACTTTTCAAGTACATTTTTTCCATTTTCAAGGACTAAAAATTGTGTTTGTCATGGCTAAAAATATATAATGAAATAATGACAGAAGCAATAGCAATTTGGTCATTTGAACCTGTAACTGTTAGATCAACTGTTGTTCACGAACAGCGCGCTCCACTATTCGCAGTGCCATGCTAGGACAGTATAATCATTATATATTCAAAACAAAATGCTTCATATCAACAGCATTACCCTCTGCTGTGTAGAGGGTGGGGCTTCTAAGTCGAAAAAGGGAGATAATTTGGACAAATTGCAGGACAATAACCTACTCATGTGTAGGTCCTTGGGTCATGAAGGTGAACAAATAAGCCTTTCTAAGTCCAAAAGGGGGCATGATTTTAACAAAATGTCACATATTAATCTACTCCTGTGTAGGGGTTAGGGTCATAATGGTGAACAAGTATGCACGGTATCAAAGCAATATAACAATGCACTTTGAAGATATAAGAGATTAAAAAACTTGTATCTAAACTTTAACATTTGCATTTTCAAGTCTAAAAGGGGAATACTTTTAACAAAATGCTTGATATAGTTACGAAAAAACTTGCACATAAACTTTAACATTTGCGCTAAGTTGAAAAAGGGACATTATTTCACCAAAATGCTTGAAAGGGTTACCTACCCATATTTAGGGGTTGGGGTAATGATGGTGAACAAGTATGCAAAGTATCAAAGCAATATGTCAATGCACTTTGAAGATATTAGAGGTTAAAAAACCTGTACCTAAACTTTAACATTTGCACTATTTGCACCAAGTAGAAAAAGGGGGCATAATTTCAACAAAATGCCTGATAGAGTTACCTACTCCTGCATATGGGTTTGGGTTATGATGGCGAACAAGTATGCTAAGTATAAAAGCAATATCTTAACGAACTTTGAAAATATAGGAGGTTAAAAAACCTGTACCTAAACATTAGCAAAAGTGTTACGCCGACGCTCGGGTGACTGCAATAACTCCTCTTATTCTACGAATAGTAGAGCTAAAAACATAATATGCAATTTAACTTTTTTTTTTCAAGTTTTTCAAAAACATTTTTTTGGGTAATGACAAAAAAATTTGCAGGAGGGTCTGAGTAACGAAAGGTAAAAGAACTTTGTCCTTACCTATGAACCACAAGTATGGAAGTACATCATGTAACAGTAGATGTTGGACAATTAATGATTTGTTGACTTGAATCATTTCACCATATTCTGTATAATTCATATCCTCTTCCCCCACTTGAACTTTGCTTTCCAAAGGTACTACCGGTACTAGTTTAAAGACTCCGGAAAGACTTGTACCGTGCGTCTGCTGACTGAGGGATGTATCGTGGTGGTTCTCTTCCCCAACTTGAACTTTGCTTTCCAACGGTACTACCGGTACTAGTTTAAAGACTCCGGAAAGACTTGTACCGTGCGTCTGCTGACTGAGGGATGTTAGATCGTGGTGGTTCTCTTCCCCAACTTGAACTTTGCTTTCCAACGGTACTACCGGTACTAGTTTAAAGACTCCTTCACCTGTACTGTGCGTCTCCTGACCAAGGGATGTATTGTGTGGGATCATGGGAACATTCCTTGGACCAGAGTATGACAGTAGTGTATGTGGGTCTGTGCCATCTATGCTTGACCATATCAGAATTCCCTTTCATAAAATCATGAAGAAGCAATATAATATGGTATAGAACAAGACTGTAATCAATAAACCCTTATGCCCCCATGGAAACCATGTCAATAAAAGAAGCTAAGTCAATCAGGGGTCATAATTCTGTTAACATGTTGGATAGTGTTACATGGCTTTTGAAGTTTGAAAGCAATGCATTGAAGATCTTTGCTTGATATAGGTAATGGAGAGTATTCAAATACATTTACAACATCCATGCAAGTATGAAAGCATTGTAGCGAGCCATATTAATGTAAGACGAAACAGTCAATTTGTGTTAACCAGGGACGGACGAACAAACAGATGGCCAGGTCAATCAATATATACATCCTGATTTATCGATATGGGGACATAAAAAGAGACAAAATGGATTGATCCGAAATAAAATGAGAAATAATGTTGAGTAAAACAAAAGCACTGCCTACAAGTGCTGGACTCTCGGCATTTTTGAACTTAATAGTACACTTGCTCATCTGTAATTGAAACTTCTAAGTATAAAAAGAGCATTGAATCCTTGAATATGTAGATCTTCAGAGTAACCAAGTATGTTGAATTTGAAGTCTATTTGGAAAGAGCAAGGGCAGCGCGCCCGGACTCCTCGTAACACACAAACTTTCTGTCTCTTCTCTCGAAGCCAGAGGTCATTGGCCAATTAGACAGGTATTCAATCGAATAGCCATGGCACACACTACGACTATAACTGTCACAGTCAAACGCACAAAAATTCAGTGGGTCAGACTTTTATAGAACGTTTGTATTCAACTGACCATTAGTTTATAATAATAATAGTCTAAACTTAATGATTGAGAGAAAATTGCCAAAAATGGTAAATCAAAACTCCACTTACATGTAAGTGCAAGGATAGTGGACATGATACAAATCTGTCTTCCAATTTTGACTTTTTCTGGAACAAAATGAAACAGAAACTCCAATTACTCTGACATCTAAACTCATGATATAAAGACGGATCAAACCCTGGTGTAAGAGAGGACATGCGCATTAATTGCGTGCACCAAACCAACAAGGACCGTCGGAACGTAGATTCTTCAATTTGTTGTCATTGGTTACTGCGAGTGAGTGGCATTAAATTTTGTTGCAAGCTTCATGTAATTCATTGGGCAGACACGATTTTGTAACGGATAGTCTCACAAATGGACACATGTGCATAGATGGACATAGCCATTAGGATGACCGGACTGATGAAAACCATTCACACGTGTAAGGGATTAAAATGAGTTCAATCTTTGAATGTGTTTTTCTCCATTTACTTTTAGTTTAAAGTTTAATTATACTTATTCATTCCTGATGCTATCCATCGCCACGAGGGTATGAGAGAAGAGAAGCCAGTTTCGCTTTTATACTGAGCGTCTAGCAAGGGAATTTCTGGTACCATTTTTATTTCATCTTTGGTATGACGCAGCCAGGGATCAAACCCAGGACCTCCCGCACTCGAAGCGGACACTACCACAAGGCTACCGAGGAGGCGGAATTAAATGGTAACATACTAAACAAGAAAATATTGGTATGTTATGCATCATCTCAACCAGGGAATGAGATCACCCATCCATGAAGTTTTCTTAAAATACGAGAGATATATAGTGCAAATCTTCCAAGGGGCATAACTGTGTGAATAATCAACAAACAGGAACATGCTGACAATATGAGTATCCCCACTTGGTAGTGAAGCCATCAATGAAGTTTTGTTAAAATCGGAGCAGTGGTTCTTGAGAAATAGCCCCGACATGAATAAAGTTTATAATTATAGCTAGTGCACATCTTCCATGGGATAGGCGGAAGCACAGACTGACAGACACTTCGGTGACTATAATTGCTTCCCCTAATTTCTTCGGGGAGGATAATAAATACTAAGACTACAAGGTATAGAAACTAAATTAAACTTGCCTTCTTTTTGGAGAAGCATGTCCCCATGTTTATGACGGGTATATAAATATTTCCTTTTTTGCATATACAAAAATAAACTTCCAAACTATGTGGGAATTACCCTTCAATATTTCATTTTGTTGTGTTATTTTTACATAAGTATCAATAGAACTTAATAGAGTATAATATACATGCATATCAAATTACATTTTGTATTGCATAAGGTCAAAAACAGATATTGTGTAGTTCTAGTGACCCTGTCTGTTACACTATTTTTTGCCCCTTCCATAAATACTGTTTTGGCATTTTGCTGGAAGTCATCGCAGATGTTTGATTTTCCAGTACATAAAAATAAAATGTTTTTCCCACCTACTATTACTTACTCTTTTTTTCAGCGTGTAACCAGAACCACCATATTGTTTGATTTTGCCTTGTACACTGGTACAAAATGTATGGACACACAGGTACCGTTTGTATCTTGCCCACTTATGTTGTGAAATGAATTCTGAAGCTTAACATGGTTAATTTACTTTTGAAATCAATGGGGCTAGAGATAAATAATTGATTAAGTTAGGCCTTAAATAAGATACTGTCTAGTGTTCTTTGTTTCCCATCTAGAGTCATTTAGGATAAAGTAGGTTATAAGGAAATTATTATTTCTATAAATAATGTACTTAAATAAATCCTTATGTCAGCTTTTTTCACTGGATGTTGTCAGCTGGTTGCCACTCAATGAACAGTATTCACTAGATGTTATTTGCCGGTAGTGTCAATATGACTGAAATACTTAGGTGAAAGCTGTTCCCCATAAATAACAGAAACTAATTAATAAATATGTTATGAAAGTTTTTATTATAACTCTTTAGATACATATTGCATTGTTATTGTTACAGGGTGCTCTAGTCCCTAGCTAGTAGATACATACAATAGCATCAACAATTTACAGAAAACTAAAATATATTAATATATAACACAATTTGCAAGGGTTAAAGTTAGAAAATTGGCAAAATCCTGAAATTCTAAACAAGAGGGCCCAAAGGCCCCTAGGTCGCTCACCTGTCGAACTTGACCAACAATTTGTTGAGATGATCATTGTGACCAAGTTTTATACAGATTAGGCCAATATTGTGACCTCTAGTGAATACACAAGGTTTTTATATGATTGACCTAATGACCTACTTTTTTATCCCAGATGACCCAATATCGAACTTGACCTAGATTTTGTTGAGATGATCATTGTGACCAAGTTTCGTAAAGATCAAGCCAAAACTGTGACCTCTAGTGACTACACAATGTTTTTCTATTATTTGACCTTGTGACCTAGTTTTTTACCCCGGATGACCCAATATCAAACTTGATCTAGATTTTGTTGAGATGATCAATGTGACCGAGTTTAATAAAGATTAGGCCAAAATTGTGACCTCTAGTGACTATGCAAGGTTTTTCTATGATTTGACAATGTGACCTAGTTTTTTACCCCAGATGACCCAATATCGAACTTGACCTAGATTTTGTTGTTATGATCATTGTGAACAAGTTTCGTAAAGATCAGGTCAAAACTGTGACCTCTAGTGACTACACAAGGTTTTTCTATGATTTGACCTTTTGACCTAGTTTTTGACCCCAGATGACCCAATATCGAACTTGACCTACATTTTGTTGTGTTGTTCATTGTGATTAAGTTTCGTAAATATTATGCTAAAACTGTGACCTCTAGTGACTACACAAGGTTTTTCTATGATTTGACCTTGTGACCTAGTTTTTGACCCCTGATGACCCATTATCGAACTTGACCTAGATTTTATTGAGATGATCATTGTGACCGAATTTTGTAAAGATTAGACCAAAAATGTGACCTCTAGTGACTACACAAGGTTTTTCTATGATTTGACCTTGTGACCTAGTTTTTGACCCCGGATGACCCAATATCGAACTTGACCTAGATTTTATTGAGATGATCATTGTGACCGAATTTTGTAAAGATTAGACCAAAAATGTGACCTCTAGTGACTACACAAGGTTTTTCTATGATTTGACCTTGTGACCTAGTTTTTGACCCCGGATGACCCAATATCGAACTTGACCTAGATTTTGTTGAGATGATCATTGTGACCAAGTTTCATAAAGATTAAGTCAAAATTTTGACCTCTAGTGACTACACCAGGTTTTTCTATGATGTTTGTTTTTAATTCGAAGAAAGGAAGTACATGTGTGTCTAAATTGAAACCTGAATCAATTTGTAATACCGTATAGCTGGTTATTTCTGCGGGTAGAACATTTTGCGATTTGGGCCCAAAATGGGTAGGTTTTATCTCTGCGGTTTTTATTTCTGCGACCTACCAGAAAATCGGGAATTAATTTCTGCGGGTTTCAGAAACCGGAAGATATTTCTGCGAATGGTAAATAGCTACCGTATCTACTACGGCATGATCAACAACATGATAACACTGCTTGTATGATTTAGATTTAATTGTTAATTTTATACAGTATTCAGCTTTTTTTCATTTTATGAACATCAGAACAGAACAGAACATTTTCAGCAGTACATGTACTACCGGTAAACTAAATCAATGCATTTAACGGCATATTATCCTCAACCCAGTCTATTATCCCCGCACCCCTAAAATCACTTATGATGATGTCTGGCTGTGCTCGAATATCAGTAAACATTTTATATACAAACTTACATCAACGCGTATTGAGGGTCAATACCGATATAACACATACCATTCTTTAATTGTTAAGCAAACAAGCAAACAAAGACAGTCGATCACTATAGGTGTGAAAAATACGACAGTAACAAAACACTAGAAAGATATAGATTAAAGGTATATTACCAGTATATTGAAGCAAAATATGGAAGTTAAATTTTGCGAACAAAAATTTTACGGATGTTTAATTTTGCGGAATTTAATTTTACGGGACAGCCTCAAACCGCAAAAAACGCAGAAATAAAAACTCGCAGAAATTACCCGCTATACGGTACTTGAATCCTACCCCCTTTCCCCATTTTAAGCAAAATGTTTATGATAATCAATGATTATACTGCTATTACTTTACAGTGGCCTTTATCACAGCTAGGGACAAGAAATATCAATAAAATTCATATTTCATGCAAATTAAAAACATTAAACAATGCACATAAAAAACCAAAATATTATTATTATGCCATTTTGGAATGAGTGTTATTGTATACAATTTTACACAGATCTCCATGTATAGTCCAGTTAGGATATTGTGACAGTGACGTTGCAGTTTATGTGTACGCAAACAATCACAACCATAATCTAAACAGGTAGAGTTTAGTATGTTATCTTAAAGCATTGAAATTATAGTTGTTTGTACAGTATAAGCCTTTACAATTGGTTTTACACCGTTATAGTGGACTCGACCACTGCGTCACTGGATTTTTATCCTGACTGGACTATATATTATATAATATTATGTAAACATGTAATATACACTGCCCACCAAAAATAAGTATACAGAGAGAATTTCCCCAAATTACTCATCTGTAATTACACTATTTACAGAACAGTGTAGCAACAATATTTTTGAAGACTTTGAATATTTTTGTTTATTGAGTTAAAAGGCCATACATTGATTGGTACCCAAATTGCTAAATTAGAGTTTCTTTGTCCGGATTTAAAGGTAACTTTGTCATAAAACGATGGAACAATCAGCCTATTGGATTACATGGTTATTTTAATTCAGAACATCCTCATCTTTTTACTCATTTAACCAAGTTTAGTTTGCAACTGTATACTTATAATTTTGTTGGGCACTGTATATTACTTAAAAGATAATAAAAATATACCTGCCTCGAATAAAATGTGGATATGTTTGTTAAATATACATAAATATCAATCTGGGGTATAATATAAAATATAAATACATGTATAATTATCTATTAATTTGGACAAGTGTGCATACTGTAAAAACATTTAATTTCTAAGGGACAAAATTAGGACCGGGACGATTACTCGGTTAATCGGATACGATTCGATTACGAGGTGAAATTGGTTACATTTTTGCAAAACCGCTAATTGGTTTAAAACAATACGCATCCTACAATTCTAATAAATTGTATGTTACTGTATACATTCAATATATCTTTGACAACAAAATACCTGAATGTGTTGATCGACATAGAAGCAAGCAAACTAGCTGGGTGTCTTTGGGTAACATGTGATACATAAATCCATATATGATAATATTTAACATACAAATCTTATTTTGGTATTGTACCTCGAAGGATAAAATCAAAACATATGAGTTCTACGATTAACCGGTTCGATTCGATTTCATACCAACAATTAACCGGTTTCAAAATATTAAAATCGTCCCAGTCCTAGACAAAATATCATGTTTTTTGTTAAAAAGACCTTTTTGTGTGGACACATTTCTGATTTCATGAAAATTGGCACGGTCGAAATTCATACAAATTATCAGAAATCATTCAAACATCATACAGATATGATAATTGTTTTATAACATGTGGATATATGCAAGTAAACTTCCCCAAAAACCAAGGAGATACAAACTGGTGGTGTTTGCATAAAGGTTTGATAACAGTGGTCTTTGCTTGCATGCAGTCTTTAACACAGGTGTTTTATAGTTAAAATGATGTTATGAAGATTAGTTTATCACATATTCCGCGGTCCAGGAATGCCGTAAAGCCGTGCCTTAAATATCGTTCGGCACTCCCAGACTTTGCAATAAATATTTAAATTAGCTTGACGTGACGTTAGCCAATCCATGCATTGATCCGTCAATGACGTCAGGATAATATCAACGTCGCCATGACGTCACGCTCATTGTACCCCTGCATTTTGGCTGAAACATATGCAGCGTACATCATCCTTTTGAACAATAATGAGCGTTTTCTAAGGTTATGTGATAATAGAATCTTACATTCATGCTCATTACATACGAGTTTCATTAAACTCGTCGACAAAAACAATATGACACTCGGCAAAGCCTCGTGTCATATCATTTTGTCCACTTGTTTAATAAAACTTGTATGTAATGAGCACTCATGCAAGATCCTCTATATAATTTAATGGTTAATAATTAAAACAAAATACTAAAATCATGTTAAAATATGGGTGTATAATAAATCTCAATAACATTTATCCCTGCTTTCATCACGATATTAGAATTACTTAATGCTGGTGTCATTAAAATAAAACTATAATAATCTTCGATAACATTTCGCTGGCTTATAATGAGGTCGTAAGCGCGACTTAAGACCTTATAAGACTCATGCCTATTTGAAATCTCCATCACAAGGCGCTTCTTATGAGCCAATTCTCATGAAAATCGGAACTGGTCATGTTGACCAGACTGAAGTTAATAAAGCTTGTTTTTCCAAAAGTAAAGAGTAGTTTTCAGACAGTTTTTTCTTGTTTTCTCAAAATACCAATTTTGTACTTACGACCTTCTCATTCTAAGCCAGCGATATACCCTTTTATCATGAAAAATAGAATATTTCAATGCTGAAAAAACAATAAGCCGGTAATATACAAATCCTTAAAATGCTGGTCGATTAACAATATAGAATGTAAACAAGCATTATGCTCTCCAATATTGGAGAACTAATAGCTGGTTATATGGGCTCTCCAACATTGGAGGTACTAAAAGCTTGTGTTTAGCTCTCATACAACAGAGGTACTAAAGGCTTGTTATATCTGCTCTCCAATATTGGAGGTAAAAAAGAATATGAAAGAAAATCCCACACGGCTCTTTTCTAATCATGCATACGGTACATTGTTTTCGATCACTATAAAAAAATATAAAACGTCAAAATAACAACAACAAGTATATAATTTTATATCTCATACCCACCTAATTATTATTGAATCAAGCGATAGTGCAGACTCTAAAGATTATAGATGGAAATTTATACATTTTTACATAAGGAACTAAACTCCATGCAACATGAAACACTTGTGAAGGTCCATAGTACAACAATAGGCCATAACATGACTACCTTACAACATCAATAGCTTTTTGTTGTATATTGAGTATACTAGGCAAGAGTGTAGTCATCACAGCAGCTAGCCAGGCCGAACTTAAAATATTCTTGGTTTCCCCATCCCGACCCTAGCAGATTTAGAATGGGTAGGTAGGTAGGGTAAATATTTTTTTTAACTGTTTCAGTAAAATAGTTATTGGTTAAGACATACAAATAATGAAATTTAGATTTAACCCTAAGGTGAAAACCAACAATAATGAAATTTAAATTAACTCCAAGGTGAAAACCAACAGTCTTAAATTTAATGGTAAGATTTAAGAAGCCAGTAAACAAAAAAAATATTTTTCACTTCTAATTTTTAATAAAAAAAATATTATTTCTATTTGGGCAATAAAATATTTTGGGTAGGGCCCTTTTTAATCGGGTAGGTAGGGAATGGGGAAACAAACAATATTTTATTTTAGGCCCCATAAGATATATTCATAGCGGGGAAATGAAAACGCAATACATACATTTACGTCTTAAAAACTATTGTTAACATCAACTTCACAAAATCCTTTACACAACTCTGACAGGGACTAGTATAACCCAAATTTGCTGTTTAGAAACAGTACATGCACACATAGCACCCAAAATGATGTCAAAATCATCAAAATGTATGGCTACGTATTAAGAATGTTTGTAACAATTCTAAAATGTGAAATAAAAATATTGGTTAAAACTCTGGAATGGAACAAGAACGAAAATAAAAACAATGTATAAAAAATATATTATTTGAAATAAGTATACTTCAACCACGGACATTTAACTGTTAACACAACACATCTACACAAGTGCAGAACTATCTAAAACATCAAAATGAGTGAACATATATACCTGTACATGTATATCACAGTGCCTTTTTATATACAGATGTGATATGTTAAAACATTCAAATAGGTGCATGTACATGAACACACAACAAACAAAAGCAACTCAAACTGGTTCCATAAACCAAATTTATCACATAATCTGCGGTCCAGCAGTGCCGTAAACCTGTGCAGACAGTATCGTACAGCACTCCCAGAGTGTGCAATAAATATTTAAAGTAACCTGACGTGACATACTCCAATCCATGCCTAGATCGGCCCATAATAGGATAATATCAATTTTTGCAGAAAAATGATCTTATATACAGTTTCTCATAATCACAAACATATATCATATCAATTGAAATTAATATTTGTTTTTCCCTTTACTACATTATATATAATACAGCCTTTAAAACATTTAAATGCATAAATGGTTGCTTAGCAACAGGCTAACATAAATAATGGTTGCTAAAAGAAAAGCATTGAGCAATTCAATAAAAATGTATATAATATGGTACATTAAAATAGAATAAAAATCTTCACTTTTTCAGATCTGTACAGCAAACAAGGCAATACAATATCTCAATGAAACATGTAGAATAATTAGTTGTAACATATACCATTCATATAATATTTACAGACATACATATACAGTCAGATCTCGATACAACGACGCTGTTTGTTTCCAAGAAAAATGTCGTTATAACGAATATGTCAGTATACTGAATGGATATAAAGAGCATTTTAATACTTTTGTCGCCAAATTTGATGACAGTATAATGAATTTGTCAGTATATCGGGTGTCGTTATATCGAGATCTGACTGTAAAACAGATAGGGCCGGTTTCGTAGACATCTCTTAGCAAAAATCTGGCTTTGTTCAGTTAATTATTGAGAGCATGCTTATTACTAAGAGAACCTTTATATTGTCTTAAAGTTCATACAATTATCTATGATAGTTATAGTACATGTAGTTCTAGTTCACTTTGCTTGAATTAACTAGCTGCCATACATGTAGTTTGCTAAAAAAGCATAAGAATGTTGAAACTATGCTAACAACATATAAATGTCTATGAAATTGGCTCTTTATCTTTGTCTTTCACAATATTCAAATTGTAATTACAGCCAATCCAAAAGTACTTCAATTAATTGTTGAAATATTTTTTAAAAACTGAAGTGAAGTTAATCTTCATACAAATACAATAGGACTAAAAATCATTGGCAACTGTTTCTTGCAATAGTTTTCTTGCGCTTCTTCATTAAAACTAAATTATTGATCTTTTAAATCTCCATTGAGGTATTTGTGTAATATCTATCATCAGCCAATGGAATTGAATTAAGTTATCACATGATTTCAGTGCTCAACTTTTCAGCCAATGGAATTGAATGTAGCAATCACATGACTTATTTGTTCAACTTTTCAGCCAATGGAATTGAATGTAGCTATCACATGACTTATGTGTACAATTTTTTCGGCCAATGGAATTGAATGTTTTAATCACATGACTTCTGGGTTCAAATTTTCAGCCAATGGAATGAAATGTAGCTATCACATGACTTCTAAGATCTTGTTTTCAACCAATCAGATATGAGGTCAAAGGTCTCCTTCTTGACTGGTTCCAACTCTTTGTGCACTTGATGGAATGCCCCCTCAAATATCTGAATAAAAGAATTAGGTAAAACACAAAATAAATGTAACAAACAAGACTGTGTTCAATAAACTTGCATGCCCTGATGGAAGCCACATCCATAAAAACTAGCTAAGTCAATCAGGGACCATAATAATGTTGGAATGTTGGGTTGTGTTACATTGCTTTGACAATATAAGGTGTTTATGACTGTTTTAAAACAAGTATGCCAAGTTTGAAAGCAGTGCCTTGATAGACTTATGAATAGACTTATGATAGAAAATATTTGAGTTTCAAGAACTTGAAAGGTTTTGTTAACATTTTCAATGGAACGAACGAATGGACAGACAGACTAACGACAAGACAATCACTATATGCCTCCCGCATCAGTATATGCCAGGGCATAAAAATGTGGTATCTCCATGACAACCATTTGTTTATTCGAGTTTAATGTTGTTCCTGAAAATGTTTTTAGTTACATACTGCGGCCCATTTGACCTTACCAGTTTTCCTGGATGGTATTCTAAGCAGAACTAACAGTTTACTGATTGTAACCCACCCCGAGTTTATAAATAAAACTTCCTGCTTAGGAAAAACATACATACAGAGTAAAATATAGATGCACTATCAGCTGTTATTAACACACTAAAATAAGGTAAGAAAGATAAGGTTTATATTGTCACAGTATAAATTTTCGAAACACATCTGCATTGAAATACTGTATGCAGGGGTTTACTGGGGCATAATTTCCAATTCCTGAAAATAAGACGCTATTAAACAGGGTTCCCACAAATTTTCTTAGACAAAATTCCCTGACTTTTCCCTGATTTTTTCCTGACTACAGAGCAATTTTCCCTGACTTTTAACAGCGATTGGGCGACATCGGCATCTTTTTGTTAGAGCAAAATATGGCAATAAAATAGAAAAGGAGGCTATATTTGCTCTATATAGAACAAAAGAGTTTAGGTTAGCAGTATGTTGATTAACATTAATTTAATACAACTTAGAAATACTCTGAGCGAGCATAGCGAGCGCGATTTTTTTCAGTCTTAGGCATTTTCTTCATAGGAAATGACACTTAGCAACAGCTTCAATGAAAAATTCCCTGACTTTTCCCTGACTTTTGCTCAATTTCCAAATTTCCCTGACTAATTTCATAATTCCCTGACTTTTCCCTGACCTTGAAAAAATTATGTTTTTCCCTGACTTTTCCCTGACCGTGGGAACCCTGTTAAAGTCATTTTGGATGTCATAAGCACATACCCCTACACCAAAACTCTCTTTCAAACATTGTTCTATTGTTGAAATTTAGCATATGAAATTACAAATGACCATAATTTTATATAATTTTTAATTTTTGCATCATACAACTTTTATTTTCAGCAGGAAAGTTTATTCTTTCTAGTGCAGCAACTCCAGATTTCCAGATTATTCCGGAATAGTAGGACCCGACCCCTGTGTATAAATGTCGCAAGTGTTACTATGACATCATGGGAGCATTCAGGTGATGACTAACACAGGTTTTACTGTTTATACACTTACTTTCATCTTCTTATCCTTGCTTTTGGCTTTATCGTACATTTCCTTGGTGCCAGCAACCTCACACAATGCATCCTGGCTCCCATGGAGAATAAAGAACGGCCATTCTATGTCAGGTAAGGCTTGTTCTATCCTCTGTAGGGCATCCAGCATAGCAACACCCCATCTGCATATCAAAAATTGTTTGTTTTTAATGCATAACATATAATACCGGCTAATAGAGTAATGCGCGTGTGGGCTGGCCATACAGCTTAAGAAGCCAATCGGATTTGAGGATTTCAATGCTAATATTTGTTTTAATTACATGTTGTCTGCTGCAAATTCATATTTTATCCTTAAACTTTAAATTGTATATATATACATTTGTTGTTATGTTTGCATGTATATATCTACGTCTTAAATGTGATTGTACAGCACTTTTGAACGTGTAATTACATGATAAAAGTGCTATATAAATATGGTATAATCTATGGGAAAATCTATTAGACAATTGTTATTGCAAAAGATCTTCAACATATTGCTGCCGTCGATACTGTAAACCAATTTACTTTCCCAAATACTAACTTACGCGTTTTACTGATCGTCGGCATATTCGCGACTACAATTTTCGCTTTTTTAAGTTTCCCGCAATGTCCATATTAATGTTTTAGCACTTTCGCAGCACATTAATTTCGCGAAATTCTACCACACGCAAACTCCGCAAAATTAAACCCTATCTGTTGCCAATCATCAAACCTCTTCGTTTTTTGCTTTTAACACAAAAAATCAACTTCTTTTGGATACACTACTAAGGTAAACTATAATGACGGAAAGAAACGGAGTTAACCGAAAGCGTTTAAACCAAATAATTACCTAAACACGGGCAATGCATTATGGTAGAAAAGGTCATGATTTGGCTAGCTTTAGAATTGCCTATCTGTATTTATATGATATTTGTCCATCGCCACAAGGGTATGTGAAAAAATTAATGTAGTTTGAATTATATTTCACTAACAACAGAGCAGGAAGATTACCTGCATTTGACTCCACCATGGTAAACTAGAGGATCTTCAACATAGACCTTGACCTGCAGTAGTCACACATATATACATGCAGATACACAACTCATGCAAAATTATTTTAATTGTAGTTTGTTTGTATAGATTTGTAGTTAGTTTATATAGATTTTTCAGCTAGAAAATATTTATTTATGAAAGTCAAAACATTATTTGCTTGCAAGCCATCAAATAATAACCAAACAATATTTACGGAAAATCGACCTTGTTTGAAATGCACAACATATTAATGAACAACTAGAGTGCGTTCATTGCATTTATTATTCTAAATAGTTCAACGATAATACCATCAGTGCTTTGGTTATTTTACACAATGCTTTCAGTGCTTTGATTATCTTACACAATGCCTTCAGTGCTTTGATTATTTGACATGATGCTTTCAGTGCTTTGATTATCTTACACAATACTTTCAGTGCTTTGATTATTTTCACAATGCTTTCAGTGTTTTGATTATTCCACTTACCATCTCCTTATCTCTGGATACAAAATCTGGATTTAGTTGAGCAATGTGCATGTGTGGAAACACTTTAGACGCCATCTTACCAACAGCAATCTTAAAAGAAAAACATAGAATGACATATTTTTTAATGTTGCCGTAAGCTGTTTTTTATCAAATACTTTCAATGACAAAACAAGAGCACCATCTACGAGTGCTGGACGACATTCACAACCTTGATAGTACCCTAGTCATCTGTGAGTGGAAATTCTAAGAGTAACCAGGGCAGATAACTCATATACATGTATATAGGTCACTGGGTTACCAGCCTTGTCAGTAGATGTAGGTCATCACATTCCACAAGTGTTGACTTTGGCCAATGAGAGACATTAGTGGCATATACATTATCTCCCTTGTAAGATAAAGCCCGAGGTAGACCAATTAGCACAGCGGTCCTAACTAGTTTAGATCCTCAGACTTTATCCTTGTTTCTCACAGAAATATCCCTGATTTTAGATATGAAATTTCTCACTTCTGTATTACCTAATATGTTAAGGCCGTCAAAATTTATACACCATGGTGTGTAAGCAACATGTAGCCGAACTTGTTATTTAATCTGATTATTAATGTTGCAAATATTTCAGCCTAATTACTACCATGCACAACAAACAAAACAGGGATAAAAGCAGAGTAATCCGCATGATAGGACCTATGAAATTTTAGAAAGTAGCAAGGGGAGATTACTAACTAATATCCCCCATTAGACAAGGTTAAAACCAAATAGCCATGCACTACAACTGTCTCATTTAGCACCAAAAAAATCCAACCTAAACTTTCTAACAATATGCATAACTAGGCTTGGTAACAAGTGAATTTGAATTGAAATCCAACCAGTGGTTAAGGGAAATAAACACACCCAGCACAAAACCAATATGTCTCCCCATTATATTGTTTTAATAAAAAACATGTCATTTATAGAGAAATAGCACCAACAAATTTTACCAACAAACCAAAAACACGACTCCTATCACTAATGTACTATAACTTCCTATGTGGGGTATAAAAATGAAATGTTGCGTATCATTTTTTTATTTACCTTAAAAGGAGTGGCTGCTTTTCTGTCTGCGATAATGAGAGGTCCAATAAGAATAATTCCTGCAAAATATGACGGTCGTTTCATTCCTGCCAACACGGATATTGCTCCACCCTGGAACATACATGTAGTTCATTTAGTATAGTTCAGAAAATTTGACCTGATCTTCAACCTTCTATCAGCATAATTTAACAGCTGATATAATATTATTGCCTTTATTTATAACACAGGTGTTATGTTTTCATAAGCAGGGAGTATGCTTGAGGTGTAATATGAACTAAGGCACAGCCTATTTTAGCGAATTATATCTTAGCCATATCATTTACACTAGGCAAGTTGATTTAACCTAGAAGTTATTAAAATCCAAATTCAACTTATTATGAAATGTCATTACTTTCTGGTCCGACTCCACATATACTGTAAGATTGTAAGTTGTTGAGGTTCAAAAACGCCAGAAAAAGTAACATGATCATCCAGTACAGAATGATTGCTGATCATACATGTATGATTCATAAATGTACAGTCAGTAGAAAATGTGTGAAATTTTCGGGTACGAAGTAACGAAGGACGATACAGTACGATTACGAACCTGCTTTTGTTTTAAAATTCACTGTACTGTATAACTACGTTGATTATGTCTATAAAAATACGACTTTCCTTGTATAAAACAAGTACTTTCATGGCCTAATCAGTTGATCAATAACTGCTTATAGGCAGGCTGTCACCTCCAGTGTTCTCTTCCAAGCATTCCTATTCCAAGATGGCGGTCGATCAAAGTGCTATACTAAGCAACTGAGCATTTATCTCCCTTATTTTAAAATGAGTTCTAGATAGGCCTACTAGAGTTTTTGGAATATTTTTAAACATCATTAGAATATAACCTACATTATGAGCCAATGAAAACGCCGAATTTTGGCGGTTAAATGAAAATTTAATCATTAAAATTTTCTCTTCACAGACTTGACGTCATGCGTTGGCGCTACTTTCTATCAACCAATCAGAATGCAAAATGTTATATTCTAAGTTAGTTAGAACATATTAAGTAAATTTTAATGACTAAAAAGGACTCGCTTCGCTTCGCTCGCTCCGCCCTTTTTAATCATTAAAATTTACTTAATATGTTCTAACTATAACTTAAAATATAAAAGAAAATTTATGAGCTACAGAATAACGCATTTTAGGGAACTTTTGTTATTCTTTTGGCGGCCATTTTACAGTATCTTTCTGTAACTTCGAAACTGTAACACAAATTTTCAGATCCATTAGTGAATTCAAACTCGGACCAAACCACGTGACCCGTTGACTTAATGCGAAAAATTTTTCGGGCACAAACGAAAATTCGCTAATACTATCACATTTCTAAATGACCAATATTGCATGATTTGCTTGCCGAAATTTATATATTCAATGCAACAACCTTGTAATATTATATATTCATGCATAAAGGTCAGGATCATGTCAAATTCTCTGTACTATGACATTAACAAGAGCTGTCACCAGACAACGGTTTTAACTATTTATCCAAACTGCCACAAAAACATTGACTAAAACATAATGATATTGTCGAAATTTTTAAAATTTATACAAATGTACCATTTGAGTAAGAATTGATATAACATTAAATGATATGACCACCTGTGTTCTGAGTGTTCCATCTGGTCATCTCAGCACAAAATAAAATTTGACAAACGAAGACATAAATCAAACAAAGTTGATGCTAAAGGGCAGTTTGTTTATTTCTTTATTCAGGTTTAATGACGTTTCTCAGCATTTTATTCAGTTACATTACTAAGTTTACGGCAGCCGATTCAACTAACCAGTTTTTCCAACTGTATCTTAACCAGTACTTCCTCTTTTCATAATAAACCGGCAACTTCTCTGCATGTGGAGGAAAGTCAACATTGTTGTCAAATGTTCGTAGAAGGGCATGACTTGCCAAGACCTGAACTCGAAACCAGATTGCCAGGTTACAAATTCATGATCATGGCTTGCATAAACGTATACTCACCATGGAATGACCAATCAGGAAAACTTTTTTATTTGGAAACTTTTCTTTAATGGAATCTATGTGCATGAACAAATCGTCTGTGTATTCATCAAAGTTCTGTACGTGCGCTCGATCTCCATCACTCTGTCCATGGCCAACTGAAAATAAATGGTTTTCATACAAATAGACATACAAATCATCACGTCCAAAAAGAAAAACATCACTATAAGACATCCAGTTTTTTATTCTTCTCTCTATCCGTCTTTCTGTAGCATGAAAAAGATTCCAATCACATGGTATTATCTCCTAAAAATCCCATTTATGTGTATGTATTAATGTATTTCTAACGGTGAAAATTATTTTGTTTTTACATACACTGTTAAAATGCAATATTGTAAGGTTTGTGGGTGATGATTCTCTGACCCCCATGAAACCAATAGACTGGAGAAAAAATAGGGGCCCGAAAAACATCAGAGGTTCGACCAGATTCCAAAAGTGAATAGTCAAAAGAACTCAAGTCAGCAAAATGTTGCAAGGAGATTTGTATTGCAAGTTTAGCATTTGACACTGGAGCTTAAATTTTCAAGAGCTAAAACTGGCACTTTTGTCAAAGTTGAGTCAAAGAATTTTGTAGCATTTAAACCTTCATTATATTATTCTTGTTTAGGTTCCTTTGTTTACTTGTAGGCCCCTACTTCCAGTGATAATTTACAGAAGTCCTTCTGCGGCATAATGCCCAATATCCTGACAATATCATTTAAATATTAACTTTAAGCCAAATAATCTGAAATAGCCTTGCTCTTTTCTGATGAATGATTTAAAATCTTTAAAATTAAAGCATTGTTTGATAATCAAGCTATTGTTGAACCTGACGGAAAAGAGCCTGTGAAGCTAAACTTGACCAGATTTAGTACAAGAAAGTTGCCAAGCTAATATGAACTAAGACATCGCCTATTTAGGGATTTAATCTTAGATATTGAATTTACTGCTCAGCAATATTTGCAGATACACTGACTAAGTACATCTTATATGCAGATAATTATCCGCAAATAGCAGAAATAGTCTGATTTTGAAGCCGAAAATTGCTCAAAGGAAAAATGCACAGTTATGCCCTCCTGCCTTTTCCCTTGGGACCAGAACATTTTTTTTCATTTAAAATTTTGCTTGACAATAGAACCACTATATAATCCAAACTGGGACTTAAAACCCAGACCAACTGGCATTGTGGTAATTTTGTGAAGACGTTTTCTAAAATAATTGATAAATTATTTGAAACAAGACAAACTCCAAGCTGTTTTCAACATTTCGACTTTAATATTAAGTTTCATCAGGATTTTAATTTAAGAAATGAATAAACATGAGTTATGACTATAAAATAATTGAGAAAGTTATCTCCACCTCAAACGTCCTCGAAAGTGTTACTTACTGTGATCGTGTGCAAAGACATAATATCCTTGTCCCACTAGGCTCTCGGCCAGTTCTGTATAATACAGACAATGCTCGCAGTATCCATGAACGATGAATATCAAGGCCCTGAAAGCAAAGGATATCATGAGCATGAAATAGTTTACAGCTAAGGACGGAAATATCCCGTCTGTGTCCCTCAATGGACTTTGAAAATACAAGAGGTAAAAAAACTTGTACCAAAACATTTACAAGCATTACGTATACCAGTCAAGATGTACCCAAACCTAGGTGTACCCAAATAATTTTAGTCATGGTGTACCCAAATTTTGGTTGAGGTGTACCCAAGGGAATTTTATTTATTTATGTAGATTCTATAAGTAATTTAAAGTTAATATTTTCAATTTTAGGTATAATTATTCAGATGTCTTTATCAGTTATCAATTAATGCATAGATCTTCAAATTCTTTTACCAAAATTTTCATGGTAGAAATCTACAATAAGATGAACATTGACAAAAAATTAACATAAACAAATAATATAAGCACAATATTATAACAAACATATGATATAAATTTTACAATATGGGTACACCTTGACCAAAATATTTGGGTACACCTAGGTTTGGGTACATCTTGACTAGGGATTTACGTAGACACTTTGGCGACTGCAATAGCTCCCCTTATTCTACGAATAGTGAAGCAAAAAACCTGTTGTCGTTGTCACGATTGTGTGTAAGTAAGAATTTTTGGCAAAAATAATAGCGATTATTGTACCCTTTTGTTCTATGTATTATACTTGTATGGCATAATATGCCGTCAGAGATTGGCGGTCTGTTCGGTAAATAACAAGTTTGGTAAATTGATATTATAGAGTGAATGCTTTGGTAGGTTCGGTAAAAAGGCAAATGAGTACAATAGGACTTTAATACTGTTGTTATTAACACCTGATCGGCAATTAAACAACTAATCAGTTCATGAATAAAGAAATTATTGAAAACATTTTAAAATTAAATAATTGGCTAATTCGTCAGAGTGCTCAAACATTGGTATTGTGTAACTGGTAAAACATGCAAACATTATCCAATTATATCTAATTCCTCTAATTAAGACTTATATTGTCAACCATTTAACAAAAACACTATATAAAACCGAACCTACGAAAGCATTTACTCTATAATATCAATTTACTGAACTTGTTATTTACCGAATAGACTGTCACCCCCGTCCGCCCCCCCCCCCTCCTGTCATTCGGAACACCTTGCTCAATGCTGCACAATTTTAACTCCATAAAACGAGTTTTATCCTGCAATGTCGATAATGGATATGGTCATAAATTATGGTGTCCCCCCCTTGAATACACAAAATAACCACTGTGTCTTTTGCTTCCTGTAGCCGTGTAGGCTAAGGAAGTTAAAACTTAAAATTGTATGACAAATGAACCTTCCACTAAAATACTGTATTAGAGCAATCAATGATTTAAAAAAAACTATATTAAACAACTCTAAAAAATGAACGTTTCAATCAATAATATTTTATTAATTTATATAAATAATAAAATTAGCAAGTTTATTATCCGAATAAATCTATCCGAATTTTGTAACTTACTTGACATCTTCAGTTTTTGAATCATCTTCGTTCCAATATCGAGCATAAAGTTGGCGTCCTTTGGTGTTCGTTATCTTTTGTTCTGACATAGTTTGAAAAGCTACACTGTCGTAGAAATGGATACAATAATCGATGGTCCAAACTTTGCAAACTTTTCACAACTATTTTTAAGCGTCCAACTTACAATGATCAATTCTCTTAATAGCATTACCAAAATGCTACATATATAGTCCCTGTCACTCTTCTTCATCTTCTTCCGTTATAATCTATACAGAAATTTGCATCATGTTGGACAACGTTACTTGAGATAACAGGCACGTCTATGCTCACGAGAAATATCAAAAGAGAAGGTAGGACGATCAGTTTAGACACATGTGCAAATGTTATTCATAGTTTAAAAGAAGTGCAAGAAGGGAAACATAATAAGGGTAGCCATCTTGAGAACGTCATAAATTACTGAATAGACGTCACGGGCAAAATAAGGTAATTTCAGTAAATTTAATTTTCTCTAAAAACTATCCAAGTTATAATCTTAAAACTGGTCCCAGAAAAAACTTACATCTTTTGTCTGCACATGTGCAAATTGTCTTTACAATAGCAGATTGAAGAGATTTGATAAATATACACTGAAACTGTATACTTTCTTTTTGAACACCCTGTACATAGCACACAATCAGGATTTCGATCAAAACACTCATGTGAAACAGCTCTTACTTCAATCATTGATTCGTGGATATTAGCTATAAATGACAACAAAATTGTTGGGACAGTGTTCCTTGATCTCACAAAAGCATTCGACTTACTCAATCATTCAATATTGTTAGATAAAATGAAAGAATACAAATTTGTTAAGAAAACTCTTGCCTGGTTTACATCATACCTATCAGACAGAACTCAGCAAGTTTCCATCTCGGGAAAACTATCAGGATCACGAGCTATAGCATCTGGAGTTCCTCAACTGTTTTGGGCCCCATATTGTTTATACTCTACATAAATGATCTACCACTCCACCTCAAAAATACATCTACTGACATGTTTGCTGATGACACTACTGTCACTGCTTTTGACCAATCACAACCAGAAGTATATAACTCACTGCAACAAAGTATAACTATTATCAACGATTGGTGTACACGGAATTCAATGTTGCCTAACCCCCAAACAACCAAAGCCATGATAATTTCACCTTCAAATACAATCTATAACTCTCTTAAAACCAGCAGTGAGTTCACTCTAACAATGCAAAACCAAGTTATAGGATTTTCAGAGACAAAAAAATTTGTTAGGAGTTCATGTTGATCATAAACTTAACTGGCAAACTCAGGTTGAACATCTGCTTAAGAAATGCAATTCTTTACTCTATCTTCTTCTCAGAATAAAATCATTTCTAAATAGACACATGAGAATCCTCTTCTTCAATGCATACATCTTACCCAATATTGACTATTGCTGTACCATTTGGGGAAATTATAATAATGAGCTTCTCAATACCCTGTACAAATTTCAGAAAAGAGCTGCCCGTATAATACTAGACAAGGACATAGACACTCCATCACACGATCTCCTTCAAGAACTCAAGTGGATAACTATACATGAAAGAATCTATTTAAAAAAAGCCATTTTTGTTTACAAATCTATTAACAATATTTTTCCTGAATACATGTCAAACTTATTCACACTCTAAAATAATCATTCACTAAGATCCCACACTCGACAATCCCTTAAGGTTCCAAAACCAAGACTAGATTTTTTTAGGAAAACTCTTGCTTATTTAGGTCCCAAACTCTGGAACACTTTACCACTACACATAAAATAATCAGAAAGCTTGGCTGTCTTTAAAACATCATACCTCAAATGGTGGTTCTCTGGTGGGAAAACTTGATAAACATGTAATATACTTGTGTCACATAATATATAAATGTAAGTTTGTTCTTCATTTTATAAATCAACTTCACTCAACTGTTCGGTCTAGCACAGGCCTAAGAAATTATATCACAAAGTACAGAGTTTTGAAATTCCCCATCATCCCGTCATTACTATATATAATACTATTATATACATTGTGTATAGTAATGACGGGAAGATGGGGAATTTCAAAACTCTGTATTTTGTGATATAATTTCTTAGGCATGCGGGTCTAGTTTCATTTGATATGTTTAGTAGCTTAATTAATGCACTGCTGTTACATTTAATGTAAATATCATTCTGTAAATGTTATATTTGTTCACATTTGTTGTAAATTGTATGTACATATATCTTGAGGCTCACAGGTAAGACTGGCTTTGCCAACTGTGTTACCTCATTAAATAAAGTCTTTATTATTATTATTATTATAACCAAAGAACGTTAAATGACGTAATTTGAGTATTTAATACACACTGCACATTATCACTGTGCAATAATACGAGTTTATGGCACAGTAGAATAGTGAGTGATATTTTGTATAATATAGTGATTGCTTTTATGTCTGACAATAAAGAAACGCATATAAAATAACAACAAGAAAATAAGAAATAATACAGTAGGGACAATTACACAGTGATAAACTGATAATGCACTGCATATGCATGATGTCATTTGATATTCTTTGTTTATGTACAGGATTTCTAAGTTGGTATATATAAGTATTTATGATTACTTTTGTATAATTTTATTTGATTTTTTGTATGCAATAAACATAAAAATTTAATCAAATTCTTGTTTTTTAGTATTATTTCAATTTATGGAACGAGTTGAATAATTGTTTTCGATTTATATGCTTTTATTTATCCTCGCCACTGGAACCCATATGGGCGAGGCACCCAGAAGAGGTTAGTCACTTTAGTTTTTGGGGGATAGTGCATGGTACAGAAGATGTCCCAGTTCTTTTATGTGTCTAATGTAAAGCATCATACACGAAACCTCGTTTACAAAGTATCGTCCGAAAGACAGTTAGTAATTCTAGTTATCTTAGGTGGGAAACACTGAAAAGCATATCTGTTTAAATCCTGCTGGAGGCGGGATCAAACCCACAACCTTCGGATCAGCAGTCATAAGCTCTTAATCACCACTGGACCACATGTCCACCCAGTTTGAATAAAATAACAATGTTCACAAATATCGTTCAATATCCTTCATTCATTCAACTGTTACATCTTTGGAAACATGTTATCAAGACTCAGAAATATAATTTACAATTGATTATATTAAAATATATTGTACTGAGACATAGAATATATAGTGTCTGGCATGTGGATCCATACCCATGTAGTCACTGTTTACTATGATTCACTATCATAATTTATTGTTCACTTATTCCCGATTGTGTATATAAACACGCATGTTAATTAACGTGCGTGATATAAATAGCATTAAAGCAGATAGGAGAAAAAACGTAATTTCATCACAATAAAAGAATACCATAGATCTAATGTAAATCCGTGTCACAATATTAAAATAGAACGTAATAGCCCCCATTATCTGATTTTAGTTTCCGGAACGATCCGGAATAGTGATCTTTACCCAGTCTGATAATCTGAATCAAAAAGACGCTTGAGCACATGAAGCGGATTTTATCAGGATTTCCGAAAAAATGTATTTGCCGGCTCCTGAAGACGGAGAAGAAAGCGGAATTTTGGCGAAATTGTCAGGTAAGTAAAGAGTCTTAAAAAAGGTGAAAACTTTTGCAACACGTCTCCTCTTTACACCGGTTTTAAAATCTGGATGGTGGGTCCCTTGGTCTGAATTACAAGTGAGATAGGGTCACTGATTAGTGCTACTGCTAGATTCCATGCACACATGTCTATCATATGTATATGCTGATATACCCCGGTTGTATCTATTTGAGTAGCTGTTTGCTAAATGACAGCTTGTACCAGTCTAATAACAGGCTCTCCAGAGTCAATGCGATAGACGGACATTGTACTGACCCTACTGTACAAAGGGTGGCATGGTGGTCGAGCAAATAATGCTCTTAACTACTGATCAAGAGGTCCGTGGTTCGAATCTCGGCCGGGACACTTTGTCATTACTGAAACGCTTTTCAGTGTTTCCCACCCAACTATAGACGAACTGGTTGGAAACCCAGAGGTTACTCAGGTAGTCTCGCGTGTATCGGTGCTGTACACTGGGCACATTAAAGAACCAAGGCATCTATTCGAAAAGAGCTTGGGTAACGCACCCGGATTCCTTGTATCACACCTCTATCTTTCAAATAATCTAATGTCTGCCCTTGTCAGACAACTGCCAATAATAATCGGAAAAGCGTTTGTCGGCAGTAAAAAGTTAAAATGAAATCAAGTTGGTTTGACTATCCGTGCGTTTCTAGGGTCGTGCTAAAAAATTTACTCTACAGATAGTTTTCAGAAATAATGTTTTTGCCAGACCTTTAATCCCACCAAGAGCCTGTGAGTCTAACAGGCACATTTGTGGTGAAATTTGCTGTGTACCACATTATGTGATCAGGATCCTGGTCAGCTGTACAATCAAGCGCTCCTTATGACAGTTAGGCCTTTCACTCTTCCATAGACTTTATTGGTTGCTTCCGATGGTGGGAGAAACTTGGGCTATAGAATCCATCTGGATAGCTCAGTGACAGTTGGTTGAGTGCCATAGTATTGTGGGGGAGGGGGGGTTGTCTTTTGAGTCTGGCGTTCTATTTTGGTTTGGGTTTCACATGTTCAAACACTTGTCAAATTTTGACGGAACAGGTGCTCAACTTTTCTTTAAAGGAGCTCACAATTGAAACCCTGAGGATAACATGCAACTTTATAATATATTTTTTTCTTATATTTTTTAGCATGTTCCAAGATAGAAGTTGAGCCTGTGGGTCGATGGTACGAATCATTATGTTTACGTAGACGACACAAACATTCTCTCTCGCAACATTCTCTGTCAAGTTCTAGTTCGTCAGAAAGTGAAGATGACGATGTGGATGTCGTAGAAGATGATTCTCTGCTTCTAAGTTTAGATCCAAAAGAATGGAAGGTAATGGGGCTTTTTTTTACTAGCCTTGTGGATGGGGCCTTAGACTCTTTAATTTATGTAGTATACACTTTAGTTAAGAGGAACATTACTGTTTTGGTCATGTGGAACTGATTGTATTGATGCAACAGTTTGAATTTTTTTGGGAAAAACTGCATGATTTTAAAAAGTTTTCCACTACAAAACTAATAAGGAAACAAAGCCCTGATGTATTATATGAAATCTGTCTTTGGAAACAGCATAATGATATTGATAACATGTCTAATTTAGGTTCATGTTCAAGTCTATGATACAGGGTGTCAATATTCCTGATTTATCCAGATTTCCGGATTTATCTATCCTAGTAGAACTATGATTCCTGATCTAAATGAAAATTATTTGATGAAAATATCTCAAGAAATGGAAAAGTTATGGTCAATTTTATCTACTATGAAGGCATTTCTTTAATACATACTGAATTATATATGGACACAGTTAGGTTGAAGGCTATTATTTGGCAAAAATGGTCAGCTGCATATGATTTTCAGGATTTGTAATTTGGCTCTATTGACTCCCCTGATGATAACAAGTACCTGTTAAGACAGAAACATGGCTGCCAGTATCAACTAGCAATGCCTGATTTTGTGACCTGACACATGAAAAATTGTATTAAATATGGTGTAGAGACAGGTTAAACGTCATTGAAAATGATTGGATTTTGGAGGTATAATTGGTGGTCTTAGTATGTAAACAGATTTTGTAATAAAGCGCTTTGTTCACAGGTTGTCTTAAGGGGTGGCACTGGCCAGTGGAGGCTCGAATTCAGCTAAGAGTTCAAACTATTTATTTCACAACAGCACTATTTGTGCTGTGTGGCATCTGTAAAAAGTCTCCCTGTACATATAGTCAATGTTGTTATACTGCGTTAAATATGAAGTTATTCAAAACCTCATTCTTTATGTATTGTATTGTCACAACTTCAGCAACAAGACCATTATGCTGTATTGGGGCTTGGAAAGTTAAGGTTCAAGGCAACAGATGCACAAATTAAGAAATCTTGTAAGTATAAGGAAACATTTTTGTGAGAGTTAAATATTCACAATATTTGCGGGGCATGCATTTTGTGAAAAATTTCATCCTTGCTTACATATTCTATTCACTATTAGAATAATTCCAATTTAAGTAGCATACAATTTCACAATCATTAAACCTTGCAAACATATTAGCAAAATTTTGACACTGTGATAATTATTATGTACAGATGAAATGCGAAAACATGACATCTTTATACCCCCGCACAACAAGTTGTAAGGGGGGTATACTGGATTCAGCTTGTCTGTCTGTCCGTAGACGCATTCTTGTGGACGCAACTCCTACAGTTTTGGCACGATTTCGCTCAAACTTTAACAGATGAACAACCTCAACATATAGATGTGCATGAAGAAAGGAATGGGCTGAATGAATTTTGGAAGAATTATGGCCCTTTGCCGGCAGGGGTATATTAGTCTGCCGAATGGCGACAGCTCTAGTTTGGTGTTGTTTTGGCGCCTTTTATCATATTTTTGCACCACAATAACGAGAAAAAAAATGTTTACTTTGTCATGGCTAATATAAGACATGGCATTAGTCAGCCACAACACAAAACTAGCATTTCTGTCCAATTCAAGAGTCAAAATTTATGCAGTTTCAAGAGTCAAATAATGCCCTGTACATAGTTTAGTGTTGACATCCCTGTACAAGTTTGGTCATTTTCTTGCCTAAGTAGAAACAGTTAAACACTGATGTTAATTTTTGTACACAGATAAACGTAAAGTTTTACACCATCATCCGGACAAGAGACGAGCGCGTGGACTCGAGGTAAAGGACGGAGAAGATGACTATTTCACGTGTATAACACGAGGTCAGTTCATTTTTCACTTGTTGCTTAATCTGATAAAAATCATTTTATTTTTCTCATGAATGATAAAACTGCTGAATGAAAATTACAATGAATTATTACGTATAGTAATAAGAATTTCTCTAAATTGCTCTATTTTTAGAACTCCTATATGTTGCTCTATTTTTAGCTTGGGAAACTCTCGGGAAAGTTATAAGAACTCCTATCCATTGTTCTATTTTTAGCTTGGGAAACTCTCGGGAAAGTTATAAGAACTCCTATCCATTGTTCTATTTTTAGCTTGGGAAACTCTCGGGAAAGTTATAAGAACTCCTATCCATTGTTCTATTTTAGCTTTGGAAACTCTTGGGAAAGTTATAAGAACTCCTATCCATTGTTCTATTTTAGCTTGGGGAACTCTGTATACAGTAGTAAGAACTCCTTTCTGTTGCTCTATTTTTAGCTTGGGAAACCCTCGGAAGTCCTGTAAAGAGAAAATCTTACGACAGTATTGATCCTCAGTTTGATGATGCTGTACCGTCGGCCAATAATAATGCTAAAGAAAAGTTCTTTGATGTCTTTAGACCCGTGTTTGCAGAAAATTCAAGGTGAAGGTTTAATCATGTTAAAATTACACTTCTCAGTATTCTTGGTAATAATGTACATGTACTGTATGCTTCCAAGTATTGTATACACTTTTATCAACCAAGAATAGTAACCAAATATTGGATGCATTTTTATCAACCAAGAATAGTAACCAAATATTGGATGCATTTTTATCAACCAAGTATAGTAACCAAATATTGGATGCATTTTTATCAACCAAGAATAGTAACCAAATATTGGATGCACTTTTATCAACCAAGAATAGTAACCAAATATTGGATGCATTTTTATCATCCAAGAATAGTAACCAAATATTGGATGCACTTTTATCAACCAAGAATAGTAACCAAATATTGGATGCATTTTTATCAACCAAGAATAGTAACCAAATATTGGATGCATTTTTATCAACCAAGAATAGTAACCAAATATTGGATGCATTTTTATCAACCAAGAATAGTAACCAAATATTGGATGCATTTTATCAACCAAGAATAGTAACCAAATATTGGATGCATTTTATCAACCAAGAATAGTAACCAAATATTGGATGCATTTTTACACATCTTCAGACATTTTCGAAGTCTGATGGGCAAATAGGAAACTGCCAATATTCTTTCGTTGTATCTTCACAAAGTTGTGATGTTTTGAGTTGTTGGTACTGTTATGACAGCTTATGATGCAATGTAATATAACTTGTTTCTTTATGAAACAGGTGTAATAGCTGCAATTTGCCTATTACACAACTCAGTTACCCTCTATTTTCAGTTGCTACTTTAACCTTAAAGTTGATTTATGTTTCGCCTGACATATTGGGATTACTTTGGTCGGTGCCAGTATCCCATTTTGCTTGTCCAGAGCATAACTTTGTAATGACTCAAAACTTGCTATGCATGTTTCTTGTAATTTGTCGAATTCCATTTGATTGATCTACATCTCCAAAGATAACTCATGACGGATCCTATATTATTGCACTAAAAGCAAGGTTAAGTGCACTTTGCAACATCAATGCTCATATTTCACGTAGTCAGGCAGCACATCCGACTCGTGGAGCTATTATTTTCAAAATTGATAAAAATGGGTTACTGAGTTATGGAAATAACACAATGTATTGTATATTTAACACAGGTGGTCAAACAAGAAGAGAGTACCAGATATAGGGGACGAAAGCTCCAGTTTTGAGGAAGTGAATCGTTTCTATGGTTTCTGGTGAGTATATAATTATCATAACACAGGTATCTGACATAGATATGCCTTTTACTTATATTCTATTTAATATCTAGTATCACATAACCTGCATTCCAGCAGTGCTGTAAACCTGTGGTAGAAATATGTTCAAACTTGAAGTTGGTATTGTCCTGACATCATGGGTCGATTAACCTGATCCTCGACTTTTATGCTTGAATATTTTCAGAGCTACAGATAAGCTGCGTATTGGAGTAATTACCCAATTAGTTTTCTTAAAAACACAAAAGAGTTTGAGAGGAGGGAGTAAGAACAAGCAAATACAAAATGATGTTACAGTGAAAAATAGTACATAAAAGACCAATTACCAAATTAGTTTTATTTAATACCCAATTAAAATTTGCCAAAACCCAAATAAAATTGAAACTTGGGGGTAAAATACCCAATGGCCCATATATAACAAGTAATTAAGAATTGCAAGCAATACAGAAGTCCCCTACCACCGGTTTTAAGCCATTTTGTTTCTGTTGCCATAGCAACCACAATTTTGGTCGGAATCAAAATATTTTTGGATGTGCATTATCCCCATATTTCCCCCTATCCACATACCAAGTTTCATAAACCTAGCTTGAAAACTGTTTGAGTTATGTCAGGATCCAGATTTTTTGATGGACTGACTGACTGACGACGGAGGGCAAACCTATAGTCCCCTCCGGTCGCACCAAAGTCATGTCTTGTCAGACATTTAGATAAGTATTTATAGTACACCTCGTATAGTGACATATTTCTTTCATAATGTTCTCCCCTTCAGGGCTCCTACAGTATTGGATTAATCTCGATTTGCTGCACGAGAAAGAATGAACATTTCTGCAGAAAAACTTGATTAAAAAATACCAAGTATTGACTGACTTATGTTCATTTTAAATTTCATATGCTGAATTTAGACAATAGAACAATGTTTCCAATAGAGTTTAGTTGATTAAAAAATACCCAGTATTGACTGACTTATGGTCATTTGAAATTTCATATGCTGAATTTAGACAATAGAACAATGTTTCACATAGGGCGTGTTCGTAGCGCCTGTTCCGCACACAGTGCGGGATGTTCTACTCGAACAACTTACGAACAAAACGGAACTGTCCTGCACAGTGTGCCGAATGTTCTACTCCAAACACCTTACGAACAAAACGGAACAGAAAGTAAAATGTTTAAGACAACCAAAATTGTAGTTGCAGCCGTAATATTGGAAAAAAAATATGCATAGTGATATATTTGAATGTGACTGTTTGCCCGCAATGCCCCATAGTTGGAAAATAAATTTATTATACTCTATTTTATGACACAAGCGACCATTGTTCTTGCTGTAATCACGTGACTGTTCTGGCTGCACCACCTCTGTGGCAGGCACAGAAAGAACATGTTCTGAACAGTGTTCCGGTTTGTTCGTAAGTGTGTTTCACTGTCCGGAATGTGCGGAACAGCGTTACGAATGCGCCCATAGAGTTTAGTTGATTAAAAAATACCAAGTATTGACTGACTTATGGTCATTTGAAATTTCATATGCTGAATTTAGACCATAGAACAATGTTTCACATAGAGTTTAGGTGAAGGTTTGTGTGCTAATGGCATCCGAAAAAAGACTCGCGTCTTATTTTCAGCTTTAGGCATTATGGCTCAGTAGTACCCCTGCCGCTTATTAAAACAAATGCTGAAATTAATATATTGACAAGTATTTATTTCGCGTGATTTAATTTCGCCGAATTATGGAAGGAGTTATAGAATTTTGCGAAATTAAGTCGCCGCGAACGCGCTGTAACTTTGATTGAACCTAAAAAATGCGTAAATTTGTAGTCATGAATATGCTGACAATCAGCAAAACGTGAAAGTTAGTATTCGCGAAAGTAAATTGTTTAACAGTAATTTGTTTGCACTATACCTCTACATTCTTTGTTACAGGTATGAGTTTGATTCCTGGAGAGAATTCTCTTATTTAGATGAAGAAGAAAAAGAGAAAGGTGAAAAGTAAGTTAACTTAAGGTACTCTTGCAGTTAATAGCTTTATGCCCTGGAAAATAAAGTTTGATGGAGCTAAATTGGGTGGTGTTCAGTAAGCATCTAACGATGGCTGGGGTAGAGTGGTTAGTGCGCTGGATTTGTAGCCCTGCAAATCCAGGTCATACCTTCCAATGAAAACTTGAAAACCACATCCACTTTTCTTCCACATATGGAGAAGTTGTCATCTCGTTGTGGAAGGGTAAGTAAGTACTGGTGAAGATTCAGTCCTGGAAAACTGGTAGGTGAATCAGCCGCCGTTTGTAACTGAAAAATTGTTAAGAAACGGCATGAAACCCGAGTAAATTTAAGTTTAATGACCTCTGTGTGTAAAAATGTTTATTTATAATATTTCAGCCGTGATGAAAGAAGATGGATAGAAAAACAAAATAAAGCAGCAAGACAGAAAAGAAAGAAAGAAGAAATGACTCGTATACGACAACTTGTTGGTAGGTTTTTAGTCTATAACATGATTCTTTATGCCCCGGCATCTACTGATGCAGGAGGCATATCGTGTTTGTCCTGTCCACTAACACAAACAAGTTGTTAACTTTTGTCTAAGCTGTTTTACTAAATTGTCTTTTAAACAGAAATACGAAAATCTTCTTTAAGTTAATCACTGACAATTTTCTATTGATGCTCCCCATCTTTGATGAGGGGTGTATTGCTTTGCAGATGTTGGTCAGTAGACCAAATGGTTTCCATTCAAAAACTCTAGAAGGCTTTGCCCTAGAATCTTCAAACTTTACATTTAAGTTGGTCATCTACAGTTGAGGTCAGTAGGTCAAAGGTCACTGACCTTACAATTTCTGACTATTGAGCTGCCATGGGGGCATACACATTTTACAAACATCTCTTGTTTGACTTAAAGGGACTATTGACTGACTTTGTTTCCATTATACATTTAGGTCAATAAATGTCTATTTTTAACATCATAAACGAAAATTCCGATATTTTACGAGTATTTACGATGTTTTTGTCGACTAATCATATACGCGTAGTGCACATTTTCCGATACCGCTGATATCGGAAATTTCCGGAAGCGCGTTCGTATATCTTCGTAAAATCTGACTGTGACGTCACAATCGGTACTCGCAGTTTAATCTGTCGCTCAAACCGCGTGCTCAAACAGAATGTTTCTGTTGATTTCAATCACAGTTTAGTGCAAATCGGGAAAATTTAACTACCTGTCTTGAGAGAAGCATCTTTTATTGTAAAAAATAATTGATTTTATGGGTTAATACATATCGCTGGCTTAGAATTTGAAGGTTGTAAGTACAAAATCAATATTTTGAGAAAACAAGAAAAAATCCGTGTCTGAGACCAGTTCCGATTTTCATGAAAATAGGCTCATAAGAAGCGCCTCGTGGTGCAGATTTTAAATATGTATGAGTCTTATAAGGTCGTAAATAGTACTTACTATCTTCTATTGCTAAGCAAGCGATATATTTACATATATACACTGTGTAAAGAAATATTCCATAAACTAGCCTTTCATCGTTTGCACCCGGTCAGTATGTTAGTGTGCTAATTAATAATCAAATTCAAATGTGCATAACTTTTTTAAAATAATAGTAGTGTAAACCAATCTCCTGATTTTCTACCTCGGGTTTTTATTGGTGTTTATCAAAGAATACGGAAGAATCTTTGGTGTTATCCATGTGCTCTATCGCTAAGCAGTGACATACATTTTGTTGATTGCTAGCAACAGAGTGACAAGGTTGTATTTAATTGCAACTTCCGTAATATGTGTAATATGCGCACACGGTTTGCCATTGGCAGTTAACAAATAAATTAATTACCAATGTACAATCACGCGTTAGCAATAAAAAAACATATTCGTTTTCTAACATAACGTTATAAATGTCGGGTCAAGTACAATAATTTGAGCTACACATATTTTATATGCACCATTATACCAGAACTAAAGATATAAGTCCTAGATTATAAGTCAGTTAAAATTCCAATGTGTTATATTCTTTGATGATATCGCTTAGGTTGGTATCCCGCGGTAATCAGTCGGGGTTCTATGATCTACGACCGGTCGCGGTGTCTTGCTGATTAGTTTACTGTCAATTAACAATGTGTCACCAGTTACTTTGATTGCAGTTTTCGCAAGGTCAGATAGTGTTGCTATATACGATTTGTAGTAATGTATACATAATATTATATATGTCTGACAGTACTCTGGCCTATAGCACGGATATACACAGAATGTCTAATGTATTTCCGTGCCTATAGATACTTTCAAATAAATTTACATCGATCCGTCATGATTTTCAATTGTCTTAGACCTTACATATAATTTTAAATCTATATTTTTATAATTATGCTTTAGAGATTGAATGAAATTGAGTACAGCAATGATATCAACTAAAGAGCGCTTTAACTATTACATAGACCAAACCAACATAATTATGTTCAACATTATAAAACCAGCTTTTATGGAAAAAATCCACACGTTCTCGTTAATTGGGATTTGTGTGTTCTTATTTTATAACAAACAATAACATACTTTCACGTGTCTAGGGCTTTAAATGACATATTTTAAAAGAGTCAAATTAAAGACGAAGCTTTTTTTTCTCAACATGTGATTGTCAATTCTTTTGGAAAATATAAATGATATTGCTTCAAACTCAGACTAAATTTAAGAAAATATACATAATTATGTATCTCTTACTTCCGAGGTCCTCAGGGTTTAATAAATTTATCTAGTGTATAAATTTCTTTCATGGCATCGCTACCAACCAATTTAAGTTGAAATTCTCTAGTTTCTAAACGTGCCAATGTATTAAGAATTTCTTCATTATTAATGAAATAATGCTTAATTTAATATTGCACAATTTCCATTGATTTTAGTTTGTGTCCTACAAAAACCAATAAACCGTAGCCGAAATGCTGCAATATGATTGGCTAACGCCACCTGTCAATCAAAATCGACAGGAAGGTCAATTACCAGTCCGTGTAGCCAATGCGGTCAGCGATATTTACAGTGTGAATGTCTGGCAGATTTCTTCGTCGCCGTTATTATGATTTCCCTTATTAATAATAGGTTTGAATTGATTCGGCAAAATATTTTCATTGCCATCATAATCTGTATCCGAAGAATTTATCGTTTCATTAGCTCAGGGACCGTATATATCTTCCCAGATTAGCTGAGTCGGAGAACTTCGCTGTCCGACATCTTGTTAATAGCACGATTGTGACGTCACACGCTTCGTTTCTAACATCGGACTTTTCCGGAGATATTTCCGTAAGTTTCCGTACAGGTATAACAATGGACGTGAACTATCGGTTGCACACAGGTAAATGTAAGGGGAATTTCGGGGAAAATGTAGCGAATGCAATCACGATGCCGAATAGAACTATTACACAAAAGTTTAAATCACCGGTAAATATTCCCTTTAAGCATAAAAGTATTTTGTTTATATGACAGATAATGCATACGCCTGTGATCCTAGAATACAAAGGTTTAAAGACGAGGAAAAAGAGAAAAAATTGGCACAAAAGAAAGCGAAACAAGACGCAGCAAAACAAAGACAAGAAGAGGAAGATCGGGTAGATATTGCCACAATTTTTATGCTTTGAATATTGTTTTGCACCTGTTGGTTGGTAGGTTGGTTGGTTGGTTGGTTGGTTGACCAAACGGTTTCCATTCAGTAACTCAAAAATGCTTTGCCCTAGGATCTTCTAACTTTACATGGAGGTTGGCCAGCAATAGTAGATGACCCCTATTGATTTTGATGTCAATAGGTCAAAAGTCAAGGAGGCCACTGTACCATTAAGTGTACTGACATTGCTTCCATGAGTGCATAGCACTACAATACATGTTTTACAAACATCTCTTGTTTAACTTTATTCAAAGTCATATTTTTTCTACTTTATGGCTCCCTTAGCATATTCAGCAAATTAGCGCTTGTTCAGACGTCCAGGACAAGTTATTATTGATTCCGACTAGCAGCTTGAATTTTGATGATTTGGACAAGTTGTTTCAAAGCCTAAATTCCTTGAATGTTAGGATATTAACAAAATCTGCATGTATGTGAAGGCATGTGCATGAATACCTATAATTGTTGGTAATATTTTATCGTCATAGAAACGTAAAGAAGCAGAAGATGAGGAAAGAAAGATACGAGAAGCAGAGGAAGAAAAAATTCGACAAGCTGTAAGTGTTCTTATACTTCTAATGTTGATTGTAATGATATAATTCTTAGATTATAAACCTATTTAGGACCTTTGTTCATTACTATGTATTATAGGTAGCTTACAGTTACTCTGACACAATTGATGTAGATGTTATGAAAATGAAAGGTCAGTCAGTATAACTTTAATATTGTAGTCTATCTTGTGTTTAAGTCTTAATTATAAATTGTATTAAATAAAGCCCCTGTTTTCTCTACATAAATTATGCGAATTTTGTGATAGATACATAAAGTAAAGTTTGTATCAATTGACAACAAGTATTAGCTTCTTTTTATCATATGGCACGAAAATACACATCTTTCTGCTGAAAAATGGACTGGGTTATGTAAACGTCATTTATGGCATATGATGGTGTCATTTAGAATAAAAAGGGACTCACTTGAATATTAGTATAACTAGTGTAGTATATAGAGGATCTTGCATGAGTGCTCATTACATACGAATTTTATTAAACGAGTGGACAAAATGATATGACACGAGGCTTTGCCGAGTGCCATATTCTTTTTGTCGACGAGTTTAATAAAACTCGTATGTAATGAGTACGAATGTATGATTCTATTTATCATATAACCTTAGAGAACGCTCGTTATCATTCAAAATGATGATGTACGCTGCATAGGTTTCATACATAATTAAGCGGTACAAAGAGCGCGAAGTCATGGCGACGTTGTTATTATCCTGACGTCATGGGCCGATCAAGGCATGGATTGGCTTACGTCGCGTCAGACTAATTTAAATATTTATTGCACGGTCTTGGAGTGCCGAACGATTTTTACGGCATGGCTTTACGGCACTGCTGGACCGCGGGTTATGTGATAAAAAAATATACATACTCATTATACTAACCTGGATACAAGGAAAGTCATGTGATAAAATTGAATATTTTCCAGGCTGCAGTTGCAAAGAAAGAAAAAGAAGCACAAAAGAAAATTATGAAGAAGGAAAGGAAAACATTGCGTACATCTGTGAAGGTCAGTTCTACCATTTTGTATGCAAACATAACCTAGTGGCATACATGCCATGTTTCATAGAACCCTTTGCGTGAGATTAGTGATGAAAATGCAGGGAGATTTCAATCAATTGTTTAGCATATTATCTCAATAGGACCCCTTTTCCTACTGTTACTCTGTCAACCTGTGAATTTAGGATTTTAAATTTCTTGCCCGAATCGGCAAAAATGAATAGATTGCCCAAATCAACAATTAATTGCTAATTTCTCAGACTGCACTGTGAATATTTGTATTCTAGGAGTATAACTTCTTCACAGAAGATGAATCAGAACGTGTTACAAACTTGGCAGAGATGGACAAATTGGCTGAATTGTTAGAAATAGCCAAGTGAGTATAAGTACATAGTCATGTTGATTTAGATATACATGTATATTTAGTAGATTCTTCTTCTTCTATATTCCATCTTCTGTGGCTGTTTATATCTTCAGTTTGGATGATTAACTGCACTGTCTCCTGTAGGTTGCTGGCATCTGCCCACAGCTTGGTCTCAAAGGATACATGTGGTTGGCCAAACTTTCTACTGTGCTTACTCTCGACTGGACAGCTTTGCAGAACTTCGGCTCCTCTGTAGCAACCAGCTGTTTCAGCACAACCCAGTATTTTCATATCTTTTTTCCTCGGACCCCAGTCTCCAGTATGTAGACTGAAGTTGATAGTTTGACTGTGTCTGTTTATTGTGTGTAGGCTGTCTTCACTGGACATATAGGCTCCTTTACCATCTTCCAGTCTGATTTGTAACTGTTCTTCCGCAGTTTCTTCACTTCTACATGTGAGGTTGAAGGTTGGTGTTGTGAATTCTTGGATGCTTCTAATTCTAGTTGGTTTTAATACATATCCATTGCTTTCTAACAGGTTACAGAGTCTAAATGAAGCCTTAACATCGGGGGATCTAGAGAAAGCCAAGTCAGCGTTTCTTACTCAGGTATGTAACTCCAGATGCATGTTTGATACACATGTGTGAAAATATCTCAGTTTGTCTTACAATAGATGTTATCCGGATTTGCAAGATTTAGGGTTTTCAAAAATTAACATGCGATACAAACAATGTTGACTCTAATACTTTGCTAGTGCTTCTATGATTTAAATAGCATCACTCATTTCAATTGTTCAGAAATATAATTTCTATTTATAGCAGCCAATGAAAAACTTTCCTATATCAAAAGCTATCCAATGAAAAACAAGGTTACATTTCTTAGGAATTTTATTGGAGCAACTCTTGGACCGCTTAAAATACCTAACCATTTTGCATAATCATCCTAATATTAAGCAGTTCAGATCTATTTGTTTCGAAGATTGGAAGTCCGAAAAGCAAAAATCAGCTAGTTGATTGATAGTGGCATATTTTTTTAATGTTAGGTAAAAGAATTAAATGACCAGTTAGAAGCAGAAAAATTAAAACAGCTTGAAGACATGTCATCAAAAAGTTCCAGTGAGCGGTCAACCAAGGGAGGTAAACCTTGGACCGATATGGAGTTACAAACCTTGATAAAGGGAGTTAATGTATTTCCAGCAGGCACCAAGGACAGGTAAGGCCAAAATTAAAATATTGTTTGTTTCTCCTTCCCTACCTACCGGAGCAAAATGTTCCCTACCCAAATATTTTTTGACCCTCTGAAAAAAATGTTTTTATTAGTCCCCTACCGGTTTTCAACCGGAGGGGACTATATGTTTGTCTGTCTGTCCGTCCATCAAAATTCGGGATCCTGACATTACTCAAATTGTTTCCAAGCTAGGTTTATGAATTTGGTATGTAGATAGGGGGTTAGGAATAATGTAATAAAACGTAAGCAGTCACATCTTGTTCAAGCATAAGTTTAATTATTCCCAAGACATTACTGATGCGGGAGGCATATAGTGATTGTCCTGTTTGTCCGTTCCATTGAAAACGTTAACTAGAACTTTCAAGTTCTTGAAACTCGAGTATTTTTAAAATCCATCTAGGCATTGCTTTCAAGTTTGGCATACTTGTTTACCATCATAAACACCCCATATTGTCAAAGCAATGTAGCACTATCCAACATTTCAATGGAATAATAGCCCGTGATTGACTTACCAGCTAGTTATTGTGGACAAGACTTTCACTGGGGCATAAGTGTTTACTGAACACAGTCTTGCTAAATGCAGTCAGGAAAACTTAGAGCCTAATTCTAAACAGTCCAGTAGTCTATGTCATGTGCACGCTCATGTAAGATAGAGCTATCTTCCATTAGCATCAGGCCTATCTCTAATCAGACAGGTGGTAAGTTCCGAGTAACTGCTGGTTCGTCTAGTGTCATTAGTTTCAGGTAACTGCTGGGTCGTCTAGTGTCATTAGTTCCAGGTAACTGCTGGGTCGTCCAGTGACAGGATATTGAGGATAATGTGACTGGGTAGTCTCCATATGACTGACATACTGTTGACCAGTAAGACTGGCTAAATCTAGACCTTTCAGCTTTTTGACAGCTGGGACTAGACTTTCGACTTTTTAACAGCTGGGGCTTGGACTTTCGGCGGTTAAGTTCATTTTCCAGTTTAGTTGTGTATTGGACATTGTGCCGTGTCATTGTGGTCTGTGTCGTGTTTGTGTTTTCTGTGCTCGACTGTTTAAGTTGAGTGCTGCCTTCCCTGATTTTATATTACCCTTTAAACAATATTTTCAAAAGATGAGTTGGTATAGATGTGTTTGTTTACTTTGATTTCAGATGGGAAGTAATATCAAACTTTATCAAGCAACATGTCACTACAAGTGATAAAAATGCTAAAGACGTTCTGGCAAAAGCCAAGAATTTACAGAAAAATGGTAATTTTCTTACTTGCATACCGTGTACTTACTCCTCTTCATTCCCAGTGTGAGGCTACAATTGGTCTCTCTCTACTTAGGTCTGTCTTTGCCCATACTCTGTTCTTCTCCCATCTCTATAAGTTCTGTCGCCATGGTTATGTCCCATGTTGTCTATGGTTGACCAGGTTTTCTTTTGCACTCACTAAGTCTGAACCCTAACCAGAATTTAATTTACTGCAGTGTATGCTCTGATCAATTTTGTCCTTTGAATTTTAATTGTTCATATTTGTTTTTTGTCAGGGCCTTCTTTGGGGCTCATGTTCCCTATTGAAGTAATTACGTCTCCACGTCTAGTGGGGGACACATTAGTTTATACTAATTTATTTAAGGTCGATTGTGAAACAAGTTTTTCCAACTTATATTAATCACTCTCGACACCTCATTCCTGATGCAATCCATCGCCACGAGGGTATGACATTGATTTTGTGTGGGAAGTCTGTCTGCCGTGTCTGGATGCATGTCATAAAGTTTATCCGCTCTTGTTCTCCTTAACCACTGGTTTGATTTCAATGAAACTTCACATGAATAGTTGGAACAAATTCTACTTGAATGAAACTTGGATGAGTATCACATTTACTAAGACCTTTTGTAGCGAGACATACGTTTTTATGTCAATGACCCTTCTAGTTAATGGACCATTTCATGTAAGTTATACTTATATAAGTGGTAGATGTATTATGCTATATTTCGCAGACACGTCTTTGAAGAGTCAAGCTACCGAGAATGCGTTCCATAACTTTGAGAAGGAACAGAAGAGAGCGAATCAAGCGAAACCCCAAGGAGGTGTTCTAAGTGAAAGAGTTGAAAGTATGTCACAAGTCCAAACTTTCCTGAATTAATGTCAGTCATTTTTAGCTCACCTGTTACAAAGTGACAGGGTGAGCTTTTGTGATAGCTTGCAGTCCTCAACAAATATTTTTAAAAGCACTCGTCCTGCAATATAGACTAAGAAGAAAAACCCAAAATCTTACTTGTCCTGCTATATGAATAAAGAAGAAAGACATTGTGCAGGACGAGCGGACGAGTGGATTCATTGAGCCCTGGCTTGTAGTATTTTGTCTGTCCATTCACTATTGCTTGTGAACACACTAGAGATCACATTTTTCACCTCATCTTTATTAAACATGGACACGATGTTCATCTTTATAAAATGTAATTAAATGAGCGTGCTGTCATATTGCCTGTGTTAAGAAGCTAGTCAAAAGATACATTAATAGTATTTGCTTCCTGCAGCTGGTTATTAGTCCCCTACCAGTTTTTGACCGGAGGAGACTATCGGTTTGCCATCTGTCCGTCAGTCAGTCAGTCTGTCCGTCTAAAACTCTAGATCCTGACATAATTCAAACTGTTTCTAAGCTAAGTTTATAAAACTTGATATGTGGATAGGGGGCAATATGGGGATAATGCACATCCAAAAATATTTTGATTCCAACCAAAATTGTGGTTGCTATGGCAACAGAAACAAAATGGCTTAAAACCGGTAAGGGACTTCTGTATTGCTTGCAATTCTTAATGACTTGTTTAATACAAGTAACAGGGGTCTCATAATTCAGGATTAGCTGCATTAAAGAGAGTGAACTTTTTTGCAGACAAAAAAGGTTTTGATGAAAAAATATGGAGTCTTTACTGTGTTATGGTCATTTGAATTTTAATATGCTGGATTTGAACAAAAGAACAATATTTGAAACAGAGATTTCGAGTGCTAATGGATAGACTTTTGTTTTCTGGATTGGGTATTATGCCTTAGTATACTCCTAAAGTAAACTGTTTAACAGCCATTTGGGCTACTCTGATGTAAGGGCTTTACCAGGAACCAATGAGTCGGGTGGTGGAAACTCGATTTTATTTATGTTAACCACAACCATTATGTAAATAAAGAAGGGACATGTTACCTCCCCTCACGCGCACAAGTTTTTACCCTGGAAAAGCTGAAATTCACACCCAGGACTTGCCATTCAGTATTCAAGGGACTAAACTCTTCCTCAACCATTAATCAAGCTTCATCATGCTTATAGTAATAAACCTTACTATATCATTATAAACCCAGCCTTGCCTGTTTTAATGTTAGATAAATAAAGAAAAACATTTTTTCCTGCTCTTAGTGGAGAAGTAAATACAGCATCACCACCAGGAACGAAAGTTTGCGTGCTTGATCACAGACCGTGAAGCATTATTGACTATGGAACTGACATAACTCCTTTGCTTGGTACATTGCATATGTGGGTAGTTCCAGAACTAGGTGTTGGCCTGTTGTCGTGATTATACAGTTTGGTAGTTCATATATGGCAGAAATACTCTTAGGTGTTGAAACTAAAATTTTACAACAATGACTTTTTTCATGCATAGCTGAGCAGCAGATAAGTTTGGTAGTCCATATATGGCAGAAATACTCATAGGTGTTGAAGCTAAAATTTTAAAACAATCACTTTTTTCAGGCATAGCTGAGCAGCAGATAAGTTTGGTAGTCCATATATGGCAGAAATACTCGTAGGTGTTGAAGCTAAAATTTTAAAACAATCACTTTTTTCAGGCATAGCTGAGCAGCAGATAAGTTTGGTAGTTCATATATGGCAGAAATACTCGTAGGTGTTGAAGCTAAAATTTTAAAACAATCACTTTTTTCAGGCATAGCTGAGCAGCAGATAAGTTTGGTAGTTCATATATTGCAGAAATACTCTTAGGTGTTGAAACTAAAATTTTAAAACAATGACTTTTTTCAGGCATAGCTGAGCAGCAGATAAGAGAGATGGGTACGAATCCAGCACCATGGACAACAGATGAACAGAAGCTTCTAGAACAAGCATTGAAGACATACCCAGCTAGTACAGCAGAGAGATGGGAGAGGATTGCTGAAGCTGTTCCCACTAGAAGCAAGAAGGACTGTATGAAACGATATAAGGTACGCCAGGTTGTTGATACATTGTTTCTTATTAGTCCCCTACCGGTTTTTGACCGGAGGGGACTACAGGTTTGCCCTCCGTCCGTCAGTCAGTCAGTCAGTCTGTCCGTACGCACCCACTTGTAGTTGGGGGTGTGGAACAATAGGCTATATTTAGATTCTATTCATTCCGTTGCTTTCGGAGTGCAAAATGTTGCTTATGGGGTTTACAAATAAAAGAATGAACAAAATAAAACCCCACAGCGTCAAGTCAGGGAGAACGTCCGTCCGTCAAAAAATCTGGATCCAGACATAACTCAAACAGTTTTCAAGCTAGGTTTAAGAAACTTGGTATGTGGTTAGGGGGCAATAAGGGGATACCTACTTGCAAGACTATATTATGGTAAGGATATAGTATGCGCTTATAATCCAGTACGGTTTGACGGTAAGGCTGTATGCACATATATTTGATATGCGCTTATATTCAAATATGCGCATACTTTCCAGATTCTACAGTATGTTTGTTTGTTTATTTACTTACCCTTGCACCAGAAACAAGCAACCTCTCAATGTGTGTAGCAAAAATTGAAATTGTTGTCAATGTCTATTTACTTTCATAACTTTAGACATCAAAATTTGAATGTCTTGTGATGATTAAAATTTCATTTGTTTGTACATTACAACCCCTTCAGAGTGCTCCTCTCTTGGGTAAATATCTCTCTACAGTGAAAACCATATATTAACTGCTGTTGAAGTGTACCAATAATAATTGAACCTCTGCAGAGCATCAACCCCTACACAACAACAGTTATTCAAGATTAGGTCAAAAACAAATTAATATTGTGATTCTGGTAACATGTTGAAATAAGATTAGGTTGGCAAAAAAACATTTTAATTTTATATTTTATTGAAAAACAACAATCTGCGTTGACATAGGGTAGGCATGGTTACCAGAATAATAATATCATATTTGTTTTGGCATAATAATGCTCACAAAGCTACTATGGTTTACTCAACCTTATTATGTTGTAGATACATCATTAAAGCCAAATATTTTACATTCCAGGAGCTGGTGGAGTTGATACGAGCCAAGAAAGCGGCCCAGGAAGCCGCCAAAGCCAAGAAGTGATCACAGACATGATGTCCCCTATAACTGTAAAATCAACAATATTTCTTTGGGGATGTAATTTGGAAAACATTTGTCATATTGATTCAAGGACTATAAACATTTGTCAAATTGATTCAAGGACTATAAACATTTGTCATATTAATTCAAGGACTATAAACATTTGTCAAATTGATTCAAGGACTATAAACATTTGTCATATTAATTCAAGGACTATAAACATTTGGCATGTTGATTCAAGGACTATAAACATTTGTCAAATTGATTCAAGGACTATAAACATTTGTCAAATTGATTCAAGGACTATAACCATTTGTCAAATTGATTCAAGGACTATAAACATTTGTCAAATTGATTCAAGGACTATAAACATTTGTCATATTGATTCAAGGACTATAAACATGTCATTGTTGAGAAATGGTTTAAATGATTGCTTGGATGCCTATTATGTACCAGTGTGTATTATGCATACTCACCGAGTTGACATGAAGAGTTGTTGAGTTGAGAACTGAGTGTTAACATAAAATAAAACAATATATGTGCTCAAAATATGTGTTTGTCCTTGTTTACCTGAACTGTACATGTAGTTTGTGATGTTTAAGGCAAGCAACTGGGTACTGTTTTATCAAAGCACTCACGAAATTCTTAAAGTTACGATCAAATTTAAATTCTTTATAATACTTTAGCTACAATTGGTGCAGGAAATGGTTAATAGGGGTTCCGTAACTAAAGTATTATTAGTATTGCAGCTCAATTTACCGCACTTTATAATTGTAAACAAATTATGTAGAATTAAAATTTGATCGTAAGTTCATGATTTCCATAAGTGCTTTGATAAAACAGTACCCTGGGGACTACATCACAGCCTTGTTTTATAGTGTACCCAGAATACTGTGTTGCTTACAAACATGAATTGGTTTGATCAACTGTTGCATAAACAATTACTAAGGTAAACAGCTATGGTCAGTTTTGTACTAAATCATCACTGCTGAAATACATAGAGAAGATAATAGTCTATTTGGTACACATGCCAAATTTGACGGCCAAAAATCACGAAAATACAAAGACATGCATGGAATTGCATTTCTTTTCTAACACCCCTCGTGCAGTAGAACCATCATTCGGCATTTCCGTGAAATGTGTCGGGTAATCATTCAATAAAATATCAACGTCAGTTTGTCGCCAAAACGCGATGTATTAATGATGCCATGTAAGAGTATAACTACAATATAAATAGTATTATTGTGAATAAAATGAATGTCATAACTAATTGACAAATGTCTATGAAATGTTACAGTCATTTTCGTGCTTGAAATATCAGTTGTGAGCAATTCGGTGTCATTACCAATAATTAATGCATAATTTGTAGCGCTAATCAACATTTCGCGCTTAACGAAATTACTGTATACATTCAATGCTCAACTGCATGATACAAATGTTACAAGATTGGGAAAGTGATTTCTGAATACGCTTTAGTAAAAACATAAAGCATAAATACTATCAAGGAAAAGAAGATGTTGCATTGTGGAAAGGACCTTTGCAGTTTTTAACATAGAAACTGTTTCTTTAAACTTTAAGTTTCACTTTTGTTGATTCGGGCAAGTAGTTTGAACTGCTGAATTCACATTGTTGGTAACTCTAGTGGCCAAATTCTAATGCATTTAGTGCTTTATTGGTTCATGTGGTTTGTTCTTCAATCAGTGTTGTTACATGTTGTTTTATGTCTTACGTATATCCTTGTGTCTTAATATTGTTCTCCTATTACCATGTAGTTATCTTGACGAAATTCGCCGATACTTTTTTCCGTTGGTTTTACTCACGTATTCCGAGATCTCCATTGCTGTTCTCGCTTCTTTCGTTGTCTATTCCGACTTTGGCATTAAGGTCACCAATAATGGGGACTGCGTCATGGTTTAATGTTCCAATCAGTATCAACTGCCACAACTCGTATAAACCCCTCTGTTTCTTCTGATTCTGCACTTTCCGTTGGAGCATAGCTCAAGTAGTTATGATTGTCCATGTGGACACAATGATGACTTGTATCTTATTGCCATCAGTCTATAATTTATTGGCTTCCACTTGATGTGCCGTCTTTGTTTTTATTAAGGCTACACCTCGACTATGATAGTTCCCTGTTCTTCCTGAATACAGCATATGGGTACTGTTTTATCAAAGCACTTACGGAAATCATAAACTTACGATCAAATTTTATTTCCTCTTGATTTGTTTACAATTATAAAGTGTCGTAAATGGAGCTTCAATACTAATAATGATTCAGGTATTGAACTTCTGCAAACCATACCAATCAACAATTTGTAGTTGTCAAAGAATTATAAAGAATTTAAATTTGAGCGTAACTTTAAGATTTTCGAAAGTGTTTTGATAAAACAGCACCCTGGTGTCCTGATGCCATTTGTTTTCTCCAACTACCTGCCCATCTGGTCCCACACAGACTTTGAATGGTCCATTTTCATTGTGTGGTTTAAAGGGAGGGTATCGAATAATTCATATGGCTTGAAAACGGCATGATTATCCTACATGTAATCGTCAGCTTAGTTTGGATACCGTACAGTCCGTGTATTAAAGTCTGTCACTTGTATACAAGCATTGCAATATGATAACATTGGGGGTTTTTTTATTTAAAAAAAAATAATTGGAGAAAAGGCAGTGAAAACCGATATAGTCCAGTCATGGTAAGAATATAGTGACACAGCGGTCCAGTCCACTGTTACGGTATAAAACCAAGTATAACGGCTTATACAGACAGCTATAATTTCCTGGAGAGGATTTTAACTGCTATCGTTTCACAGCAAAGTACAAACACGGGTGCTATCAGATAGGACAATATTCAACTGAGAGAAGAACAAACACGTTTCAGATCTGGAAGATCATGCGCAGACCAAATTGCTATTTGCTACCCGTCCTAACATCGCATCTTCAAACAACCTATCGAATGGAACTACACTTTGTGTAAACTTCATAGATTTCAAGAAAGCGTTTGTCATTGTGTACGTATAATTATAGTAGAGATGGGAACAAATACCAAATAATCAGTATTAGAATATTCGAATTTTTGATATTCATTCCAAATCTTATTAATTTGTCCTCTTTCATAAACTGTCAATCATTTTTTATTTTCCCATTCTTGATAAAACCGACTCGTTGGATAATAAAATTCGAATATTCGAATATGAACTTTGAATTCGAATATTCGACCGGTTTCAGAATATTCGAATATTCCGGATATTCGGTCCCATCTCTAGTATATTGACACAATCTGTCAGATCGTGAAACAATGGGATACACCCTGCAAATTGTGAACATCATAATAACGGAGTCTACAGCAACATCCTCAGCCAGGTCATCCATGATCTAGACCTATCCTTGTCCTTTGGAGAGCAAAATCAGGAGTGTGACCCGACTGCCTTCTCTCGCAACTGTGAAAGCTAGTGTAAGAACACATACAGGTACCTTTACTGATTCTTTTGAATGTCCAATAGGATTAAGACAGGGCTGTAATCTAAGTCCAATTTTATTTTCAATGTTCATTAATGAACTATACATACTATTAAAAAATAACAATACCCGTGGAATTCAGCTATTTCCGGACATTACTGAGATATTTTTGTTGATGTTTGCGGATGACATAGCACTTGCCTCTGACACGGTTGTTGGGTTGCAAAGACAGTTAAATATACTGAATGATTTTTGTGGGAACTATAAACTTACTGTAAATATTGACAAGTCAAAAATTCTAGTATTTAAGAAAGGTGGAAATCTTGCTGCCAGAGAGAAATGGTATTACAATAACAATGAAATTGAAATCGTTACTGGTTTTACTTATGTTGGTATGTACTTTACGAATCGACTGTTATTGAACAAGATGTCTGAAGCAATGACAGTTCAAGCAAAAAAGGTCCTTATCCAGATTCTAAACTCATTTAAGAATCTAGACTGTATACCATATTTTACATTTTTTTTAAATATTTGATGCAAAAGTATCTTCAGTTTTGTTATACGGCTCTGAAATTTGGGGTCTACAAAACCTTTGCTTACTAGAAAGTGTACAAATTTTAGCTTGTAAACGTTTTCTTAATTTGAACTCGCATGCATGTAATGACGTTGTATTGGGAGATACTGCTAGACTTCCAACGTATATTTCGGCTGCCAAGCGTTGCATAAAATATTGGTTACGGTTGTTAAATATGTCTCGTATCAGATACGTTCGTTTATGCTATGAAATGTTGGTCTACTATGACAATATTGGTCACAATAATTGGGCCACTGCTGTTAAAATAGTCTGCATACCAATGGATTTGGCTATGTCTGGGAAAACCAGTATGTTGAAAATGCTAATATGTTCTTAAACAAATATGTCGAAAGACTCACTGATCAATATAAACAAAACTGGGTAGCTAAATGTCATGAAAATAGAAAACTTACGTATTACTGTTCGTATAAAACAGTGTTTGATTTGGAACCGTATATATTCAATATTGATATTGGAAAATTTAGATCTTGTCTAGCAGGGTTTTGTAGCTCATGTCATCCTCTTATGATTGTACAAGGAAGACATTGCAATATTCCTATAGAATTTCGAACATGCTTATACTGCGAGACGCTCGTAGAAGATGAGTATCACTTTGTAATGATCTGTTCTTTGTATTGTGATCTAAGGGCTAAATACCTACCAGCTACACTAACATCCCTAGTCACAACAACTTCTATAAAATATTATATAGTAAAGATGTATTATCTATTAGGAACCTAGCCATGTACTTGTATCATGCTTTTAAGTTTAGGCATATATACTTATCAAGATTCACATAAGGGAACAGCATAAATATTATTGAAGCATTATTATATTACTGCATTGAAATAATAATTATTGTATGTTCTATTTGATGTTCTTTTGAAATGTTTTTGTTCTCTAAATGGTGTCATATGCATTGCTAATGCATTGAACTGTTCATCTGTTTGTATTATATGTGTATGGGCCGGTGGCCTACATGTCACATTGAAATAAACTGTGAACAGTATAAGCCTTCTCTCGCAAATGATCATATCGGTCGTTACTGACTGAGCAATGAGAACCACAGTAGACGGAACAAGAGGGGTAGATTGGACACCCTAACCACACAGTTGGGAGAGCTCGACTATGCAGATCATATATGCCTCTTGTCTCACAAATACGTATGCCCACATCCAATAAAATACAACGTGTCTTCAAGTAGTAGCCAAATATACCGGACTTAAAGTTAGTAAGTAAGTAAGTAAAGTCTTTATTTCACGAGGCTAACATATTTACAATAATGCAATATTCCTTATGGGCCTCAAGTCAATATATTGAAGACCAAATGCTCATCCTCATAGAAGGACAGGGGATAGAAGATGTTGGCTACATGTAAGTGTATGTATAGAACGTAACTGTGTATGATTGTCTGGAACGCGCGACAGTGTGAAAGAGAATGAGAGTGTGAAAAAGAAAACTTTTTAAAAAAAACTTATAATAAAGGATGAGAAAAAATATACATGGATATTACCAGCACTCTATGTTGATATTTCAGTATGTTTGAGATATTTCCCCTAACGGTTGCTACACCTGTACCGGAAGGATCAAACTCTACTATGGTAGAAGATGTTGCTCGCTCAGCCGTGATACAAGGAGGCTACCAGGTGTTGGCTCTTGTTGTCACATTAGTTGTTACCATTGTTGGTGGTGCCGTCACAGGTAATTTATTGTTTGAATATTCTTTAGATAAGTTTAATAGAATCTACATGTAATTATATTTTATTCAGACTTGCTGTTTAGACGGATCATTCTTGTTCGGCTGTGTTTTGGGCACTTCTTCTTCTTTTTAGGATTTCTGACGACAGCTAAGACTAAGCATTGTAGTAGACAGTGATTTTTCTTGCTTGTTTGGGAAAGGTACCGGTACCGGACAATTTGGGAAAACTTGCGGCGCTTTTTCTCAAATTGGGAATTTTTGTGAATTCTTAAAAAAAAACATCTATTTTATTGATGATAGAAACTAACATAAAAGCTTGTGCATGATATGCCATGCATTTTCTTATATAAAATGCACACATTTTAATTTATAGCATGACTTGCGCAGCCAAGATGCACCAGATTGGGAATTATTTTCCTCTGAAATTGGGAAAATGGATAATTTTTCTAATTGGGAAGCTACCTTTTAGGAGTACCTAACAAAGAAGGGGAAACATCGCTGGTAGATTTACTGTGGAAACTGGATCATTTAACTAGGGCATTCAGCCTTTTGATTGTTGAAACCAGTTCATTCTACTTGTCGACAGCTTGGACTTTTTTACTTGTTTAGTTGGGCATTGTACCTTGTATGTGTTTTATGTTTTCTTTGCTCGGTTGGTTCAGTTGGTCATCGTGCCTTGTATGTGTTTTATGTTTTCTTTGCGCGGTTGGTTCAGTTGGTCATTGTGCCTTGTATGTGTTTTATGTCTTCTTTGCTCGGTTGGTTTAGTTGGACATTGTGTGTTTTTAATGTTAACCTTGCTCGACTAGTTAAGTTGAGTGCTGCCTTCCCTGTCGAACTTAATATGATCTGTTTAGGCTTCCATGTTTGGAACCATTGTTGCTATAAAGAAAACAACACATTACAATGATAACAACAAGCATTGAAAATGTCATTAAAGGTTCTAAAACAAAACATATGCTTAATCAATGTAATTTTATTTTATTCAGGCTTGTTTTTGAGGCTTCCATGCTTTGATAACGTCAGTGGGAACCGGATGTACGATGATAGAGAGTTCTTTATTGTTGATCCACAAGAGTTTCCTGATAATGAAGATGGTGGATTCGAAGAAGACGAAAATATTACTAAAATGTAAGACTTTTAAGAGTAGTTTAATAATGTCATTACGCGTATTGTACACTGGTTCGCGGCCAGTAAAACCTAGGTCCCACGGAGCAGTTTTTGTCTTGGCGATGCACTCCCGATTGAAATTAATGAGCTATGAGGACATTGGGAACAGGTTCCTCGTGGTCTAGTGAAAACTTCGGGGAATTCATGAGACAGTTTGTGATACGTACTACAAACATAAATCTATACGTCAATGTGCTATGATATTGCCTAAAGCAGATACAGTTTGACAAGAAGTACCAAATCAAAAGCAGTTCCAAATCACTATTGGTTTGTCCATTAATTATCATACAGAACAGGGATAAAACCGTGGAAAAATGAACTGTTTTGTTTGAGTTTGCAGTTAATTCAGGTAACTACATTTGTACTTCAAAGAAACGCGATTGTGAAGATGTAGGATGATTGGACGCGTTTGTTTTATTTTTTTCTAATAATAAATGGTTCAAATCAACAAGAATGTGTACAGACTTGTGTTATTTTTTGTAGTTTTTAAACAGACAGACGCTTATTGATATAAATGTCCAAGTTTCTATTATCTTTATGTATCTATAAATAATTTGAACCATAATATATGTACCAACTCCTTCAGACAGTTCTTAAAATTATTTTTTTAAATTGTATTCGGTCTAAAAGAAATATATGATTTCGTTATTGCATGAAAACGAGATTATCAGTTATTCAATATTGTTAAATAAAATAAAAATATTGCATTAGGATTTAGGAATAGATATGTCTGAAGGACAATTTATTCCAAATGCAATATTTTTATTTTATGGGTTCCTTATTAAGTTTTTATAAGACAATCTTATATGTGTGTGTGTACATTTATTCTTTTATCAAATCATGCCTCGTATACTGTACATATGCATATCGCTGGCTTAGAATTAGAAGGTTGGGAGTATTACTTACGACCTTATAAGACTCATCCATATTTAAAATGTGCATCTCAAGGCGCTTCTCATGAGCCTATTTTCATGTGATGTTGACAAAACTGAAGTTTAAAAAGCTTGTTTTTCTGTAAGTAGACAGTAGTTTTTTTCATACAGTTTTTTCTTGTTTTCTCATAATATTGATTTTGTACTTACGACATTCTAATTCTAAGCCGGCGATTTATAAGAAACTGTATGTTTTGAAGGTTCCCAACCTGTAACATTGAGGTGTTAATGTATTCGTAACAAAATAGGTAGATAGTTTAGTTCAATTTGCAGTAAACCAATAATTGACCACAGAATGTCAAATGTATCTGTCGAAAAAGTATGCCAAAAATCACATTAAGTAAAATGTATGGATGATAAAATACTTATTTTGCAAGAGTTACTTCCCTTGGATTAAAAATTGTGCATTTTTTGTTAACAATTCATTATTTTACAAACAAACCGACTGGAGGTTGTATTTCGGTTTCTTCCATCTAATGGTGTTTTCCACCTTCGGGACTCAACTAAGGTGCTCAAAATCAATGGCTCTTCAAGTAGGTTACCAAGTTATTGCTTTTTGAAAATAGCCGTTTAAAGGGACTGCCTCACGTTTTGGTGTATTGCAAAAAATAAAATTAAATTGTCAAATATTCTTGTAATTTTGGTATTGTTTCCTGTATATGCCATAAACAACTACATTGACATAAAAAATAACTTCGGAAACATCGGCATTTTGTAGTAATTTAGCATTTTTACACCCAAAATTCTATAGGGTATTAATACCCTATAGAATTAGCACTACTTTCACTTAAATTGCCTGAAATTTGTTTCCATTCGATTAAAACGAATTGCGAAACAAACCAAATACCTCACTGATGTTTACGCTGTAGTTTGTTGGTGTTACAGTGTGATCACAAGTGAATTACATTATTCACAAAGCATGTTGGAAAGAAACTTAGCGCTTTTTTTAAGAAAAAAATACTCAGTGGGCGACATCGAGAGTGGATAAATTGCTTTTTTGCACCTGATCTTTCATAAAGCAACCGTCAGTGGCTTTCTAATACATCAATACTTGGTTAGGTTGGAAAATCACGATATACAAAAAATTTAGCCCAATCTGTGAGGCAGCACCTTTAAGACCTAATGTGGCTCTAAAATAGGGATGGGTTTAAAATGTGCTATTAAATAACTTTTGATGTACAATTTACTGCTTTAAACTACGTAATTTAATAAATCGGGACTTTTCGGAAAATATTACTGTTTACAATAAAACTCTTTAACAAATGTAATCTGATGAAGACTGAGTAACCAGTCGAAAGCTTATTATTTCTGTGAATTGTTATTTACAAAGAGGCTTATTCAATACAACTCTAAAAACACATCTTCCATGCTTGAAATATTATTTGCATGAAAATGTATATCTAAATATGGTCTGTTATTTCATTATTAGTAGTATATGATAGATACTTCCCGGTAAGCTATTTCTCGCAACATCGACTAGTAACTCTAGTCTTAGTTTTTACATAATAATGATTCATATAAACAGTTGTGTAGTTAATCTATAATAGTTCATATTTGGAGTTAGCAATTTCAGCCTTTCAGCCATTTCACTGTACAAACAAGGCCATTCAGCTATGCCTTTCAGATTTTCGATTATGGAAAATAGGTCATTCACCCGGGCAGTTCATTTCCTCGATAAGTTATTATGTTGGTCATTGTGCCGTGTAATTATGGTATGTGGTGTTTCTACGTTTTTCTGTGCTCGGCTGGTTAAGTTGAGTGCTGCCTTCCCTGTCCGACTTTCTATTATCGTTTTAACAGACAACAAACCAACGTTCTCCATTTTCGAGGTGTATGATAATGCATGTTTAATAATGACTATATTGGTAATATACACATATAGGCTGAGTAACTTTGTCGTAAGGAAGTTATTACATTTAAGTATGGTTTCCGGTGGGGATTAGTATACTTGATATTGAGTGAAGATTGCCATAGTATCTTAAACATGAAAATGAATGCAGCATTAGCTTTCAGCTTTATAGTGTTATTATGGATTGGATTTGGACGTATTGTATGTATGAACTTGGATGGTGGCTGTGCCTTTGTTGGAACAGTCGTGAATTGCAGCTATACAAATCTAACGTACATTCCTGAGCTGCCTGTGAATGTCACCGGCCTTGTGTATTCTGGTAACTTTCTTCCAAATATCACGAAAGAAACGTTTGTAAATATCAGTTGCCCGGAACAAATGCTTAGCTTGCGTTTGACGTACAGCAATATCGTAATCATTACCGAACATTCATTTGACATTTTCACTGGACTTCAATACTTGGAGCTCTCCGGGAATCGAATAGAGAAAGTCTACTTGGAACGTCTTCTCGAAGTTTTGTGTCACATGGACATAACACTTTCCTTAAAAGATATGGGCAATAATTTTGCTAGTCAGGGGACATTTTCTTTGATGAGTAAATGCAATTTGTATGAAATGGTTTTGCAGAAAAACGGCATAGTCAATATTTCAAAAGATACCATGAAGCATTTTGATGATATTCGTGTTCTGCGTTTTGACCGTAATAAAATTAATGAATTTCAACTAGTGTATATGAAGCGACTGAAAGAGCTGTCGCTCAATTACAATAATTTGAATAATTTTCCAAACTTTTGTGATGATAGCGAAGCTTCATCTCTGGTTCCAAACATTGAGAAGTTTTCTATGGCTCGTAACCGCGTTTCGGAATTGTTCTCACAAACCTTCAAGTGTCTCTCATCTTTACTTTCTTTAGTCATATCCGGAAATTATTTGGCAGTATTTCCAAACGACATGCTTCAGTACCTTCCCACAATTGAAATGTTAGAAATAAAGAACAACAAGGGTCATTCAATCCGTGTCGAAAAATATGCATTTCGTTCTAAGTCGCTGAAGATATTGCGTTTCGCCGGAGACGGACAAGCGTCTGTCATGTTTACCTCAGTCAACGACACTTTTAAATATTTGCCAAATTTGACCCTTTTATTATTATCCCATATAAGTATGAAGAATCTACGGATAAGCTCATTACATAATCTGTTTTCGCCTTTATCGAAACTGGAAAACTTTACTTGCTACAACTGCGACATTCAACGGGACCCGTGTATAATTCTCGGCAACAAAGACAATTTAACGAAAATAGATTTGGGTGCTAACGCCATTGATGAAATAAGTGATGGTTGCATTAGTTCTAAAATCTTTTTGAAAAATCTATGGTTAGCTAGAAACAAACTGGTGCACTTGACATCAGCAGAAATTCCAATTGATATGTTAAACAGAATAGATAGTATAAACCTCTCAGAAAATCCCTTTTCATGTGACTGCGCACTAGAATGGTTTATTGACTGGCTCAAAACAGCCAACAGGTCAAAGGTCATGCACTTAGATAAATACAAATGTGCCTCTCCACAGCAATATGTTGGGAAAAGTTTGCTTGATATAACGTTTTCATACCTGGAATGCCATCCACTGAAAACATGGATGTGGGTTACCATGGTTGGTTTACCCACTGTAATTGTGATCCTTGTGATTTCAATAATATTGTATCGCAACCGTTGGAATATTAAGCATTTCATATACCTGTTTCGGAAACGAAAGAACTACATTCCTATTGATGGTGCCAATTTTCCATACGACGCATTTGTTGCTTATAATCAGACAGATTCTGATTGGGTGGTTGAACAATTGATTCCAATGCTTGAAACTGAATATGATAGTAAACTGTGTGTTCATGAAAGGGATTTTCCTCTTGGAGCGTATATCAATGACAATATTGTTCAGTGTATCGAGAAAAGCAGACGGATGATAATCGTCTTGTCGGATGGTTTTGCTACTAGCGGTTGGTGTATGTTTGAACTGAAAATCGCTCTTTCGAAACTTATTGAAGAGGAATTCGAAGTTATCGTTGTCCTTTTGCATGCAATCAGAGGTAAAAACATGAATACTTCTATCAAAACACTTTTAGAGACAACTACTTATTTAGAGTGGACTGAAGATGCAGTTGGTAAAGAATTATTTTGGAATAAACTCCGAGACGCTGTGTGCAATACAGATAATATGTGATAATACAACAATTCTCCTATCCCCTCTATTTCGCTGTATACTAAAAGTATAACAAGTTGGAACAATTCTTCTTAGTCTTTTATATGTACCTTGTCTTGCTGTATACTTTCTACTTGAATTAAAACTGTATCATTTACATACGTAATATTAAAGTCACATTACAGTGCCCACCAAAAATAAGTATACAGATGTAATTTCCTCTTCAACTCATCTATATTAACACTATTTGCAGAACAGTGAAGCAACAACATTTTTGAAAACAAGGAACATTTTTGTTAATTGAGTGTAAAGATCATACATTCATAGGTACAAGGTTTAATTTTTCTTTGTCTGCCTTGAAAGGTAACTTTGTCATAAAAAGATGGGAAATTCAGCCTTCAGCATCACATGGTTATTCCAATCCAGTAACTGAAGTTTCGGAAACTAGCATAATTGTGACCATGTGATAAAAATATATTGAATAATTTAACCAAGTTTAATTTTGCAACTGTATACTTATTTTTGGTGGGCACTGTATCTCTCCCAAACAATTTTCCTGATCATCTAGTTAATAGACTTAATACAAAGAATTAGGATGTTGTTCACAAATGACCAGTAATTGACGACAGAATGTCAGCTATATCTGTCGAAATAGTGTGCCAAAAATCGCATTTAGTAAAATGTTTGGGTGACAAAATACTAATTTTGCAAGAGTTGCTCCCCTTAGACTGTAAATAATGCATTTATTGTTTACATTTCGTTATTTGGTTTACAAACCAACTGGAGGCTTTATTTTGTTTTCTTCCATCTTATGGTGTTTTCCACCTTTGGGACTCAACTTAAGTGCGCAAAAATGCATCCTTTTGCAGAAAGGTTGCCAAGTTATTGCTTTTTGAAAATAGCTATTTAAGGCATAATGGGGCTTTTATGTTTGAAGTGTGTTACTGAATTTCTGTACAAGGTCATTAAAATTAGGCTTATTTTCATCATTTTTATGTGAAGTTTGTGCAACAGTAAATGTACGGGAATGTAAATCAGTGTAGAATATTGTCTTTATCCTGGCACCGAATATAATGCATTAGAAAAAGTCTAGTGTGTCTTTGATGTTAAATGTACTTGTCGTTTTACATGTGTATGGTATGAATATCATTTTATTCTCGAATGTACAAAATATAATGACTTACGAGAAGTTTACATCAATACATTTTACTGGATACGACCAAGCATACTCAAGTTTAAATTACTGTTATTAGTGTTTTTATTTTTTAAAACATTTAAAATTAAACAAGATGAAATTTGATTTTACAGATGTTTTTCAAAGGAAGACTGGTTGTTTTGTTGAAAATATCACCTTGAAATATGTATAATGCTAAATATACGTCTGCATGTCTTCGTATTTCAAAATGCCTATTGTTTTTGTTCGTTTACGTAATTTTTATGATCATGTTCTTCCCAAGCAATATATATATATAAGATGAATACTGATTCTCTGTTTGCGTAAATATGTAATTTTATGTTTCACAATTGTGTTGTTATTTTGTAAATTATGTATCCCTTCTCCGCTGTATGACCTAGCTAACTATCTTTCCATGCTTTCATCCCCCACCTGTCAATATCCGTTTTTCTTTTCCTGATGGTAACCTGTGGCGTTGCCATCCACATGTAATGTTATTCTATAATTATGACTGTTGTAAACAAATTGTGTTTCACCATTTACCCTTCATCGCTAAATAACCACTCTCTCTCCCCCTCTTTATCCACACATAATGCGCACGTCCACAGACTGCTTTTCGCTTTATCTCACTTTGTTTTTGTTTTCGTTTTATTTTCATATGTACATTTATACTTGCCGTTGCCATGTTTGCTATATATGTTTTGTAGTAATGTGTGTATATCTGAAAGGCATTTTTTTGGCCTATAGATACTTTGAAAATAGACTTACTTACTTACTTACTTACTTATGTTTTACATTTTCTGCATAATTAGGAACACTATCATGTTTACTCACATGTCGCTGGCTTAGAATTAAAAGGTCGTAAGTACAAAATCAATAATTTGAGAAAACAAGAATAAACTGTCTGAAAACTTCTCTTTGCTAATGGAAAAACAAGCTTTTTAAACTTCGGTTTGGTCAACATGACCTATTTTCATGAAAATAGGCTCATAAGAAGCCAATTTAGTCTTTTAAGTTCGTAATTCTAAGCCATCGAAGTGTATTGTGTCTTTAATGTTTATTGTACATGTTGTATGACATGTTGTCATTTTTCTACATAAATAGAAACACTATCAAGTTTACTAACATGTATATGAAATGCTTGGTCCTAAAATAATAGCATATCATGTACCACCCATATACTTGATGCTGGCAACTGTTAATGTGTAATTATGTACGTGTATGAATTGTACACTATGTCACATATATAAGTATAATTATAAAAATTTATGTGATGAACTGTTAAAAAGAAATTATTCGCAATAGGCCTACTATATACCGTTGAATATCATACAAATTTGTACTTGATTATATACATTTACTTTTTGTTCCTTATAACTCTTTAATATGTATCAACACCATACCTTCTTCCGAATATTACCTGTATCAATAATTCTACGTTGCTTAAACCGTTAACCTTCTTGAAACCTTATATTTATTATTATCATGCATTACATATATCACACGAAATTACGTTATACTCAACCATAATTTACTTAGCGGATTTAAATTACCTACTATTGTTAAGGTGACTTATAGGCCCATTGCTCTTTACTTGTGTATTGTAAATATGTTTGTTGTAAATATGTATGCACAAGTCACTATAATAAACAATTTACTTATTTACTTACTTGTATATGCTTGATGTATGTTACTGTTTTGTTGTGTACGTTCTTAAAGCCACACTATCTATTTTATACCTTTTTGTCGATCATGCGGTAAAAAGAATAATTACAAGGCATTAGGATAATTTCCCAAATGACCAATGTTTTGCTTAAAACGCAACCTTGCAGAAATAATACAATTTTGTTTAATTAAATGCCACCGAGATATTTTTGTCCAAAAAGGAATTATGACACGTCTTAATTTACACACATATTATATTGAATTTCTGCTTATTGTCAATTGTTACACCAACTGAACGCTGGCATATTTTTCTATGACTTAATTGACCAGCTAACTACTGGTACCCAGTTCTGATATTAATGTAGCAAATCTCTAGGCTGAAGATATACAAGGAATTCTCAATAATCTAAAGCCGGATACCGGGATGGGTACCAAATATTCACTGGCCAGTCCAACCATTCATTTGTTCCATATTGCTCCTATATTTGCAAAACATCAAAACATGTTCGTGAAAAAAAAACACACACACACTATATGTGCACTCACATATACCAACAGAATGTTAAATGTATATGTCGAAAAAGTATGAAATATATCCTAGTTCTTAGTAACTAGCCTATTTACTGGATGATCGAAAAAGGTATTGGGAGAGAGATAGTGTGGCTTTAAAATAAAAAGATTTTGATGTACTAACTTGTTCCAGCATAGGATTGGTTGATGGAATAATTGATCGGTGGGAGAGACTCGACAAATATGTGGAAAATGGCGTCAAACCGGATAAAGGCAAGAACCCGCTTAAAATTGAGAGTGGTTCGGAATTTGCTTTATGTTATAAAAACAAAGTACGAATCAATAAGTCAGGTCGATCACTTGTTTACATAGCATTTTGTACATAAACATTGTAATTTCTCTCATTAATGTATTATTTTAATATATATTATGGGTATTAGTATGTAGATCTTAGTGATTAATGTATTGGTTTACACTACCTTTTTCTCCAGTTGAAGAAATGTTTAAAACAATAAAAATTAAAAATACATTGTTATGATATTACACTGTTTGTATACAAGTGACAGATCTGATTAAACGGACTTGGCTTTTAAATATACATTAGTAGAGATACAGAATTATGTTGAGGTATTAAAAATGGTAATGCCAAATTTATCTCAACCGAGTGGTGTTGAATGAATTTCCTTTTCTGTGCTGAAGTTAAGAGGGAGACTTATGGGTAATGGATAATGGCGGGCGTGTTTTGAAAAGGCTCCGGAAAATTTGGTAAATCTCTGTATATCTTCATACATTTGTGAGCTGGTGCTTGCAATATCAGCCTTAAATCAAATCATAAAATCGATATACGACGATAAACCGAGGTTCGAGCCTCAATGAACTTTGTTCTCATCTGTCGTTAATTTCCATCATTCATGTATATCATTTTGTATATATTTTGTGCACTCCGTGCTATTATTATGTAATCTGAGCTAAAAATAAAGGTTATGTTCTGTTCTGTTCTGGTATGTTCTGTTGTGTTAGACAAACATTGGTCGGCTGATTACAAGTTAACCATAAAAAGAGTTATGCAAAGTACATTTTTGTTCATGTATGTAAGATCTGAGGCCCGTTTCGTAGACATATCGCTAGCTTAGAATGAGAAGGTCGTAAGTACAAAATCAATATTTTGAGAAAACAAGAAAACACCGTCTGAAAACTATTCTCTACTTCAGGAAACACAAGCTTTTTAAACTTTTAAATTTTAATGAAAAAGGTTCTAATTCTAAGCCAGCGATATATATATTAGCTAAGATTGACCTTACCATATCGGCTATCTTGAGCAATCTAAGAAGGCTAGTACATTCAAGAAAAGTTATGTGCTTTAGAATTATCATTTGTAACTATTTTAACTTGAGGACAATTTATTGGTTCACTTTGTACGCTCACAATAATCTACGGATAAGTCCAATTTTAGCTAAGATATGTCTGTACAACACAATCGGAACGGTCCGTACGGCATTTTTACGGGATAAAACACGTAGAGATTCGTAGAGATTGTCCGAGGTGTTCCGATGGTGTACAACAGGCCCCTGGTATACTTGTATACGATGGCATATTTGCGATAGAAAATGAGAATTTTATATAGCCGTGTTGATTGAGCGAATCGAAACAATCCACTTTCCCAATACAATACACAAGGAAATTTTATAATACTTGAATCTATGTGTAATGTTGTGCTCTCCTACTAAACCTGACAATAGATACTTGAAACCTCCCTAATATGACAAATATTGTTATAGAATTACCACGAACAACATAATCAAGTTAATAGAAGTTTTTTGACTTATTAAGTGTATAATATTAACTTTTTTAAGTTATGTACAGTAAAACTTCAAATAAATATCAAATTGAATTAAATTAAATAACTTGCCTTCTTCATGATACCATATGGCTGCTCCAGTTTAATCATTTGTGGTTGTTGAGGTCCAAGTACTTTGCAGAGTATACAGCTTCTAGTGGAGAACCATTAATATCATATCAATGGTTGACCAGTTTCCTTTAATGTGTTGTTGATATGAATGACCTGACACTTCTTGTAATGGAGTTCCATGCACCGGTCTTATTTTAATCGTTGTACGTAAGAAAGTAAGTAAAGTAAGTATGTAAGTAAGAAGGTAAGTAAGCAAATACTTTATTTAACGTGGCCACACAAGATTGTAGATTGTCCAGTTCGTTCTGCAGAGCCTAATCTTCCTCCTTTGTGTGGCTGAATAATTGTTGCTTCTTGCATATTGTTTTTCGTTTTCAAACGATTACAATATAACGGCCAATTTGGCTTCATATTCATCTCATCGTAAGCCTAAATTGTCCCGAAGTGGTTCGTCCGCGCAGAAACATCGCTTGGTTACACACTTGAGCTCATAATGTTGACATAATCGTAATGAATCGAATTGATGATTTCTTCACAATTTAGATCAACTTTGATAGTGGATCATATGGTGCCAAAACCCTAATAGTAGAATATCTTTTTGAACAATCTAGATTTATATCCCAATATTGACCTTATCTTCATGAATCTTGGTTACAACAACCAGTTAAGTCTATACACTATTTAAAAATATATTATCTGCGCTTAAAGACTAGGTCAGTAAGTCAAATTATAGAGCAAGAAAAATGGTTGATGCAAGGCATCAAACGGAATGTTTTGGTGTACAATCTGAAAGAAAAAAGCTCAAGGAGTCGTGTTCCAAACCAAAACTGTTAATGTGTCTGAACAACACGGATAGTCCTGCTTTTGTTCTGTCAGTAAAGACAAATCCTTGCCATATACAATAAAAAAACATATAAGTATGACCATGATGCTAGGTCTTGTGCATGACAAATCCGTCTCATTATGGTTATCATTTTTGAAACCACCAATACTCAAGTTTTACTTAATTTATTGAAGAAACTATTAGATCTATAATTAAACCTTTTGAAACAATAATTAATGAAAACAAAACATAAGCGATAATATCTGGAATTAAGTTGTCGTCGTGCGTATACATGTATAAATGTTCGTGGTATGATCGTTAGCGAGTTTACGCATACCATACAGTTAGTATATTTCTACTGAGGTTCGTACAATAAAAATGTCTTTTGTTAGATATGTCTAATTGGTAAAGTATTCAAAGAACTACTTAAAGCTGTAATAATAAGGTTCATTAATTAAATTAACTTATATCGTTCTGGTATTGATATTCATTAAAGGATACGTCATTTTTAGTTGACCTTGAGACGCGTTATATAACGCTATCCGTTATTGAATCAATAGTGCACATTGTTCTGCGACATCATGTTGTAAATAATGCCAGGTGTGTACATTACCCACTGTGACATAAACAAGCAGGTAAGATACGTTTTTTACTTGGGGGTTTTCCCCCAAGTTTTGTTACATACCAACTTTAGAAATCACTACGATTTTACCCATGTTATTTCTCCACAACCAATTCATCCGAGTAGAAAACGAGTTCCAGCCAATCTAAACCAAAATCATGATTTTCAATCATTTTTAAGAACATTTGTCCCTAGCGATTGAATTATTTTTTATTTCTTTGTATTGCGAGAAATTTTCGAATGTTTCTTCTGTGAGTTAATGTTTTTGTGCGAATAAATTCCTACGCGCTGTAAAATGACTAATGGTTTTTGAGGGTTGATAAAAATGTCGCTGTTACAGTACCTGGTTAAGCAGACGAAATTTACACTTGTAGGTTTCATAACGTTCATATTACAGTTTAGCAACAAACTCCTGTTATAATGAATTTATTTGTAACTATTTACAATATTTGGATTGATAAATAATATTGATCGACGTTTCATCTATTAAATTTACCTCAGATCTTCGGCTATATCTTTTGCGTCTATCGTTAGAACAACCCTTTTCCAGGGTATAGATAATTGATAATTTTAATTGAATAGCTCCTGCCTTTTCCTAGCGGTGTTGTTTACACATTTCGCGCCGAGATTCGAGACCATATTGTTTCGTCCCCTTTATGAATCGTTCGCGCTATTCGTACCCGAGTTATGGCGGTACTTGAAAGAATGTGCAGCCCTTGTCCGGGAGGTAACTGGTGTTAGGTAGGTGGAAGCTGGTATATCCACAAGATCATGGACTACCTTGTATAGCATAGTTAGCTGTGACTTCTCCCTTCTGGTCTTGAGGGATTCCCACTTTGAGTTGGTCTAACATGTCGGTGACGCTGTTCGTGTTTCTGAAGCGGTTTGTCACAAAACGCGATGCCCTGCGCTGAACCATTTTCATCTGTTGTATGAGGTCTTTTTTATTTGGATTCCAGACTGAACTGCAGTAGTCGAGATTAAATATAACCATGGAGTTATAGGCATTCGTCTTAGTGTCTTCGTTGGCTTTAGATAAGTTGCGCCAAAGTTGCGTCAAAACAAGCCGAGAGTTTGCGCACAAAGAAGCTAGACCAGAAGCTCCGGGTGTTTGTCAACCAGTGTCTGAGATAAATCCTTGGTATCAGACGGACGGCTGGAATAAGATTTACAATCAAGATGGGCCAGGAAAAAACACGGCCAATCACTGGTTGTGTCCTGAAGAAGTGGAGATGGATTGACCACGCCATTAGGACACCACTTCCTAACATTGCCAGACAAACTCTTAACTGTTGACTGAAACCTGCAAGGCACCAGGAAAATAGGAAACCCCAAAATATATTGACGAAGAACCCTAGACACCGATTTGAGGAAAGTTAGGATGTCATGGACAGATGCCAACATGAAGGCTACTGACCGAATATACGAGTTGACAGCAATCGTGAAAGGAGTTGAGAGCTGTAGTGAAGGCCCTATGCTCCAATCGGAGTAAAACGTTTTAAGACGAAGTAATTCAGAAAATAGTAACATTTTTTTCTGTTTATATTTTTTGACACTACCATGTGAAAAAAGTCAAAAAACACTTTCAGTTAAGCTTTTTAAAGCTAAAAGTGGACTTACGTATCGGTTATTTCCCCCCAAAAATACTGCATAAACGCGAAGCATAATAGCCGAGATCAACCGAGTGCGTAATATAATATGGTATTGAACTACTCTATTGTTATTATGTAGTATTCAGTCATTGTTTTCTTGACAAGATTATGTTTTAGTTATTCGCTGACCCGTACTATCCCTATTGACTTTACAAGGTCTTTATTGAATGACACGAAAATAATATATGCTTCCAACTACTGTGTGTGTGCGTCCGACTCAGTATGTGAGACTAAGTCTTACTGAAGCCTGAAGGACACCAAAGATGGACATCATATAGACCTAGACTGGTACCACACGTGGTACCAGTCAATATAGACCCGTAGCACAATCGTGAAAACTCGGTCATTTCCGTTTGTCTCCGGTCTATCGCAGTGCATAAAGACCGAGGTGATCAGAATGACCCGTAACCACGCTGAGACACGTGAAACTATGAGCAATTAATACCAAAATAAGCATGTTTTTTAAAGAAAAAATGCCTCAAATAGACGATGGCACCAATCATGTCAACTTCCGATAGACACGAAAATTCAAAGACTTCCGATGGACACCAAAATGGGGCAAATTACGAGGGACGCCAAAAACATGACGAATTTCGATAGACATCAAAATAGAATTTATCTCGTTTTTCGATGGACAACAAAATTTATTATACCTCACCTTTTTCTGCAATGCAAAAGTCCCATTGCCCCAGAGAGAGACATTATGACTGTCATGTGATCGACCTGACATTTTCAATGTCATGCAAGGGCAAGTAACTGCGTCGATCTTAGTTCTTTGACTGTTGAAATATACAAGATTTTCTAAAAAATAGACTGACAAAAGAAGACAACTAAAACAAATCTGTATTCAAAACGATGCGTTTCCTTTATTCAACTTCACCAGATAAAGAACACTGTACATAAAACAATCATGTACAAGAGTATGTTAGACGTCATGACGTCATCAACAAATACGCCATAACGTCAAAACGCGACGTTCCGTTTGGCGCACTTTTAAAGTTATAGATCTATACACAAATGGTAAAAAGCTAATTTATTGCTTATATAACACAAGTTCTAGATAATTTCTTAAGAAATCGGCAAAATGCACCAAATGAACGTAGGGCCTACACATACAATAGAATGTGAAATTGATACACAACAATGTATGGAAACACCGTCATGCCTAGATCTACTGTTTATAAATATGGTAATCATAGCAGTGAACGTTTTGCTAGACTTATAATAGTGTTCGGTATAATAAAATAAATATCAGATGCCTGCCTGCGTGACATTGATATTGTCAACCCGAGGGCAGAATGTCATCCCGAGGCGAATGCCTGCGTGACATTGATATTGCCAACCCTCGAAACAGAATGTCACCCTCGGCTTCGCCTCGGGATGACATTCTCAATTTCTGCCCTCGGGTTGACAATATCAATGTCACGCAGGCAGGCATCTGATATTTATATAATGTTGACTTCCGATTGACACAATTTTAATAACATATCGACTTTGTCGACTTCCGATTGACACTAAAACATTACGAATATGTATGGACATTAAAAACATGTCAACATCGATGGCCACTAAACATGAATTTTGATGTTACATAATTCCATTAGTAATACCAGGCTTTATGGCTGACATGCAGTCCTATATATGTAATGCCATTGCTCGTATAACACGGAGAATTTGACACATTCCTCGACCTTCTATCTTGTCGATATTTATAACCCCGGTTATAAGCAAGGAGTATCACGAATACACCCGATATGTAAATGTAATTACAAACACAAATCTTAATGACCTATATTGCACGACTTCACTTGTATACAAACTATGCAATATCAAAACAAGGTGTTTTTATTGTTTTAAACATTTTAATCGAAAAAAGCAGTAAAAACAAATACCTTCTGCACCTGGCCATATACAGTTGTACGAGTATATACAATTAAAAACATTGATTTTTTTATGTTAAATTGATAAATTATTATGAAAAATGGCAATATTTATATACACAATGTTATGTTAACAGGTGACTGACCTGATTAAACCAGTTATATTGTCGAACACTTTTGACCTGTCGCTAATTAATCCCCGTGTGTTTTCGTTTTTGTACAGTAAGAATGTTTTGATGAGTTAAAATAACAACTCTGATTGGACAACGGATAGTTATGGATATTCATGGACAACAAGTTAAAAGTGACAAGCAATACGTATAAATCGATTAATCGGGTCGGTCACATGTTTACAAAACATTGTGTATATAAACATTGCAATTTCTCTTATTAATGTATTATTTTGATAGACATTCTGTATATGAAAATGTAGCTTAGTGAATAATGTATTGGTTTTCACTACCGTTTTCTCCAACTGAAATGTTTAAAACAATAAAGAATACATGTTATGATATTGCAATGTTTGTATACAAGTGACAGGCCTAATTAAACAGACTATACTATCATGAAATACTACTTGATTATCGCCATTTTAATTTCTGTAAGTATACAAAGCATTGTTATTTTGCTACCATGCTAATTATATACCCGGGGTCGACACAAATAAATATATCAGATTAAAGGACCAATCAAAATGAGTTTAGGCAACCGGGGAGTTACAGTATTATTTTCCAAATTTGTTCACTACAATGATAAAGGTCATTACACTTTATTGAATACGCTCTATTTGATCAGATTAAAATATTGGAAAAATATTTGAATGGATTTATATGCACAAGAAAATGTAAACATAAATAGATATAAGACTATGAATTGGATTTTTTGGATTGACTTAGAAATCAATAACTTCCGCTGTTATTTGTAATTATTTCATCTTAATTTGTTTATACATTACGATTTTTTAACGACGATAGTTGAATGTGAAAAACTGAAAAACGAACTCTTTTTTAAATAAAAAGAGGCTATAAACGTGTTTTGTTGGCGTTCATGATATATTGGATAATTGTGATAGATTTCATATCAAGGAATTAAATTATTGACGTTTGGAATTATCTCGCGTGTTAAATGTGATTGAATTACTCGGTAAGTATATTGTATTAACAGGTCGTTATAATAATAATAATAATAATAATAATAACAAAGACTTTATTTTACGAGGAAACTTATTTGACAATATAATTATATCAATCTTCCATAAGATCCTCAACATAATCACTGCGCTCAGAAAATAACAAAATACCTAGATAAACTAAACGTATAAGAACAGAGAAAAAAACGTGAAATTCAATTGTACACGAGTTTTACCAGAACAGAACAGAAAAGAACATAACTTTATTTACTCAAGTTGACATGGATACAACATACGAGTATACGGTACAATGTGATTTAAACAATTATAATCAGCGTATACATTGAAATGAGGGGAATTATATATGGCACTTCTAGAGTCTCAGAAATAATACGTTTCAAATACTAGATTTATGGTGCATAGTTAATTGTGTTTGCTATAAACAGCAATATCCGGCGCCTTGATAACCTAGTGGTAGAGCATCCGCTTCCAATGTGAGAAGTCTCGGTTCGACCCCAGGCCGTGGTGACATAGCTACCTAAGTCGTTTAAATGGCACTGGTATATTCATAGTAATACAGTTCAAGGTAACTGCTGGTCTCCTTATAACTGAAATACTGTTGACCAGTAAGTTTTTAAACAATATATTTACTCTATGTCGCATATTAAGTTACACAACATAAACAATATAAACAAATGCACTGCATCCAGCGAGGATCCCATCAACGAAAAACACGTGATTGTTGTTGTTGTTGTTGTTGTAGTTGCATTGGCTATGGCCTTTTTTTGACAGACCGGAATAATTATTCGGTAGACTGAATTTCACGTCCCACTTCCGGTAGAGGTAAGTTGTTGCTCAAAATTTGAGAACCAATCTTGTTTAATTTATTTTATCCAAAAACCTGATGGGAAATCTCCGCTGGGCGGCCGGGGATAAATCCCCTATTATTTTTAAAAATCCAGTTTTTTAAAAATACAGTATTTTCCTAGTCTCGTCACGTGACACAGAGAACGCGTATCAATTAAACAATTACATTACAATGCTTCTAATTACGGATGTTTTTTCCAATGTGATCATAAATTGTGATTAAATATATAAAACAAAGTTCATATGCGCATAGATCTAGTATATCCGAGTTTAAATTAATCGAAGGCCGCCAAAAGACCGAATTAATGACATTCTCTATCTAGATATTCTGATATATTTACTGACATATCACTAATATCGTGTATTCACGAGTAATTTAAATATTTGTTGTAATACAAAATATTTAAGTTGTAGCCTTTTTCAATGTGCAACAAGGCTCGACATAATTTGCCTGAGTACATCAATTTCTAGTAATGAGATTGATCCATGTCCGTCTTACATTGCTGCTAAAGTTCGAAACGTGAAGATGGTGCATTTGACATGCATTGTTAGATCTACAATGTCGCTGTGTTCCTGATACGTAACTGTTAAACGAACCGTCTTTTATACAAGTGGCAAGAAAAGCATGGACAATTGCCATTCCCATACAGCGTTCCGGAATAAGAACCGAATGCTTAGTTAACCATTCGTGTCAACACACTGAGATAAAAATGTACTTTAATTCGGCCCAGGCTGGGCTGATCAGCAGCTTGTTGAATAATGGTCATCGTCTGGTATATTTAAAGGCACGGGCCTTAGAAATCATTTCACAAAATACATAGTTTTGACATCCCCAATGTTTCGCTCTGTTACTATACAAGAGAACATGTACGAATCGCACCCAGGCCCCTACATGAATCCACTATTAGAAGTATCAACAGGTCTGGAAATGGTTGCGATCCAGTCTATAGATATATGTGTGCAATACATAAAATGACCAATATAAAATTATACAGTACCATTAACCGTGTTTAAATTATATGTTCAGGTATGTTTGTGATATAATTTATTAGGCCTGTGATTAAAGGGTACGATTAGGTGAGTTAATCAAGGTACTCAGAAAATAGGGTGTTCCGTAAGTCAAACTGGTGGTCCGTTTAAATACAGGCGACACGATATATTTAGCAATTAACACTTTATTTTATTTTATCGGTCAGCATTTCCCAAAGCATGTTTTCATTGACTGTTCACAAGTTTACAGCTATTCATTAATTAATGAAACGTGCTAAACGTAGATTTTGCTGTATCAAATACAACGTACTCGGTTTGCCTCTGTTTGACTCCTTCTTTAGGTCGACTGTTTGTATTATAATCAGGAATCTGGATCTTGGATTTGTGTGTTTATACCCTAATATGGGAAACTATACATACTGCCTGATTGTTTATACAACTATGGAAAGGTCACCGTGATCTTAGACTTAAATCGCTTATATTGGACGCAACGGAGTTAACTCTTGATTCATATGCTTTGATGTATCCTTGCCGCCGGTAAACGGTATGGGCGAGGCCCCCAGAATAAAATAGATTAGTCACCTTAGTTTTTTTTTTTGGGGGGGGGGGCACGATACAGACGATATCCCCATTCCAGGAGCACCCCTGGTTCTCTTACGTGTCTGATGTAAAGCATCATACACGGGGCCTAGGTTTTTAAAGTCTCGTCCGAAAGACTGTTAGTAAGTTTAATTGTTATTGGGTAGGAAACACTGTTCAAAAAGCATTTCTATTTTGATCCGTCTGGGGGTGCAAAAACTCGTAAGTTCAAAATCGATATTTTGAGGAAACAATAAAAAATCTGTGTGAAAACTACTCTTTATTTATGGGAAAACACACTTTTTCAACTTCAGGTTGGTCAACATGACCAGTTCCAATTTTCATAAAAAATGGCTAATAAGAAGCGTATTGTAATGCAGATTTCAAATGTGCATGTGTCTTGTAAGGTCGTAAGTCGCACTTACGACCTTCTCATTCTAAGCAAGCGAATTACCGAGAAAATAATTTTAAAAATGTTTCCGACACGAACCGAAATTGTCGTCATTTTTTTATGTTTTGACCAACAAGCTTTAATGAGTTGTTTTCCTTTGTCTATGAATGACCGTTATGTAATAAATCACTGGTACATCTTAATATAGCGGCGATAGCGTGGTAACGCACGGGGATTGTCAATCCAGAGGTCGTGGGTTCAGCATGGTAACTGGACCGTATGTACTGCAAAGTATGTGGGTAAAGGTGTCAGGTGCTGTACACCGGGCGCATTAAATAACCAGACTGTCTATTCAAAATAAAAGTAAGGCACACTTCTGCAGTGCCGTACATGCCTGTATCTTATGTCCCTCTCTTCCTTCAGGGGCTTTCTCTCAGTCAGTCCCTCTGGTCAGATCATGCTGTACCTGCGCTGGTAAAATAAAATATAAATCTGGTATATTTTTATAAATATTTTTCAATTCATGAGTAATTTTTAAAATATACTGAACTGTTTTATCTTAACCCATAAATGCGTTTACTGAAAATAATATGATAGATATAGGGAATGTCCTTTCTCCTAATCCACAAAGCATATAGCATTTTAAAGTACAACTGAAATTCGTTCTAAAAAAAGAGTTTTTCTGTAAAAAGTGCAAAAGGTTACAAAGGTTACACCGTGCTACGATTTTCTGCCTTTATTTTTATATAAAAGACACAAATTGCCATTGCAGAAAGATGTTTTTCATTATTTTGTTTTTCATTATGTTTTTAGACTTGTCTGGTGGTTTTCTTACAGCGTTAGTTTACGTTTCATTAAACCTTTTATTGTGTGAAACTGTTGAACGGTGACTTATAACACAAAGGTTTGAGAGATAAACGACTTATTATCATACTTTCTCAAATAAGTCAAAAAATTGTTTTCACAATCGTTTTATCAATATTGACTAAACTACACAAATATTGCATATGAAGAGTTGTATTTAGTGAAAGCTTTTACTTCAGATCTGAAAGTAAGGCCACATGTTTTTATTTTTAGGATTACTGTACGGGTGATTTTTGAAAGTTTTGAAGTTTGTGCGGAGTGATTGAAAAAATAACCCCTTTGAGGGCCCTAGGTCGTTCACACAATGACAGATGAGCGGCCTAGGGTCCTTTATGACCTTTAGAACCTCTTGTTCAGACAGGAAATTTTTCAACAACCAAATACGTTAACCGATAGATAAAAAACTTCGGCCTAAATATTGAATTCGGTACTCTCATAAAACGGGACCTTTGTTCTTTAGGCAAAATGGGATAACGTAAATACATTAACGAGCAAATACGAATCATTAGCACACAATCTTAATGTTAAGTGGTTACTTGGTTATCAATTATATCAGCCGGGACAATTCGGTGATTTTCATTAGCCAAAAAAACTTTATTTTCAAACTAATCGAAAATGAGAATGAAGGGAATGCACTATGGCCCCTTCTTTATTTCTACGAAAACCCACAATATAACATTTAGGACGAACAGGTGACCGGGTCGGGTAATTTGAGTTCAAATTGTGCGTGGCAGGTTGATTAATAAGGCCAAGATCTAACAGTGGAAACGTTCAAGAAGAAAAAATCTGGTAGAATCAGGGGCGCGTAACTAGTAACTAGTACAATGTGTACGCACCCGACGAAATGCTTCTGGAACATACAGCCCTGCATAAAATGCCAGTACTCGAAGCGGGCGGTCTACCACTACGCTATCAATCCGGTTTATATCAATTTCAAGTATTTTATATTCACGAAATACATCTTCCAATGAATACTACAATATGGTATAGGCATACGTAATCTGAAATCAATAGATAACGATTCACTAAGTAAAAACATTAAAGAACATGAAATTTGAATTAAGGCAAAGTATGAACCGATAATCCAACATGTCAACCCTCGAGAGCCGCTCTTTATAACGCCTAAAAGATATCAACGGTTGGGAAACATGTCATCTAATAATTATACGAAAAAGAACTTCCGATATTTCAGCCATAGCCATCTAGCATTTGCAGTGAGGCCTGAGAAGCTGGGAGGCATAATCAGTGTAGCAATACCACGTGACTCTGCAATCTCTAAAGGCATCAAATCCGAGACAAAATGTGTCTGCTTCAAAAACATAATAGCCGTGGACTAAGTATTTTATTTCTTCATCGATTTCTATAAAACATACGCCAATCTAAGGGGAAAATATGTGCTTTCCGCGAAATATATTATATCTTTAGGAAGCTCGGCCGATTTACCAGCATCCTGTGAAACCTTCGGTGAGGTTTGTATGCGAGCGGACAACAGTATCAAAAAGATAATATTAAGTCAGACAGGGAAGGCAGCACTCAGCTTGACCAGCCGAGCACAGAAAACATTAAAAACACACGAGGTACGATGCCCATCTGAACCAGTCAAGCACAGAAAACATTAAAAACACACAAGGTACGATGCCCATCTGAACCAGTCAAGCACAGAAAACATTAAAAACACACAAGGTACGATGCCCACCTGAACCAGTCGAGCACAGAAAACATTAAAAACACACAAGGTACGATGCCCACTTGAACCTGTCGAGCACAGAAAACATTAAAAGCACACAAGGTACGATGCCCACGTGAACCAGTCGAGCACAGAAAACATAAAAGGTGCAATGCCCAACTAAACAAGTGATAATCCTCCCATGTATCAAGTCGTATTGTATCTTCTTCTTTTCCAAGGTTTCACAGGGTGGTGGAACAAACGACATAGTTGCTGATAGGGATTCTATATTTCGTATATAGCTAATACAATGTATTTTGTCCCTTAAACTGGCATATATTGGCACAGAAATAAAACACGGCTATTTTCGTTTTCTTATGGTGAAAGATTTTGTGTTGGAGTTGATGCCTTTTGTGACAAATTATATATTCAATAACATGGCTAAATAATGTGAACTCGCAAAACTAGTTTTATTTGATATAAACGTACACTGTACCCAACAACATATCGTAATTAAACATTATTTAGAGAATAAAATACGTAAAAAGTATAATGCGTGTATTATAACGAGCAAGGGAGACTACCACTGACACGAGTTTGTTACAACGTGCTAGCAGGAGTTGTGTCCCTTGGCTGGTGAAACTTGCTTGAAATGCATAGAATATCTGTTTTAAGGTCATGTGCCATTCTGATCACCTCGGCCTTTATGCATTGCAATAGTAGTTATTTGCAGGAGACAAACGGAAATGGCCGAGCTTTCACGATTGGTCATGTGCTGGTCCTCGATTAAAATCCTAAACCTGGAATTTTATTATTTCAGGAAATGGAACCGGCTTTTGTCAACGACATTTAACATGTACAAGTTGTCAGAACAAATTTCATCAATCCGCTGAACAGAAATCACTGACAAAATGACTGGATTGTCTATTCTATTTAATATGAACACGGACGAGGCTTGTTACGTATATGGACACATGGAGTCACATAGACGGGCGAATGAACACTCCATACAGCAGAGATATTCTGGATTTTTAAATGACGGTACGTTCGATTTTAATAACACAATTCACCATGCATTGCCACATCATATGTCCATATGCCATGCATTGTCTATTATAATGCCTTTACCTTGTCATGTCATGCCTATTATAATGCATAATTATGCCATACAATGCCGTACCGGGTCTATTATAATGCCTATGTCATGCAATGCCATTCCTTGTCTATTCTAACGCATATGCCATGCAATGCCATGCCTTGTCTATTATAATGCCTATGCTATGCCATACAATGCCGTGCCGTGTCTATTCTAATACCTATACCATACAATGTCATGTCTCGTCTATTCTAATACCTATACCATACAATGTCATATCTTGTCTATTCTAATACCTATACCATACAATGCCATGCCGTGCCGTGTCTATTCTAATGCCTATGCCATGCAGTGCCGTGCCTTGTCTATTCTAATACCTATACCATGCAATGTCATGTCGTGTCGTGTATATTCTAATGTCTATACCATACAATGCCGTGACGTGTCTACCCTAATACCTATACCATACAATGTCATGCCGTGTCTATTCTAATGTCTATACCATACAATGCCGTGACGTGTCTACTCTAATACCTATACCATACAATGTCATGTCTCGTCTATTCTAATACCTATACCATACAATGTCATATCTTGTCTATTCTAATACCTATACCATACAATGCCGTGTCTTGTCTATTCTAATACATATACCATACAATGCCGTGACGTGTCTATTCTAATACATATACCATACAATGCCGTGATGTGTCTATTCTAATACATATACCATACAATGCCGTGACGTGTCTATTCTAATACCTATACCATACACTGTCATGTCTTGTATATTCTAATACCTATACCATATAATGTCATATCGTGTCTATTCTAATACCTATACCATACAATGTCATGTCTCGTCTATTCTAATACCTATACCATATAATGTCATGTCTCGTCTATTCTAATACCAATACCATACACTGTTATGTCTTGTCTATTCTAATATCTATACCATACAATGTCATATCGTGTCTATTCTAATACCTATACCATACAATGTCATGTCTCGTCTATTCTAATACCTATAACATACAATGTCATGTCTTGTCTATTCTAATACCTATATCATACAATGTCATGCCTTGTCTATTTTAATACCTATAACATACAATGTCATGTCTTGTCTATTCTAATACCTGTACAATACACTGGTATGCCTTGTCTATTCTAATACCTATACCATACACTGGCATGCCTTGTCTATTCTAATACCTAAACCATACAATGGCATGCCTTGTCTATTCTAATACCTATGCCATGCCATGCAATGCCGTGCCGTGTCTATTCTAATGCATTGCCATGTCATGCCTTGCCATGCAATACAAACCAAGACACAAGGAAATGCCATGTTAGGCAAGGCAATACCAACCAAGACACAAGGAATTAATGTAAGGCAAAGCAAGACCAACCAAGACAGAAGGAAATGAAACGTAAGGCAAGGCAATACCAACCAAGACAAAAGACAATGTAATGCAATTGAGGCAAGTCAAAATAAGGCAATGCAAGACAAAGCAATACATGTACAGGGCATGGCAAGACAATACAAGCAAATCCTATACAGCAGTGAAGCAGTTCAGCAAATATCGCATGGATACATGTACGTTATAGCCAATGATGTCTAGGGCACAAAATCTCAATGTGACTTTCAAGATACGCCGTAAACTATGACACATGTCCTAATGCTATAACCTAATGCCACCTCCTGAATAACATCATAATCATTATCACTTAGTACATAATTAATTGCTCGACTTTCTTCAGCAATTTTACGTGACAATTTTCTAACTATTTTGATGTTCTTCTCATCGACACATTATGTTAAAAAAAGTTTTTGACGACATGAAAAGAAAAAAAAACGATACATTGAGTGAGTCCACATAAATCATCCGGTTTTGTCAAATTCGTTTAAAAACATTTGATTTCTATATTGAGTTCAACAAGTCATTTAGTTCTGCTCTTATGGTTTTATAGTTAACGACAAATACACTTGACTGTCTCAGCATAAACTTTCACTAAACAGTTGACTAAGTGAAAATTAGTGTAACGCGAAATGTTCAAATGCTTATAATAATAGGATACAAAATGATTTGTACTGTGTGAAACACCGAACCAATTTTTTTTGTATTTTCAAAAAGAAAGAACAATTTGCTAGCTTATAATGGGAAGGCCGTAAGTACTACTTCAGACTCAAGCATATTTAAAATCTTCATGAAAATTTTCATGAAAATCGGAACTGGTCAACGATCTAAAACCTTGCATTCCTTGTCACTACCCCCCCCCCCCCCCCCAGTGAATGTTATAATCGTGAAAGCTCGGTCGTTTCCGTTTGTCTTCGGTAAATTATTTATTGCAATGCATCATGGCAAAGGTGATCAGAGCGTGAAAAGTAAAAAGAAATTACTGTGAGGAGTTTGATCCTTTATGTCAGACTGGCAATAGGCACATGGTATCAGTATTTTTCAAGTCCTTAAATGTTGTAGTACCAAATACAAATAGAGGGTAGTGCAGCGGCCATGTTTAGCCGCAACGGGTATGACGTTACGAAAGTTGTACCAAGTTCTTCTACAGTAATTGAACACATTGTCACAGCAAAGACGGATACCAGTTCCTGTGACGTCATTTCCGTTGCGGCTTAATATGGCCACTTGTGCACTACCTTCTCTTAAATATGGTACCATCAGATAACTTGAAACCAAGTGCCTGATCAGATCGTCCGATGAGATCAAACCACATCCATGATTCGATTCTATGACCTCCCAAGCCCAAGAAGGATTCGTTATCTCGTTTAAGGAAATCGAGAAAAAGAATGATATTTACATCATGTAGGTTTGGGAAAATCTAACTGTACGGGGACAATACTTTTGACCAGTATCAGTATATATGAGAAAACGGTAGGTTTTCTGTGTGGTATAAAAACTATATGTGGGATTCAAGAAGTGCGTTGGTGTGTCGTAAAACGCGACAATATATTGTTTGCTTGAAGCTTGGTCTCGACATGAGAGTTTATATTATATATGCATAAGGTGAAATATTCTGAAGTGTGGAGTAAAGAGCAGTATTCATACCAAGTGTTGTATATGGATGCAAGATTTTCGAGTAACATTTGTGATAAGGGTTTACTTGTGACTAGCTATGGTTCTTTCCTGTGTTTACTGTACATTTTCGGTGTTTTTTTTTCATGCTTAGTGCTGCATTAACTTTCCGTTTTAGTTTAATTAAACTATATTAAAAAAAAAGAATTTATTTTACGAGGAATCTTTATTGACCACGTATCCATAATATTCTCATATTCTTGCTAGGCTACCGGTATATATATATAATGTACACTCACGTACCGTACAATCTCTGTAGAGCAACGCCATTTGGGAGCTTCAAATATTGGTCGTTGTACAGGAAAGTTTTTTAGATGGTGTTATTGAAAGGTTGTTGCTGTACAGAGGGTCGCTCTGGAGGGGTTGTATTGTATGTATCGATATGCTTATGTTTTTATATTTTCTCGCGAGTTTCCCCCTCAAGTCAATTGAAATATTATTTTCAAAGAGATTCCAAGATAACATTAAATGTCTTGATTTTGAAAACAAGATATTTTTTTCATTTCACTCGTCATCAAAATCACACAGTGAAATAAAATTCTATCTTAACCCGAAATCAACAAAAAATAATATCCTTAATGATCGCAGTCTGTGAAACACACATACTTATTTGACACTCGGGTCCAATTAAGTCGGCACTTTACATATCTAATTGTATGCTCTGAGTGTAATTAAATATGATAAATCTAAAATATTCACTGCTGATAATTTTATGGGAAACCGACGTACGGCATAATAATCATTTCCAGTTTATCTTTTCCAATTAAAGCGGGTACGTTAATATTGAAATGTTTTATTAAAGTGGTGTAACATAGTAATTCACGTAATTTTAAGTTAAAAGAAAGAAATGACAAAGCCATCTTGGCTAACCAAAATAGTTTCTGCTGGAGTGGCCCAGTCTTGCTAGCCTTAAGACAGACCATTCTGGTTTAAAACAATATTATGCTATTGCAATGTTTGTATACGAGTTACCAGACATACCTGATTAAACGGACTATATATATTCGACATACTCTCCGCTTATGAAAACAAAGACCGATGGCACATTGTAGACACTAAACAACTGCTAAATTATGCTTAAAGAATGTTCGAGGAGCAGGCTAATTTTCTCGCATTATACAAGTTTTAGCCAGCCAGGGTGTAGTAATATAGCTGACTTAGCTGTCACATAACTATACATATTAAATGCGATTACTGTAAGGATATGAAATTTAAATTTGTTCTATTTATATAATAGGAGATTTAACAAGCGTTAAATTATAAAAGCGATCATTTTAATTTATTGTGACAAAGATTGCTTTTCGTGTATGGAAACCTGCTCGGACCCTGATTCTGTGATACTAGCATATTAAACGACGCGGAATTTGTTCATGATAATTAACGTATACTATTAATTAGACATAATCAGCCTCAGTTTGGGCAGCTTTATGGGACTGCTTCGCTGGCACAGTCTGTAAATGTCGCCACGTGATCATCTCTGTGTTTGATACAGTCGTCGCTGTGGATCGTGGGTTGGATTCCTACCTAACGAATGTTCCGGGCTTCTCTAATCCGAATTTCCTTATAATCCGTACTACCGTCTGGTCCCAAATGGGGTTATTCATGTTTTAATATAATTTTACACTTCTTATTCGGAGCCACTCTGCTCTGGCATCCGGACACAATTTCTGGAAATTTTCATATTATTCTGATCTTAAAGTGCCAAAATAGAAAACATATCTGAAAGCTGCTATTTTATTTGCGAAACGAAATATTTTTCTGATCACTTTGGTCAACATGACCTTTTCCGATTTTCATGAAAATAGGTTCATTAGATGCGCCTTGTAATGCATAATTCGAATATATAAGGGTCTTATAAGGTCGTACTTACGATCTTATTCTTCTAAGGCAGGGATAGATACGAGATACGAGTGTATAAAAGAAAGATTTTAGGAAACATACATTGCAGTTGTATTTTTATCAAAGAGCTATGATAGCCCTTAAATGCAAGAATTGTTATTTGAATAATAGTGTTGGAGTATTTAAGTTTAATCGCTTACTACTATACCATTCATTTCAAGTACAGGTACAATACGTAAATGTTGTTTTATTTTAAATACATATGAATCAAATATACACATATTTGAAACAGACGTATATTTTCAATCCACAATATGTTTTGTTATCAGTCGTCCCATATCTAGTTCGACCCCTCTAAAGGCATTTACATAAAATTTAATGTTGGTTGTTAGAAATATAGCGTTTCCGTGATAGTGTACGTGTTCTTGTGAAGAGGGTGTGGTATTGTGAATATACGGCGTTCCATACTTCTGTCACGTTTTCCTATGAACGACACGTGGATGAGGAGTGGGGATGGTCGCTGTAGCCTTCCGTACAAATAAGTTTGGCTTGAATACAATTTTAACGTTAAAATACGTACATAAATTTTAAAGCTAAATGTGTTACCGTATAAATCTAATTTACGTGAGTTTAAATGGATAAATGGTACATACTTACTAACTGTATTTATATAGGTTTATATAAATATGGTTGTTAATATACATGTTCATTCAACATTCGATGTTTATAAAGTATGCATCATCATTAAATAGTATAAATACGAAAGTTTACGGTTTGCTAGCTTTGCATTTTTACATCGATGACTAGTTTTCTAGTTTGTATTTAACATAAGTAGAGAAACATAAAAAAATAAGTTATTTCACACATGCATGGAGATCTATTTAACTATTCATATGTATGGAAATTATTTTAAGGATATCTTAGCAACACGAGACACCTCATTACTCTTATGAGCAAACATTGAAATTGGATATAAAGTGTTGACTTTACGTGTATTTTGGTCTGGCATAGGATTCTGAATAAGTTAGTATAGGATCTTGTACGGGTATGTTTTATTCATTGGCGGCTAGGGGTGAAATTTTGGGGACCGGAAGTAGGCTTGGAGACCCTTTATTTGAGATTTATATCATGTGTATGAATCAATATAACAGAAGAGTCACCGAGTCAAATTTTAGTTTGTATGTTTTTCATGCATATATAGTTTATTTTTAATCCAGAAGGTCTTTTACTTTTGAGTGACAACCTACTTACACAAGTAGAATTATATTAAGCATAAATGACAATTATATATATCTAAACCTTCCGTACATTTATTAGGGTCCGTGTATGCGGTCAGAGTCGGTCCTGACTAATAAATATACATGTGTTCGTAGGATTGCAAAACTTCATCCGTATATTTTTTGTAAATCTTGTAAATTAAGGTATCCGTAATCAAACTAGGCTATTTGCAAGCATAATTATACTTAAGTATAAAGTGTTATTATATAATATTAAATGAAGGTGTAAACTAAGGAAAATTAATCACGCTGTTGAGTTGTGTATTCACAGTGAATCGCACCTGTTTTTTACAGTAAGAATCGGAGGATTTAAAAAAATAGCGTGTGTATTTCTTAAATTGTTAAATACGTGTGTATACTTCTACAGTGATTGATATAGTCCGCCCAGGATAATGTGATGTTTATATACATGAATCGGTTTGTTCAACTGTGGCAAAATTGGTTTTACAAATCACTTAAAAAACAGATAAGGTCAGTAATGTACTCAAAACATCATTGATAAATGGTGCACATAATTTTAATCCACGTTTGTGGAATATACCAAGTTTTCCCGCCTTTCACATTATCCTGGGCGCACTATAGTTAGTGTTTTTGGTACAACAACATTCAGACAGACGGACGGGTGAACAGACAGACGTGTGTGTTGTACGGAATACAACACTGAATAGATTAAAGGCAAGAACTGTATGGAACATGTTTTGAGTTGACGGACAGCAAACAAGACATTCAAAGTTTACTTTTTATCGATGCTTGTTTTGTTTTTGTTTGCTAAACTGTCCGAGTCACGTTTATTCAGTGTGTGTTTATGTGTCGGGATATATTCCTTATTGTTTGTGATTCAGTTTCCAAATATTGGAGTTATTAAATGAGTGTGACCAAAATGACCCAAATCAACTTTATTGTACGTGAACATGGAGTGATAATAGGTGCATAGTCACTGAACATTTTCACGTGATGAATGCATTATGAGTGTGTTTAATTAACATGTGCTAATTGGAATATACATTAACCACAATGCCGTCGGGTAACATCATTCTCGTCCCGGCGTTTCCCACAACCAGACGACGGTGTTCACTCACCGACTTGCCGACGTATAGACGTATGTATATAATCTTGATCAGCATTAATTTAGTGTACTGATGCCATTTTAAGGTTAAACTGCTCTAAAAGATCGCCCAAAATGGGGAGTATGTCATTATTCATTAAATACCTTATTTTATGTCAGATAAGTCATTGCATACCTATAGATTTGTGCACTGACAACAGCATATATAATGTACATGTATCACTATATATAGTACGGTAGACCTTAAACATTAATAATGAAATCATCCTTGGGACCTTAAAAATGATGATAGATAATGCTTTGCTATTCTATATAGCAAAAAATGTGCAATAGGACTTGACAACCTTTTTAGCTTAATTTTGACGCGGCGGTCTTATTATTAAGATGGTTACAGTTTTAAATAAAGGTTTATTGATTAACGCGAGTACGACACATATCACTGGAATCAGTCACTAGGCTAGATTCATTAGTCGTTTTATTTTATATAAAAACGGTTAAAACCGTTATACCTCTACATAACATATCTATTTATTGCATACATTTAAATTCAGTTACTGTTGTCATATGGCATGTTATACGTACGTGACGAAATTCTACACATCAGCATATCTCATTCAGCTATATACGAGACGCATTTTAGGCCGAGCTCATATATTTTTGAATTTATTATGCACGCCCTTCACCATATTTTTTTTAAGCGCTTGGGGAACCCACAAATGTTTTAGAAACGAGGACTACATTATTAATCATAATTTTAAGGCTCATATATACTGATTTAAGCACTTGTTTTACATGATACAAACCATAATCACGCAAATAAGATGATACTGACGAACAAAAATAAACACCCGTATACAGTGATGTAAAGGCACCAGACTAGGATTTTAGGCACTGGGGAAAAGCTGGATCTGGGTTTAAGGTGCTGTAGTACCCGGGAAAAGAACTGCTTATTATTTACTATGATGCTATGTACATGTATTGAAATTACGTTTTTGAAAATTTAGTTGTCCCTGGACATTAACAAAAAAATTGGTTTGTTTTCATTTGTAAATTGTGTTTGTATGCACGTACATATGCAATAGCCTTAATTAGTGGTATTTTCTTGGCGTATAATTATTCTCTAAGGACAAATACGCTTTCAGTCTGCGTATTAGTCACCACTGCCTACACAGAATAACATACTAATTTTATGGTGACGAAAATTTGAATTCTTTCTCCTAATATGTCTACTACTAGTAGGCTTAGTTATGTAACATAGTGGAGTGTTAGTCGTCTTTAGCAGAACTAATCATAGATGTCAGTATTTTCTTTAATTAGTCTTATTTATATGAGCATTTTTTAGTATTTATTTATACTAATTAGCTCAATTGTAAAACATCGATACGGCCACCTATGGTATTACACACAGGTAACTGAACCATTGAAAAAGAATAAAAAATGAAAGATTTTTTGCGGGTAAAACTTATATATCTAATAGATTATACTATTATAATAATAACGAGCTGCCGACAGCAAGTTGTTTTGTGTTATTACATCTTTATTTCCTCGAACGGTTTCATTTATAATCATCAGGAGGAATTACAATGTAAAATCTAATTGATTATATATCAATTTCTGTAAAAACTCTTCATCGATGACACATTTACCTGTGGTATTACATAAGTTATGTAACACAGTGACTGATAGTAGATTAATATTGTCTTTAGGAGAAATAATCATATAGTTCACACCATCACATGTATGAATATATACTAATTAGTTTCATATAAAGTTCGCCATTATTCTTATCCAACTACGTAAAGATATAAAACGCACATCACAAAGGATATACAACTAGCTTTTTACTTGAATATCATGTACCTGTGAGACATGAGGTACACGAGTTACGGCCCCTTTATGATGTGTATGTTTGAAGCTTCACATTCTTAAGGCAGGCAGATGTACGTCGGATAATTAATCGCTTGGATAAACGATGGAAAGGTCTTTTGTAATGGCTTTACCAGATGACAATGTTTTCTTATTTGTGTTTTTCTTAATATTTTTTCTGTTACGATGGTAAACAGGGGGGTGTTTGCATAACAATGAGGAATTCGATACACTTACGGCACCAATCCATTCACTTGTTCGTGTACATCGGTCAAAATACCAGTGCTAACTTGCAAATATCTTTTAACGAATATTTGTACTCGGCATGTGTATTGCTTATTTCAAGAATTGAATGAAATATGGAATCAAAGTTCGGAAGCGATCTATCTTTATAATCAAAACACTGAGAGTGCTGATGGTAGGCGATCTCGTTGCTGCTACATAAGCTTAAACCGACTTTACACGTTTAATGTTCGTTTTCTTACTGACGATCTTGTCTTGAATGTCAAAATAGGCATATATGACTATATAGGCATGTTGGGTATTTAAATAAATGTAAAAAGGGGCATATTAATTTATATGCAATACGCGTAGTGAATGCGTATATCAAAAGTGGCTTTAAAATAACACAACGCGCCTATTTATCAGATTCTACTGTACCGTCTTGTAATCACTTCCCTCACAGCGTGAGACATCTCTAGAAAGCGCATCATATGATTGCATAACAGTACTTTGCAGACGATATACGATTCATTGATAAAACCATCAAAAAATAGCTATGCAGTCGGGACATTTGATGAACACGTCATTTTCATATTACGAAACAAGTTCGATATCGGCCCGGCGGATTGATTATATGCAAAAATATCGATTTAACGAACAGTTTCACAATAATTGTTGATCTTAGAATAAACAAATGTTGCTGATTGAATTAAATCAGTTTAAAAATTTGGAGAAACATATGTAGCAGTATTGGGAATGTTGACAGTTTCTGGAAGTACTAGAAAGCGGATTCACATAGCAGCCTAAAGGCGGTCCAGGTTGCATTAAGAAATGGACAGTGGTAGTATACAGAGGCTAACGCCTCCCAAAAATGGGATCAAGTTTTGCCTGGCCAGTGCAAAGCAGTGGAATTTCGCAGACAAATATTATATGTATTATGTAGCAGATACATAAATAAATCACGAGTTCAAAGCAAGTTTCTGTGTATTCGTGCAACAATATTTTTGGCAAATAACTTGATAAAGAATGTCTGAATGCTGAAATATCATATATTTTCGCGATATCGACATTTCACGATTTGCCATGATGTTACAGTTTCTGATGCTTTCCAAAATTTGAATTGTTTGCGAGTTTCATAATAAAACTACATGTACTACATCAATTTTAATAGTACATTGTTGCGTTTAGTGACTATGATAATAAATATAAAATAAAAATACATTTATACCTCGCGAAAATGTATGATTTTACTGTAAGTAATGAATTAACGACCCTTCTGTTAACCAACACTTTCGATTGCCACTAAGTTACTTAGTGGTCAGTCCATTATTTACCAACATTTCGGTTTGTTTATAATAACAAATCCCTGTGGTAATCATACATATAGATAGTATGTATATTACGTGAACTCCTGTGGCTCCCCAAACGATGTCTGGGTGGATTATTGGAACTAATTTTTTCTCTCAGAAAATGAGCTTGAAATGTGCTGTGAATATGTTATGGATTTCGAACTCGGTTAGAATTTATTATGATGCTTTAAATTACATTTAATTTATCGTAATGTGTCTGTTATTATAGTGAAAATATATGTTAATGATATTACAGCTGATCCATTTTTCAATGTGTAATTTCAACGTACAATGCATGATGTTTCGAATTTGATCATTTGGATTAAGTTATCAACAAACGGAGTGAAGTGTTTCGTCTATAAGAACAGTACTAGGAAACTGGGACTACTCTCAATATTTTGAAGGTACTTTCATTCACGGTATGTAGTATTTCAGTGACTCAGTCCAACTTGGGATAATGTACAGTAATGTACATTAATGATTTAAATGAAATTATTCATTAATATTATTGCATTACATTTTGTATTTATGGGTCAAAAGGCATTTCTTATGCCCAAGTGTCCATTACAATTATCATGATTCAGACATGCAGCTACTTCTCGGAACGTTTAAAATGTATTGTTTCGTTTGTCAGATTTAACTGGATTGAACTGGGAGCTTCGGTACTGCTTTTAGATCTAAAACGAGCAAGTTAATTATATGTGTCACTGTGTCATGTGTGTGCTAATTGTATGTATACTCTGGTCTCAGTCTCAGTATAATAACATTTATTATAAGACCCTGGTATACAGAATTGTGCATGATGATGTAGGTAGAATAACTTTCACCTCAATAATAACTTCTACATTTCATAACCTAATATATCATCAAAAAAGCAGAAACTCCCATTCTAAAATGCATTTTCTTTTAGCACTCAATCTGGATTCCAAATACCTACACGTGTTTAACTCTTATGTGTAAGTGATTTTATGTTCTTATTCCACATCAAACAATTTCACTCGTATAAATGTTTGTTTCGTCAGTTCTTTTTTCTGAAACAAAAGCATTCGGAAATGTATTTATATAAGTCCCAACTCGGAGACTTGTTTACAAATCCAATTCCTATCTAAATTTACCATAAAACTACCTGTTACTAATGCTTGTATATGTACCTCTTTTCTTTAATAATCTTGTCTATGTAACACATAATAATGCATAACTATGGAAATAAATATTTAAACTAAAACAAAAGTTAACATTTTTGTTTCGTTTCCGCTTTGTAGGCCCTATGCCGATCATAGTGTTTTCATTGATCAGGAACGAGATTAGTATATTCATATGATTGCCAAAACAGAAACTATGTAGGTAAAATATATTTCAAAACAATGTTTTTCAGCTGTTCAAGTGTTAGCAACAGTATGGTGCTTTGTTTCTCTGAGTTTGTCTGAATTCTTTTAATAGCCCATCTTAATTTTACCATAAATTTACGAGAAGGCCTACAGGTAACATTGGTCACAATTGATTTACGAGCCCTGCTGATGGGAATGTCTGAAAGGAATCCATGCTGCTCCCTAACCGCAGTGGGAATTTCAGCCGATTGTTCCGTGGTTTTCTGCTGGAAATTCTTATGAAGTCACTGTCAGGATTTTATAAATCATTTAAAAAGAACTATCGGTTAAGTACAATGTGTAAATAACTTACAAGGTGAGAAATGACAAAATAAGCAATTACAAATTGGACGCGTTTAGAAGAACTGTCTTAAACTCACGACCAATTAAATACACCCATTTAAATTTCCCGCATTTTGTACTCTTCGCGTGGAGGTAAAATTTACATCTAGGTCACTGAGACGCTCCATGGTACCATGTTAGAGTTCGTGTTTTAATTTTATTGCAATATTGTGATTTTGGAGCTTAAAAGACTGAAGTAAGGAATAGAAAATTGTTTATTTATGTATGAATTTAATGTACATTCTTGTAATGTGCATGACATAGTAATACAATGTTGTCGCTGAACGAAAAACAGCCGGCCCCGTATTCGTTCGTACTGCCTTTTTTCGTCCACATTTGTTTCGCTGAGTGAAGGTGGTGACGAAAAACCACCGCTAGAAGTTAATCCAATTTATAGGTTAGCCAAGTTTTGTATTTATTCACTATGTATTTTCCTTACTTCTTGTATTGTGTGTTTGTTCAGTGTGAAGCGCAATAGAATATGTTTAAATATTTTTTGCGCTATAGATAAAATGACATGTATAAATTTGTGTTATTTATTTGTCTTTTAACCAAGTATCAAGGTGTATGGAGATCATAGGCCCCTCTCCGCGGAGTATATATTTTCCCCTAAATATTCCTAAATTTTTTCCTTTGACTGAGTTTGAGGCTTGCTCAAATTCTTTCCACATAAATAAAGTAAATTGTGTTGATAAATAAATGCAGAATGAATTGATATAGTATGTTTTGACCTCCCATGTTTAAGATACCACCAATAAACCATCATCCTAGACATTTGAGGAGAAATTAACTATAAGTGAAAATTCCCCTTTCAGATTTTCCACGCGTTAATTTTCCCCCTCCAATGGGCCCTGACCCCTTTCCCCCAAAAGTCAAAAGAAACACTGTTAATGTACCTAAAAATTGACAAGAGTTGTGGTCCATGTTTAAACTTGACAACACAAACAATAAATAGAGCCTACCTGATACAGTCAATACAATGTATTTAACTATCCTGAGTCAGAGTTAGGGGTACAAATGTAGGACTCTTTAAGACCCTGTAACATTTCATTGACATCAATTTGAAGATGAACAGAATCACTGTTTTTATTTTATATACAATTTCCCCTCGGTCTTCAAACGACCTGAAATTCCCCCTACCAAAGGCCCAGTCCCAGTCCCCCAAAGTAGAGAGAGAGCCCTGATGCTGGTGTAAATTAATTACAAGTTCTAAACTTTGACCATTTCCTTACAGAAACTAGCTTGGATTATGTCGAGAAATTGAGGAAAAACATGGTGTTCTCACACTGCTTGTTAATGGCAATAGAATAACAGCAGATCTCTGGGCAATTAGCCATAGTGAAAGTTGTTCAAACCTATATAACATTAAATGTCAGACACAAATGTGTTCCTAGTCTGTTGTAAAATATAAATAGTATTTCATGTTGGTAGATATGTTTGCCAAGAAATTATACAGGTAAATTGTTCACCGCTCTATTCTCATCTGTAGAACTATTCCTTGATGCATGTCTTGGTTTCCGGGGTGATATTGTTTCCAAGGGAAGTCTGAAAGTGCTTATTGAGGTTTGCTTCTTACCTGTCGGTGGAATATTATAGCTAATATTCCAAGCTTTATATAATGCTAACTACTATTTGTACAATTGGTGTGTTATTCTTGCCCTTGGCTTGCTTATGATGATGCAATATTTTACTGTTTATGCTCTTGTAAATTATATATTATAACCTTTCAGAAGCAGCCAGGCAAGGAATACGTGGAATTTGACGGCTGAAATCAGGTGTCTGTTTAATATGAATGTGTTTAAACTTTAATGTTAAATGGTTGATTGTGACGATGAACACATGTTGGCTGTTTATCTGGTCAATTGGTCGACCCTTACTGTAACCCATCCCACCTCCCCTCTCCAACCCTGTGATGTTTGTATAAAGGGGTTCCCTCTCTCTGCCTTCATTTGTTATAATCAGGGTTCCATGATTTTTCTTGAACAAAATGAAACAGTCCATAATTTAAAATTGGGAAACTTTAGCGCAACAATTCGTAAAATTGGGAATTATTGGGAATTATTAAAAAAGATTGTTTTGGTTAAAAATTGTGTTCATATTTTGCTAGTTTCTACGGATAACACTCAAGTCATATATAGCAAGTTTTTTTTCTATTGTTTTGACTATATATTCATATTGTTAGTTGCTTTTAAACCATGGAGAACAATAGGGGGGGGGGGGGAAATATGCATTATTTTTTGGGGAAAATGGAGGTTATTTTGCTAGGGGAAACTGTGCCTGTATTTGGCCCTAAAAATAGCCAAAAAAAATCACTGCCTTCATTTCATATAATGAGGGTTTCACTGACCCTACAGTATGGTAAGCACACTGGATATACAGATCTGCCGGTGAAGTGCCACTTAGGGGTAACAAGTGGGCAGATATCAAACCTTGGCACTTATAATTGTCCTTAACTGATGTTTGAAATATATTTGATATATATATAGCATCGTAACAAATAATCTCTGGTTACTCTACAGCATTGTTTTTGACATCCAAGTATATAAATAACTTATTCAAATGTGGTTCTATAGTTGCAACTGGAAATACAAACCGGCATCGGTTGTCCGGAATGTTTAAAAAAAATGTTTAAAAAATACTGTAAGTAGTCGAAAATCGTTGGAAATATGAGCAAATTTTGTGGATAATAAAATATAAGACAATTAAAAAATTGTTAATTTTTCTGCACACAGTCATCATATGACTTCAATTTTTCTTCGTTTGCTAACTTTTTGACCAGCGGAAATAAGCACTTTTACTGTTTTACATTAACCTTCTTAATGCCGAACAGTCAGATAATTTCTTCAAGAGGTTTACCTGGCTTCTGTCTAGTTGAGCTTTCTCAATGAAATGGAACTCACTACATGAAACGATTTTCTGGTTATTAAATATTACAATAGGTGTGTCCGGGCTGGCTGACAGACATGTATGGTATACAGACAAGTGTGAAGCCACTCAAATTTATAAACTGTTTCTTGTAACCGACTCATCTGATGGTGTTTACAGGGTTTTACATTAATTATGACATTAGAGATAATGGCATAATTTTTATTGAACTGATTTGGCCTGGGCTCTGTAGTATTGTAAAAAAACAAGTCTATTATTTACCCCCCCCCCCCCCCCGCCCCCAATGATCGAGACAGAATTTTAAATGATGATTTCTCTATCAGCAATGGGCAAGTAATGAAATGTTTACTGGTATCAAGGTTAAATAGGTTAAGGAAGGCTAAGTTGCCCTGGTCGGAATACAGTCAAGGAAAACTGGTTTGATGAATTAACTGCCGTATATAACTGAAAAATTGTTCAGAAACGGTGTTAAAACCCGAATGAAAAAACAAAACAAAAAACTTTTTACTTAAAATTGTTGCAAATAATATGGGGAAATAACATGGGTAGGTGCAGCTTGAAAATAGGGAGAGGGAGAACTTGAAGAGATTGTTAATCAAGCCATTCAAGGAATTTTACTATTCTCTTGCATAGAGAATCTCTTACAGTAAATCTACCCTTTTATTTATTGTAATTATTAGCTTTTGAAGAATTGCTTTCTCCTGCATGCAGGGGCGTAACTAGGCGTACTCCTGTACGCCCGTGCGTACAATTCGAATCTGGACAAAATAAATTTAAAAAAAATGAAAACTCGAATTCACTAATAAAAATCAGAGTCTAAGGGGGGTGAGGGGCATGCAGATACAATGTGTCTACAAACAATTCACTTTATAATATCAATTTTAAAGATCCATAATTTCTCAGGTATATATAAAATAATAGCTCTATTCTTTTAATTGGGTGAAATTTATAAACTTTGCTTTTTTTAAAGCTCGCTTCGCTCACAAATTTACTTTTTTTAGTCAATATCTTCAAGCTTGCCTGTGGTCTGCTGTTAAATAAACAATGCATGTTTTCTAGCTCGCTTCGCTCGCTAAATAACTATCATAAAACAGTTTTTAAGTAGAGTACAAGTGTGTCTGGTGTGCTGCTAGGGTTATGAATGAGTTTTCGTTTAGCTGGTGCGCTGTTCAAATCAACAATGCATTTTTAGTGAATGAAATTGATAAACTTGTTTTTCAAGATCGCTTCGCTTGCTTCATTCAATATCTTCAAATTTAGAACGAGTCTGTGGCCTGCTGTTCAGACAAGCAATGCATCGTATGATATTTGGCTCGCAATGTCAATGTCTTCAAATTTAGAACAGGGAATCAGATAACACTACACGAAGGTCCGTGTTAAGAACGAGTCTGTAACACGCTGTTCAGATAAACAATGCATTTTTTCTAACTCGCTTCGCTCGCTCAATAACTTTATTATGGAACATTTTTTAATTAGAGTACAAGTTTGTCTGATACACTGATAGGATGAGGAATGCGTTTTTCTTCTACCTGACATGCTGTTTAGATCAACAAAGCAAGTTTTTCTAGCTCGCTTCGCTCGCTCATTGTTGTTAACAGTAAATAGTTAAATAGGGTTTGTGTGGTATGCATCAGTCAGATGCAATCCAATTTTCTTTTCGCTGTTTATTTTTACAGTGAAAACTTATATATAGTAGAGAAAGGGTTTGTGTGGTTAGATAAATGATGCAATTTTCTTCTTCTATGCTTCTTGGAATAACATCAAGTAGAGTTTGTGTTTTATGCAGCTCAGAAAACTTAATGCATTTTTGTTCGAGCACGCTTCGCTTGTCCAATGAATGTAATTTGCATTGAGCCACAACCTCCGTCAAAGAGAAACAGCTCTACACACCCTCATTATCCAAACATCCCCCGTCACCTCTTTAAGACCCGTAGTTATGTTACATGTACGTATAAAAATAAAACGAAAAAATAACATGTATAAAAGTTATTAGTTTTTAGTAATTTTCTGTCTTAAAGCATGACGCAAAAATATAGACCTGATACTCTCAAATGCCAGGAAATCGTTTTCCTGCCAAAAAATTTTCTGGGGGGGGCATGCCCCCAGACCCCCCTAGCATTAGGAGTACAACCAAATATGCTCCAGTTACGCCCCTGGCATGATTGTGAAAATTCCAAAAGTGGGTTGAAGAACTTGAAGGGATGTTAATCAAGGAATTTTATTCTTCAGGCCTAGGGTAGAACCTCTTACAGTAAATCTACCCTTTTATTTATAGTACATTATTAGCTTTCGAAGAATCTCGGTTTCTCCTTCAGGTGAAAATTTCCCAGCAAGCTTCTTGAACACTCGGATCTGCAAGTTTCTCTGTGATTTAGATTTATTGGATAGTATTCTTGTAGACATAAAATGAATTTCTCCGCATGCTTAATCAGTGGTTGATATTGGAATTTAATATCATTTTTTTTATTCAAGATTCACTGGAAGAAAACATTTTCTGAAATAAAACATCAGTTTATTGAAGGTTACAGGAATCTGTGAATGTAAAATCTGTCTTGAGGATTTTTGGGATAAATCAGAAAGTAAAGGTAAGCTAGAAAGTGTTGCCTAGCAACATTTTATGATGATATGATTTTTATTATTTTGGAAAAAGGACAAATTATACTTATTGAATGTTATTATTTGTTCGACTTAATAAATGTTTATTAATTAAAAAAAAGATTATTAAATTGTAGATGCTTGGAATACCTGCAGATTATTGGTTTTGAGTATGTTTTATAAACTATGGCTTCATGGGCGTGGCAGGATGGAGTACTGGTATACTGTACGGAAGCAAATCTTCCATATAGTGGATTATCTAACAATCTAAAACAGTGGGTGTTTACAATCAGGGTGTATCAGGGTTCGACATGTTTTTTCCAACCAGGTAGTCAGGTGCAGGAAATTATTATTACTAGGATTTTATTCTGGTAAATATGACTGCAGCACTTTTATTGATTTTGTAGGAGCTGTTACAACTCAGGCATCTTCTCCAGGAAAAATTCATTTAACAAAAAAGCTTTTTCTCAAAATACAAATAAAAAGGCCTTCATTTAGTCATTTGAGAAAAACTTTGAAAAATTCAGATCTTCACTATCCGATGGTTCTTAGCCTGGCTCTGGGCTGGTAGTCACTAAGCATCTTAAGGGAAAACTAACATATTTTGACTTATTATATAATAATTAAGTTAATAAAATTGAGCTGCACATATTTCCCAAGAAACAAAGATTAACTTAATGTTTTTCTTTGTTATTATTTTAGCTGTTTGTATAATGCTTCTAAACTATGTAAAACTTTGATGATCTTGATTTTCCTGTAAAGTTTTTCCTTGGATGCTTTATGAATTCCACCCTGGTTGCTGGACTGTCTACTAACTTTATTGTATAATAAGCACACAATAAGTTTATGTTTGGCCTAAATCTTATCTTGTTTAATCTTTCTGGTTTGTTACAAGAACAATTGAGGGGAAAATTGTCAATTATTTTAGTGTTAATAATCTTAATTACTGTAAAACCTCAATGCTAAGGCCACTAAAAGACCCTTTCAAGGTTAACATTTTTATGGATATATAATTTGCACCTGAAGTGGGATTTTAACAGTTCAACCGATACTAAACGGCACCATTGCATGCCTAGAAACGTGAAGTATGAATGCATTTGACCAGGGGGCTATTGCAAAGTTCAGCACAGAGAAAAGGTTGCACAAATAACCAGTATCAATGTGACAGCATCACACCACACAAGTACTGTAAATCACATTTGAGTTTTATTTTCCCTAATATTCGAGAGGATGTTGACATCCGAAATAATTATTCTCGCGAAAAGTTTGCGCTACAATGTCGGGAATTGGACATTGTCGATGACGCGAATTCAAAACTCTCGCAAACCACAACATCTTGATATTTTCGGGGAAATCGAGAACAAAAAAGTTATGCCAAAATTAAGTGATTTACAGTTATCATTTGATATGCATAACAACACTTCACGTTAAATTACAAATATTTCTGGATGCTAAATATCATAATTTCATAATTTTCTCTAACGTTTTGACACGCAGAAATATCCACTTTTACAGTTAAGTTGATGTGCAGTTTGACCATGCAGCAACTCACACATTTACATACTCACATTCTGATGTTGTTTTGATCACATACCTACATACAGTGTGTAAATTCTATGATTACCCACCTTGTGGTATATATACATGTACTTATATTCTGATGCATGTAATATGTAAGTTGCTGAGCATCAGCCAGATCTGTACTGCAATCTGAAAATATGGGAAGGCCAGGCCTCAATAAATTATAAATCTACTCATCCGCAAGACCTGCCAATTGTTTTCCTTCTTTATTTAAATAGCAGGACGAGTAAAATTTTGGGGGTTTCTTCTTTGTCTATACTGCAGGACAACTGCTTTTAAAAATATTTGTTGAGGCCTGAAGGCAATATAAAAACAAGGATTTGGGTTCAGCTGAACAAAGTTGAAATTGTCTCCGTACTGGCACAGACACCCTGCACCGGCGGCACCAACAACTGCTACAACCAATGGCATAACATACTGTATGTTAGAAGATCATACTTAATACAAGTTTATGTCACTGCTGAATATTAATGGAAGAAAAGAAATCATCTTTGAACCCCTAAAATTTCTACCAGAAATCCCTGGGCCTGATGGGAGTTGCAGAGGACCCATATTTGACAAATCCTACTACATTTAGGGCAAAACCCAGTGCCACAGTAAATCAGAAATAATTTACGTCTTTTTCCTAATTTTTGAGCATACATTAATTTAATTTCAATATCAATCCTTACTGTTTACCTGTTAGTTTAAAAATTGATTTTGTAAGTCCTAATCTCATGACCTCAGCTTTAAGGTAGATAAAGGCTTAGTTTTAAGGTAGAAAAGTGCAATTGTGTGGACGGCAATATTGTTCTTCAGTGGTTAATCTACTGTATTCTAAAAGGTTAAGTATGTCATATTTAGGACTTGGCTTTTCTGCCAGTTGTATAATATTACATTCAACCGAGCACATGTATTATGTACATATATTATTGGCAAGTATTAAATATGTAATGTTATAAGACCTTGATCGGTTATAATTTGAAATCATGACTTTTATGTGTTAGTCTGACATATTTCTGCATGATCAAGTGGAATAAGAAGGTTTACTGGTTTTCTTGAAGTTATTTGTCTGTTAACAATGTTTACCAAACTTATGCACTCTGGAATAGTTTGTTAGTTTCAACTTTGAAACATAGGCTGGTACACAAATTTTGGAACATATTAAGTTATCAAGAACACATTCTAGAACATACTAGACTGGCTCAGAGAATAGAACTAAACTGGTAGGCCATCTAGAACACAGAATAGATAATACTTTGGTAACTAGTCTGGCACAAACTGGCAGGCACTCAGTCTATAACAGGCAGGCACTCGGTCTATAACAGACAGGCACTCAATCTAGAACAGACGGGGACTTGGTCATAACAGACGTGCACTTGGTCTATAACAGATGTGCACTTGGTCTATAACAGACGTGCACTCAATCTAGCAGACAGGTACTTGGTCTAGAACAGACAGGCACTCAGTCTAGAACAGATGGGTACTCAATCTATAACAGACGGCTCTTAGTCTAGAACAGACGGGTACTCATGTCCTTAGTCTATAACAGACGGACTTTCGGGTCTAGAACAGAAGGACACTACCGGTAGGTCTAGAATAGGCAGGCGCTCAGTCTAGAACTTTGTAGAACACAGTCTGGCAAGGACAATGTTCATTTGTTGCATTGAAATATTAATTTAAGTATTTCATGCTCCGGTCAGACTCTTAAAACAATCCAGCATATTTCCATTGCACTGTCAGATGTATTTGTGAATGAATTGAACACATTAAAAGCTTCATTTAAAGTTTATAGCCTGTCTGTACATCGGAGGTGTTGATAATAAAGAAGTTATTTAAATATCTTGTAGACTTAAAAGGATTGTCCTGTAATCTACCATATAACAACTTAATGTCAGTCAAATATTCAGTTTATTATCCTGATACTTTTCAATTGTGGTTTTTCTTTGAAAACTTTCAGACATTTAAAATCTGGTATTCAGTTCACTTCTGATACAAAATACATTGAATCAGGGACAGCCATTTAAATCGGACAGTTTATTATCATATTATAATAAAACAGTGAATTAAGTTTGCTGTGTTAGATGTGATTAAAAGTTATGGTGAATATTTGTTTATATGAAACTTATACATGATGATCAGGATTTAATTCTTTATTTGACTTTGTGATTATATCGATAGCTAGTAGATCTATAGAACTCTAGTATTGCGCCCGAACAAGGTCATGTCATAGAGTGATTAGCCGAGTTCGATTATTCATGTACATTTAGTACAAGTTAAAGGCAGATTCAAACAGTAAATAAACAAACTGGAATATTGGAATACTAGTACTTGCGTGTGAAAAGCTCATTTCTGGAATTTTAATTATCGTGCTTATTTATGATATTACATGCTGATTTTGATAAAAATTACTTAAATTTAAAAAAGGATAATAATTTTTTTTAAATGTTAAAAAAAGAAAAAGCAAGTGATTTTGTATTCTGTTAAAGATACATAACATTCACCTGATGAGGCTTAGTTTAAAATACATGCTAATACATGTATATATTTCATTTTGATCTTGCAAAAATTTGTCAGACTGTTCAACAAAGTGGAATTTATTCATGAAACAACAGATTATGTACAAGTGTTGTTTCAAAGTGTGGATTTATTTTAAAATTCTATAAACTACATAAAAGCAAACCTGAAGTGGGATTATATGTTAATTGAATATAGAGACAAGGTAAGGCTTAAAATAAAATATTGTTTGTTTCCCCATCCCCTACCTACCCGGTTAAAAAGGGCCCTACCCAAAATATTTTATTGCCCAAATTGAAATAATTTATTTTTATTAAAAATTAGAAGTGAAAATTTTATTTTTTTGTTTACTGGCTTCTTTCTTACCAAAATTTAAGACTGTTGGTCTTCACCGTAAGAGTTAATTATAAATTTCGTTATTTGTATGTCTTAACCAATAACTATCATACTGAAAAAATTCCAAAAAAATATATTTACCCTACCTACCTACCCATTCTAAATTTGCTAGGGTCGGGATGGGGAAACCAAGAATATTTTAAGTTCGGCCTAAATATGCATTTGTATATTATATTAAATAGTACGTCCTCTTTGGGATCTGCAAATATTGACCGTTGTGTAGAGGTTGTTGCTCTACAGAGGTTAAAGTCAGAGTAAATATTGCCTAAGGGAAATTTTGAAGGTGTTGTTGTAGAGAGAGTGTTGCTCTACCTAGGGTCACTCTGGAGAGGTTGTACTGTATATATTTGTTTTCTCTTCAAGCATTGTGTCATGCAGGAACATTGTGGTTGGTGTTCAGCCTCTGACATGTTGTTGTTGTTGGTCAGAGGTCTGTTGTTGCTCTAGTGAAAGAGATACACGGTGGCTGTTGTTTTGAGATGCCTGGCTGTTAAATAGGAGGAGACATATTATTTGTTACTGTTAAGTGCTCCGGGTGATTGAAGGAGGTTGATTTGTGGCTGTTGTTTAGAGGTGCGGGTGATTGAAGGAGGTTGATTTGTGGCAAGTATATATAATGCAGCTGTTGATTTTTAAAAGTCTGGGAACTAATAAAGAACGAAGCAATTATAATAGAAACGTGTTGGTCTCTCTCATCAGGTTTAATATCATTGAAAATGGTCTGATAAAACTGCTCTATGTATACTAGTAGTAGTCTTTGCAGACAAGGTTTTGTAATAGTGGTCTTTGTATCCAGGTGGCATTTAACATAGGTTTTACTGTAATTTGATTTAAATTACCTTTGGTAGTGACAGAGTAATGTTTTTAACTTTCCGTCAAATGAGATAATTTTTATGCTGAATGAGAAATGGTTTTCACTTTTTCATCAAATGAAATATTTTTTATGCTGAATTGTACATTAGTGATATGTTGTGATTAGGTTGATGTTTAAATTGTCTCTATATGACTTTGGTGCTTGTTACAGCTTAGTACTGATGTAATATCAATATAATTTTATTGATATACTGAGGAATATTGGAATTCCACCTACTCTAGACGTTTTATAGATATTTATAGATGAGGCCAATCAGATTCAAACATTTGTTTATGGCATCACATACATCAAATATTAGGACATTGTTCATATTGCTATAACTTGTTTAATCAGGTCAGTCACATGTTTACATAACATTGTGCATATAAAATTATAAACATTGCAAATTATCTTATTAATATATTATTTTAATAGATATTTTGTGTATTAGTATGTACCTTTAAGTAGTGAATAAGGTATTAGTTTTCACTGCCTTTTTTTCCCCATTAAAATGTTTAAAACAATAAAAATATGTTACGATATTGCAAAGTTTGTACATGTATATTAGTGACAGACCTGAATAAACAGACTATAGCTGATGGCGTTGGGTTCGAATCCTGTCACAGGAGTTGAGAAAAAATAAATCTAAAACATAATACTATATTATCAAAGCTCTTAAAATTAAATCATAAAATTAACCGAAAATCTAAAATTATTTAAACAGAAGATTGAAATTATAATAATTTGCCTCATCTATGTTTGAGTGAGTCACCACAAAAATTAAATGAATCGGGACGAAAAACATAAAATTTAGTTTAAGAATTATAACACAAATAATTTGGTTGACTTTGAGTATTATTATTCTGTAACCTATATCATGTAAAGTTAATGATGTCATTATTGATCCCCCTCCTTGAATTATTGATAATTTCATCGTTAAGCTTACTGAATGTGACTTAGATAGGAATTTCTTGTTAGATAAATCCAGTGTTGATGTATATATTGGATGATTTAGTTAGCTTTTATTTGACCCAAATACTTACTGAAGTATTAATTTGTCACTTTATTTGAACTATTCAGTTAATCTTGCTAGATATAGATTGTGGTTTTTAGTTTGAACTTACAATTTAATTAACATAAATTTTGACAGTTTAAAGCCTGCGTCCCACTGAGGAATTCCACATCGGCAATGTTCTCCCTATTTCTTCCGATACCACCTGATTCATCACAAATTTCTTCTGATATCACAAACTGTTTCATGACTTCCCCGAAGCTTTCCCTAGACCACTAGAAACCTGTTCCCGATGTCCTGAATGCTCATTAATTTCAATCGGGAGGACATCGCCGAGGCAAAAAATGCTCAGTAGGACCTAGGCTTTAGTCTTAAGTATCGCCTCAAAGAACTCAGCTGGTTTAAGCACAGTGGATAAAGAACACTTGCATGTCACCCAAGGGACCCCGGGTTAGAATTCTGGATCAGACACGCTATGTTTTTCCACGACATTTGCTATATATGATCACGTTCTCTACATGTGGAGAAGTTGGCATGAGCATGAGCATGAATTAATCCTGGTGGGATTCCCAGTAATTTTTTCTAAGGAATTTATAAATTATACTTACAAAATTGAACAATACTTTACATGTAAGGTCACTTTCGGTTGTAATTTTGTCAATTCCTCAGTATAGATATAATATTGTTTTAAAATTGGCAAAAATATATTCATTTTATTTAGGGTCTCCGTATTAATTTAAGTAAAAAAATGGCTTTTGGAGGCATGAAAATAAGGGGCTGGAGGGGCCTGTGCTGGAGGGTCTGATGCTCCAGGGGTTGATAATAAAGGCATTTGTTTTTCTGACCTTATGATTCATATGGCCCGAAATTGTTGTGAACATTTCTTCCCTCATTTTGGTTTAAAAAATTTTTAATAATGGCATCTTTTAACTGTTATCTTAACTTTATTTAAATTTTACAAAATGATTGATTAATTCATTTAACCGAAATGTTTTACACCATAAAAATGGAAAATGTTATTAAAAAATTGTATTACAAATATGTCATTGTGGGAACGTTGAGGAGTTTTATCATAGTTTGTCAAATTTGTTTTATAAACTTGACGTTATATTTCCTCGTTCGTTGACATCCCTGACAATTGGACGTAAAATAAAATTAATTTTCTTAATCCTGGTTTTTGCTGCCCACATGTACATATATGTGATTGTTATAAAGCGCAATATTAAATATTTCACCAGTAGATTAAGTTGTTATATATGTCATGTAACGGTACCTGTCATTGTTCAAACATATTTGGACAAGTTAATCATAACATTTCTATATAACTAGGTTTTTTTACGCTGATAAAAATTGTCATAAACAAGAGAAATTAATAATGATCAAATCAGAATAGAATTAAAAGAGGTTAAAGACATCAAACTTTGGTCAAATTTTTGTTGAGAATATTATTTAAAAATTTAAATGAATCAGGGCAAGGTAGTGGTTGTTTGCTCTGACATTTTAGTAACCGTGATTTTTCAGTTATTCACGGCAGCTGATTCACTTAACCAGTTTTCCTGGTCAGTATTCTTACAAGCACTAAGTTACTATCTTGCCTTGCCACCACCAGGAACCAGCAACATTTGGATGAAATTTGAAAAATTCCACTTTTGTCAAATTTTCATGGAAATCAAAACCAGATATCTGACCATGGCCTGAGGTCCAGCAAACATTTACCACTGGACCATTGACACAGCTCCGAGTTTCAAACTTTAATAGTCTATGAATAGGCTATTCAAACAGAAACAAAATGATGGTTAGATAATGTGTCTTAGACCCTATTAGTCTGTCTATACAGACCCTATGTTTCATTAAAAGAAGAAAACTCATCAGTCTACTCATTTCTCCTGAAATTATTTCCCTTTGCACCCTTAAACATAGATAATCAAGCCCAAAATAAAATTAGCTACAATTGAAAATAAAGTTATGATAATAATTGATTGACAAAATAATTATGATCTAGTCTGGTGCAACTGACCTACCTATTAATATACTGTATGAGCAGTAACAATGAATTATCAGGTAACAGTACTGCTGCTTCAGAAGCACCGGTGTAACAGTCAATTTTATCCCTCGCCCAGTTTATCCCCCGGGGGATAAACCGGGCCGGCCCAGTTTATCCCCCGGGGATAAAACGGGCCGGCCTATTTTATCCTCCGGGGGATAAACTGGGCCGGCCCGGTTTATCCCCCCCTAGGCCTCTTCTTCCCCCACTCCAGGCCTTTTCTTCCCCCACCTAAAAAAAAATTTTTTAATGTGCTAAAAATCATATTTGTGAATTAATAAATGGTGGTGAGAAACATGAAATAATAGTAAATATGGCCTGTGTTTTTGTTTTTGAAGTGAAAAAAAAATCAATTGATTTAATCGATAAATTTTGTTCATTATTGCCGTAATTTGGTCTTTTTTATCCCTATCTGAGTATTATTAATATAAGGGTGGGGAAGAACCTCTGTATTAATTATAGTCAGGTGGGGGATAAAGTAGACTTGGCCTCTTCTTCCCCCACCTCTGTATTAATTATAGTCAAGTGGGGGATAAAGTAGACTAGGCCTCCTCTTCCCCCACCTCTGTATTAAGAATATTTAGGTGGGGGATAAAGTAGACTAGGCCTCTTCTTCCCCCACCTCTGTATTAATTATAGTCAAGTGGGGGATAAAGTAGACTAGGCCTTCTCTTCCCCCACCTCTGTATTAAGAATATTTAGGTGGGGGATAAAGTAGACTAGGCCTCTTCTTCCCCCACCTCTGTATTAAGAATAATTAGGTGGGGGGATAAAGTAGACTAGGCCTCCTCTTCCCCCACCTCTGTATTAAGAATATTTAGGTGGGGGATAAAGTAGACTAGGCCTCTTCTTCCCCCACCTCTGTATTAAGAATAATTAGGTGGGGGGATAAAGTAGACTAGGCCTCCTCTTCCCCCACCTCTGTATTAAGAATATTTAGGTGGGGGATAAAGTAGACTAGGCCTCTTCTTCCCCCACCTCTGTATTAAGAATAGTTAGGTGGGGGATAAAGTAGACTAGGCCTCTTCTTCCCCCATCTCTGTATTAAGAATAGTTAGGTGGGGGATAAAGTAGACTAGGCCTCTTCTTCCCCCACCTCTGTATTAAGAATAGTTAGGTGGGGGGGGATAAAGTAGACTAGGCCTCTTCTTCCCCCATCTCTGTATTAATTATAGTCAAGTGGGGGATAAAGTAGACTAGGCCTCTTCTTCCCCAATCTCTGTATTAATTATAGTCAAGTGGGGGATAAAGTAGACTAGGCCTCTTCTTCCCCCATCTCAGTATTAAGAATAGTTAGGTGGGGGATAAAGTAGACTAGGCCTCTTCTTCCCCCACCTCTGTATTAATTATAGTCAAGTGGGGGATAAAGTAGACTAGGCCTCTTCTTCCCCCACCTCTGTATTAAGAATAGTTAGGTGGGGGGGATAAAGTAGACTAGGCCTCTTCTTCCCCCACCTCTGTATTAAGAATAGTTAGGTGGGGGGGGGATAAAGTAGACTAGGCCTCTTCTTCCCCCATCTCTGTATTAATTAAAATCAGGTGGGGGATAAAGTAGACTAGGCCTCTTCTTCCCCCATCTCTGTATTAAGAATAATTAGGTGGGGGGGATAAAGTAGACTAGGCCTCTTCTTCCCCCACCTCTGTATTAAGAATAGTTAGGTGGGGGATAAAGTAGACTAGGCCTCTTCTTCCCCCACCTCTGTATTAAGAATAGTTAGGTGGGGGGGATAAAGTAGACTAGGCCTCTTCTTCCTCCATCTCTGTATTAATTAAAATCAGGTGGGGGATAAAGTAGACTAGGCCTCTTCTTCCCCCATCTCTGTATTAAGAATAATTAGGTGGGGGGATAAAGTAGACTAGGCCTCTTCTTCCCTCACCTCTGTATTAAGAATAGTTAGGTGGGGGATAAAGTAGACTAGGCCTCTTCTTCCCCCACTTCTGTATTAATTATAGTCAAGTGGGGGATAAAGTAGACTAGGCCTCTTCTTCCCTCATCTCTGTATTAAGAATAGTTAGGTGGGGGGATAAAGTAGACTAGGCCTCTTCTTCCCCCACCTCTGTATTAAGAATAGTTAGGTGGGGGATAAAGTAGACTAGGCCTCTTCTTCCCCCACCTCTGTATTAAGAATAGTTAGGTGGGGGGGATAAAGTAGACTAGGCCTCTTCTTCCCCCACCTCTGTATTAAGAATAGTTAGGCGGGGGATAAAGTAGACTAGGCCTCTTCTTCCCCCACCTCTGTATTAAGAATAGTTAGGTGGGGGGGGATAAAGTAGACTAGGCCTCTTCTTCCCCCATCTCTGTATTAATTATAGTCAAGTGGGGGATAAAGTAGACTAGGCCTCTTCTTCCCCAATCTCTGTATTAATTATAGTCAAGTGGGGGATAAAGTAGACTAGGCCTCTTCTTCCCCCATCTCAGTATTAAGAATAGTTAGGTGGGGGATAAAGTAGACTAGGCCTCTTCTTCCCCCACCTCTGTATTAATTATAGTCAAGTGGGGGATAAAGTAGACTAGGCCTCTTCTTCCCCCACCTCTGTATTAAGAATAGTTAGGTGGGGGGGATAAAGTAGACTAGGCCTCTTCTTCCCCCACCTCTGTATTAAGAATAGTTAGGTGGGGGGGGGGATAAAGTAGACTAGGCCTCTTCTTCCCCCATCTCTGTATTAATTAAAATCAGGTGGGGGATAAAGTAGACTAGGCCTCTTCTTCCCCCATCTCTGTATTAAGAATAATTAGGTGGGGGGGATAAAGTAGACTAGGCCTCTTCTTCCCCCACCTCTGTATTAAGAATAGTTAGGTGGGGGATAAAGTAGACTAGGCCTCTTCTTCCCCCACCTCTGTATTAAGAATAGTTAGGTGGGGGGGATAAAGTAGACTAGGCCTCTTCTTCCTCCATCTCTGTATTAATTAAAATCAGGTGGGGGATAAAGTAGACTAGGCCTCTTCTTCCCCCATCTCTGTATTAAGAATAATTAGGTGGGGGGATAAAGTAGACTAGGCCTCTTCTTCCCTCACCTCTGTATTAAGAATAGTTAGGTGGGGGATAAAGTAGACTAGGCCTCTTCTTCCCCCACTTCTGTATTAATTATAGTCAAGTGGGGGATAAAGTAGACTAGGCCTCTTCTTCCCTCATCTCTGTATTAAGAATAGTTAGGTGGGGGGATAAAGTAGACTAGGCCTCTTCTTCCCCCACCTCTGTATTAAGAATAGTTAGGTGGGGGATAAAGTAGACTAGGCCTCTTCTTCCCCCACCTCTGTATTAAGAATAGTTAGGTGGGGGGGATAAAGTAGACTAGGCCTCTTCTTCCCCCACCTCTGTATTAAGAATAGTTAGGCGGGGGATAAAGTAGACTAGGCCTCTTCTTCCCCCACCTCTGTATTAATTATAGTCAGGTGGGGGATAAAGTAGACTAGGCCTCTTCTTCCCCCACCTCTGTATTAATTTTAGTCAAGTGGGGGATAAAGTAGACTAGGCCTCTTCTTCCCCCACCTCTGTATTAATGATAGTCAGGTGGGGGATAAAGTAGACTAGGCCTCTTCTTCCCCCACCTCTGTATTAATTATAGTCAAGTGGGGGATAAAGTACACTAGGCTTCTTCTTCCCCCATCCCTGTATTAATTATAGTCAAGTGGGGGATAAAGTAGACTAGGCCTCTTCTTCCCCTCCTCTGTATTAATTTTAGTCAGGTGGGGGATAAAGTAGACTAGGCCTGTTCTTCCCAAATCTCTGTATTAAGAATAGTTAGGTGGGGGATAAAGTAGACTAGGCCTCTTCTTCCCCCACCTCTGTATTAAGAATAGTTAGGTGGGGGGGATAAAGTAGACTAGGCCTCTTCTTCCCCCACCTCTGTATTAAGAATAGTTAGGCGGGGGATAAAGTAGACTAGGCCTCTTCTTCCCCCACCTCTGTATTAATTATAGTCAGGTGGGGGATAAAGTAGACTAGGCCTGTTCTTCCCCCATCTCTGTATTAAGAATAGTTAGGTGGGGGGATAAAGTAGACTAGGCCTCTTCTTCCCCCACCTCTGTATTAAGAATAGTTAGGCGGGGGATAGAGTAGACTAGGCCTCTTCTTCCCCCATCTCTGTATTAATTATAGTTAAGTGGGGGATAAAGTAGACTAGGGCTCTTCTTCCCCCATCCCTTTATTAATTATAGTTAGGCGGGGGATAAAATAGACTAAGTCTCCTCTTCCTCCACCTCTGTATTAATTATAGTTAAGTGGGGGATAAAGTAGACTAGGCCTCTTCTTCCCCCATCCCTGTATTAATTATAGTCAAGGGGGGATAAAGTAGACTAGGCCTCTTCTTCCCCCTCCTCTGTATTAAGATTATTTAGGTGGGGGATAAAGTAGACTAGGCCTCTTCTTCCCCCATCTCTGTATTAATTATAGTCAAGTGGGGGATAAAGTAGACTAGGCCTCTTCTTCCCCCATCTCTGTATTAATTATAGTCAAGTGGGGGATAAAGTAGACTAGGCCTCTTCTTCCCCCATCTCAGTATTAAGAATAGTTAGGTGGGGGATAAAGTAGACTAGGCCTCTTCTTCCCCCACCTCTGTATTAATTATAGTCAAGTGGGGGATAAAGTAGACTAGGCCTCTTCTTCCCCCATCTCTGTAGTAAGAATAGTTAGGTGGGGGGATAAAGTAGACTAGGCCTCTTCTTCCCCCCACCTCTGTATTAATTATAGTCAAGTGGGGGATAAAGTAGACTAGGCCTCTTCTTCCCCCATCTCTGTATTAAGAATAGTTAGGTGGGGGGGATAAAGTAGACTAGGCCTCTTCTTCCCCCATCTCTGTATTAAGAATAGTTAGGTGGGGGATAAAGTAGACTAGGCCTCTTCTTCCCCCACCTCTGTATAAATTATAGTCAAGTGGGGGATAAAGTAGACTAGGCCTCTTCTTCCCCCATCTCTGTATTAAGAATAGTTAGGTGGGGGGATAAAGTAGACTAGGCCTCTTCTTCCCCCATCTCTGTATTAAGAATAGTTAGGTGGGGGATAAAGTAGACTAGGCCTCTTCTTCCCCCATCTCTGTATTAAGAATAGTTAGGTGGGGGGATAAAGTAGACTAGGCCTCTTCTTCCCCCATCTCTGTATTAAGAATAGTTAGGTGGGGGGATAAAGTAGACTAGGCCTCTTCTTCCCCCATCTCTGTATTAAGAATAGTTAGGTGGGGGATAAAGTAGACTAGGCCTCTTCTTCCCCCATCTCTGTATTAAGAATAGTTATGTGGAGGATAAAGTAGACTAGGCCTCTTCTTCCCCCACCTCTGTATTAATTATATTTAAGTGGGGGATAAAGTAGACTAGGCCTCTTCTTTCCCCATCTCTGTATTAAGAATAGTTAGGTGGGGGATAAAGTAGACTAGGCCTCTTCTTCCCCCACCTCTGTATTAAGAATAGTTAGGTGGGGGGATAAAGTAGACTAGGCCTCTTCTTCCCCCACCTCTGTATTAATTATAGTCAAGTGGGGGATAAAGTAGACTAGGCCTCTTCTTCCCCCATCTCTGTATTAAGAATAGTTAGGTGGGGGATAAAGTAGACTAGGCCTCTTCTTCCCCCACCTCTGTATTAAGAATAGTTAGGCGGGGGATAAAGTAGACTAGGCCTCTTCTTCCCCCATCTCTGTATTAATTATAGTCAAGTGGAGGATAAAGTAGACTAGGCCACTTCTTCCCCCATCCCTGTATTAATTATAGTCAAGTGGGGGATAAAATAGACAAGGCCTCTTCTTCCCCATCTCCATAACAAAAAAAATCATAATTTTTAGGTGGGGGAAGAATAGGCCTGGGGTGGGGGAAAAAGAGGCCTGGCGGGGGATAAAACTGACTAGGCCTCTTCTTCCCCCGGGGGATAAACTGGGCCGGCCCGGTTTATCCCCGGGGGATAAAACTGACTGGGGGAAGAGGGGGCCTGTTACACCGGTACCTGGCACACATTGTTATGCTTGTTGTGTTAGTTAGATTGTTATAGAACCAGTCATTATACTCTAAGGAATACCTGCATTCATGAAATTGTTGCCAAGGTAATTGCTGCCAAGTTTTTGAGTAGTTACCAAGGTTTTTTGTGTATGAATTATTTTTCAAGATCTTCCCCATAAGTGTCTCATTTGTCTCTCACTGCTAAATATTATACAATCATGAATATTTATAAATCTTGAATTTGTTAGTTGGATAAATCTTGAAATGGCTGGGATAAATCTTGAATTTGCTGGATTAATTTTCAGTTTGCTGACATAAATCTTGAATTTAAATTGCTAGAATAAATCTTGAATTTGCTAGAATAAATCTTGAATTTGCTAGGATAAATCTTGAATTTGTTAGAAGAAATCTTGAATTTGCTAGGATGAATCTTGAATTTGCTAGAATAAACCTCGAGTTTTTAATAGGATGAATTTTGCGGAGTTAGGTTAAATCTTGAATTTGCTAGGAATAATACTTGAGTCATTTTGTGGGAATCTTCGAGTTTGCTAGGATGAATCTTGAATTTGGACAAATCTTTAATTTGTTAGAAGAAATCTTGAATTGGTAAGGATGAATCTTGAATTGGCTGGGATAAATCTTCGAATTTGCTATGTTAAATTTTGAATTTGCTATACTGGGCTATATTTGTATCTTCCCTGCTGACACATTACTCGTCAAGAGTGTTTTCGATATGTCCCGCTTGAAACTTCATGATTTGCAGTATTTTGATTTTATGAAATCTGTTCCTAAAATTTCTCCCCATTAACGTTATTTTCTGCATTATAAATCTGAGTCATTTTAAAAACATTATTGAATTGCTTTTGATTTCAAAAGACTGAAATTTTTTTTGCGTGTTTTCATTGATAAATCCTTCAATCTACACAAAGCATGATGGTTTTAAATTTCATACCTATTTCCCCTTCGTCTCTTTGTTTGCAAACATGTTCTTTAAACAATATTAAGCACTTGACATTTTCCTTGTAAAAATGACAATTTATCTATTTTTATAAGGGATTTAGTGTTTCAATGGACATATCAGACGAAAGGCAGTTCACAGAGAACTGTATGTCACTGCGTTCGTTTGGCTGTCATTTGTTTGTCTGTGGTTGGATAATATTTTGAACAAATGTTATAAGTACAGTACATTTAAATAGTGAAGTTTTAAAATGTGTCAAATTTTAAATTTCAGATATTTGTGAATGAAATTACGTATATGTAACATGCCTGGACTGCTATGTGTTCTCAGTTGCAATAATGATGACTGGATTTATTGATATTTAATTGGATAAATTAATTTAATGAATGATATTGATTTAACTATTACGAATTGAAAATTTTGTGGTACATGATAATGTTATTAATTTGTGGGTTATTTCTGTGTTTGGTGCCTTAATGTATCAACCCTACATTCTGTTTCTTGGATTAAATGCAAGGTAAGTCGCTTAAGTTGGAAAGTGGGACTGGTGGAGTCAAGACTAAAGGTCAAGGTCGCTGTTACTAAAAATAGAATATCAGTTTACATGAAAATGTTTTTTCTGTGACTATTAAGGCGGTGCTGTGGGTGTATTATTTTTCGTCACTGTGTGGCAATTCTAAGTTTGATTACCTGAAATTGAATCAATCTGCATGATGTATAACCATGTCGGAAAACAATTTAATTTTTCAAGTCTGTAAGATTATGCTACATTAATAGTGGGGTGACAATCAGCTCAAAAGTGGCTTATTTAAGGAGTAGGTGACAACTCGAGTAGAACAAGCAATGTTATATACCAAAATGTTCCCCTATGTCTCTACTATATGGAACTGCCGGCATAAATTGTCAACGCGTGGTGCGGACACGGAAATCCAAGATGGCGTCCAAGATGGCCGCCATAATTTACACATACAATTAAAATTCTATGTTCTCATGCAATTTTTTTATTTATGTATGTAGTCACAAATATTTGCTTGGATACTATTCATTTGGTAATGTACATCAAATGGACATACAAGACTGACCACTTTGAGGTCAAGGTCACGTCATGTCAAGGTCAAATTACGAAAAATAGCTGAAAAAATTATGTTTCCTCATTTGTTTTCTTGTTTTAGCATATGTTTTATATTCAAGTTGGTATTAAAAGTGATAAAAGTGTTGGTAAGCACATATTCTCTTATTATTAGTTGAATTTTCAGTTCAAAATATTGAAACTTTGTCAAAACTGACATTATTATGCATGTACATGTTGGCCGAGATGGCATTCTTAGATTGCTGATTCCCTATTTAAAATTTTAGTATTCAACTATTGATAGTATTATTTCTAATGGTATGATTAAATGTTTGTCTAAACATTATTCACTTTGTATTGTACTCCAAATGGACTTGAAAAATGACCACTCAAGGTCAAGGTCAATGTCATTTCAAGGTCAAACTACCAAAAATACCTGAAAATTTGATATGTCGTCGCAAATTGTTATTATAAACGAATGCTGAACATTGTATTTTGTTTTAGATGTGACAGCAGAACTGGTTTTCTAAGTGTAAATTATTTCATTAGAAGTGATATATTTTTACTGCAAATAGAAAATCTATTTAAATTTTGTGACGGAACATAAGCGATTCTACGTAATGTACAATATTGCAGCCGTGAATGGTTTTTCCTTAAGCGTTTGAATCTCTATATTTGACAGTATTATTGTTAATGGTTTGACAACATTATTACATATTAAACAGTTATTATATATAATAATGCACCTATCAATATTTTGCCACAGGGTGGGGGAGTGGCGGGCATACAGTGGACTTTAGACAAAAAACAATTCCCAACGGACGGGATTTTGACAGACCCTTTGATTGCCGATCCCGGGAAATAAACTTTGGCTGGATTTTAGATTCTGGGATTGGGGAATTTAGACACATCAAAAAGCAGACTTGCTGCAACCATTTAATATACCAAGCATCTCCTACTGTGGGAATTTCAACAAAACGTTTGGACATGGTGAGTCACCTCTTGGGCCTAAGATGGCTGAACTATATGATGGTTAGGTATCCTTTATGGCCTTATATGCTGAATTTGTATTGGTAAGTATGTTTTACTACATAGGGTCTGGTATGGCTGAATTCAGTGGTTGCCTTTGTACCCCTTAAACTTTGAAGTGGCCATAATTGGTGTTGGTCATTACTCGAATAGGGCCAAGGATTGCTGCACTCGATGTGGGGGGAGTACTCCGTATGGTATTGCTTTAATAAGTTAGCTGGGTACACAATAGGGATTGGGGTGGCTGAAATATGTGAGGGTGGGAACTCAATAGGGCCTGGGCTGGCTCAATCTGTGATGGTGAGCACACAATAGGGCTTGGGATGGCTGAAATCTGTGATGGTGGGTACCCAATAGAGCTTGGGTTGGCTGAAATCTGTGAGAGTGGGTACTCAATAGGGCCTGAGATGGCTTAATATATGATGGCGGATACCCAATAGGGCATGGGATGGGTGAAACCTGTGAGGATGGGTTTTCAATGGGCTTGGGATGGCTTAAATATGTGATGATGGGTACTCAATAGGGCTTGGGATGGCTGAAATCTGTAAGGGTGGGTACCCAATAGGGCATGGGATGGCTTAATCTGTGATGGTGGGTACAAAATAGGGCTTGCGTTGGGTGAAATATATAGCTTTTATTCAGAAAAAGGCTATTAGCATATCATTCCACTAACATATATACAGGTATAAACATAGCATGTCAATGGTGGTACAAGAAAATAATTATAAACAGTGTACACACATACATGTATACGTATATGTATAAGCATTTGCAAATTTGTTAATGAGTTATACATGTACATGTAATTCAATAAATTTGCACATATTAAAGTTAAACTAGAAATACATATGAACATGTGTGTATAACAGAAAAAGATGATAGTTGGTGGGTACACAATAGGGCATGGGATGGCTGAAATCTGTGAGGATGGGTACTCAATGGGCTTGGGATGGCTGAAATATCTGATGGTGGGTACACATAGGGCTTGGGATGGTCGAAATCTGTGAGGGTGGGTACTCAATAGGGCATTTGATGGCTTAATCTTTGATGGTTGGTACCCAATAGGGCCTGGGATGGCTAATATCTGTGATGGTGAGTACACATAGGGCTTGGGATGGCCGAAATCTGTGATGATGGGTACCCAATAGAGCTTGGGATGGCTGAAATCTGTGATGGTGGGTACTCAATAGGGCCTTTGATGGCTTAATCTGTGCTGGTTGGTACCCAATAGGGCCTGGGATGGCTAATATCTGTGATGGTGGGTACAAAATAGGGCTTGGGGTGGCTGAAATCTGTGATGGTTGGTACACTATAGGGCATGAGATGGCTGAATTCTGTGAGGATGGGTACTCAATGGGCTTGGGATGGCTGGAATATGTGATGACAGGTACTCAATAGGGCTTGGATGACTGTACTCAGAGGTGGTGGGTACTCAATAGGGCTTGGGATGGCTGAAATATGTGATGACAGGTACTCAATAGGGCTTGGATGACTGTACTCAGAGGAGGTGGGTACTCAATAGGGCTTGGGATGGCTGAGATATTTGATGATGGGTACTCAATAGGGCATTGGATGGCTAAAGTATGTGAGGGAGAGTACTCAATAGGGCCTTGGATGACTGTATTCAGAGGTGCTGGGTACACAATAGGGCCTGGAATGGCTGAAATCTGTGAGGGAGAGTACTCAATAGGGCCTTGGATGACTGCTCAGAGGTGGTGGGTACTCAATAGGGATTTGGATGGCTGAAATATGTAATGGTGCATACTCAATAGGGCCTGTGATAGCTGGAATTCATGAGGGTTGGTATTCAATGGGGCCTTGGATGACTACTCACAGGTGGTGGATACCCAATAGGCCTGGGATGACTGTACTCAGAGGTAGTGGGTACAAAATGGGGCCTTGGATCGGTTGTTCTCTGTTGTGATGGGTATCCAATAGGGCCTGGGATGGCTGTGCTCAGAGGTTGTGGGTACCAAATGAGGCATGGGTTGGCTGTTTTCTGTGGAATAGGGTATTCAATAGGGCCTGTGGTGGCTGTACTCAAGATGGTGGGTACCAAATGGAACCTGTGATGGCTGTTGTCTGTGGTTGTGGGTTTCCAATAGGGCATAGGACGGCTGTATTGAGTGGTGGCGAGTACTCCATAAGACCTGGTATGACTGTAATTGGTGGTGATGGGTTCCCAAATGGGCCTGGGATGGTTGAACTTTTGGAGGTGAGAACATAAATTGGCCTGGGATGGCTGTTCTATAGGCAGTGTTAAATACCAAATAGGACATTGAATGGTTGTTCTCAGTAGATGCGAGTATCCTCAGGCATAGTATGGCTATACACAGTGGTTGTGAGTAGTGCATAGGGCCTATGGTGGCTGTAATTGGTGGTGGTAATAACCACATGGGATCTAATTATGGCTGTATGTAGTGGTTGCAACTAACCCATAGGGATTAGTATGGCCATAATTAGTGGTGGTGAAATACCCAGTAGGGCCTAGGATGGCTGTATTGCACCTGGTATGGCTGTACTCAGTTGGTCCAAGTACCCCTTAGAATATAGTATGGCTGTAATCGTCGGTGGTAAGTACCACATAGGGTCAGGTGTGACTGTACTAAATGCTTATTGGTGGTGTTGATTGGGCCTTGGATGTATGTACCCTTTTGTTGTGACTTGGGTGTAGCCCATAGGACCTGGTATGGCTTTATTCATTGGTTAAGAGCACCCCTATTGGCCATAGAAAGTTGTAATTATTTTGGATGACTACCCCTTTGGGCCTTATACGACTGTGATTTGTACTAATGAGTAACCCATAGGGCCTTTACAGTTGTGCTCAGTGATTGTGAGTACCATATCGAAACTGATATGGTGGTAATTAACCAATATGGCCTTGGTTGGCTCTGCTCTGTGGTTGTAAGTACCCCCATTGGGCCTCAGGTATAGCTAGTGGCATTGAGAACTCGATAGGAATGGTTGTTATGGGCAGTTGTAAGAACATGACATGTACTCCATTGGTTACAGAATTTACTTGTTGGTGGTTAGAACCCATTCTGGCCTGGTATGTGATGGTGATGATTCGGTTTGACTGTACTTTAGTACCCTTAGGACTTAGTATGACTTTAACACGTAGTAGTGAGTACCCATTATGGCACGGGATGGTTGTACTTGACAGTGTTATGTACCCCGTATGGTCTGGGTTGCCACATGTAGGATTTCAGTATAAATTATTATTTTTATAATGAAAGAACTCTGATCACATCAATAATCTACAACAAAATATAATGTTTACCAAATTTCATAATAAGAAAAAATGCAATGAAAGATCAAATTTTCAGGTATTTTTGGTAGTCTGACCTTGAAATGACATTGACCTTGACCTTGAGTGGTAATTTTTCAAGTCCATTTGGAGTACAATACAAAGTTATTTTGTTAAGACAAACATTTAATCATACCATTAGAAATAATAGTGTCAATAGTTGACTACTAAAATTTTAAATAGGGAATCAGCAAACTAAGAATGCCATCTCGGCCAACATGTACATGCATAATAATGTCAGTTTTGACAAAGTTTCAATATTTTGAACTGAAAATTCAACTAATAATAAGAGAATATGTGCTTACCAACACTTTTATCACTTTTAATATCAACTTGAATATAAAACATATGCTAAAACAAGAAAACAAGTGAGGAAACATAATTTTTTTCAGCTATTTTTCGTAATTTGACCTTGAAATGACCATGACCTTGACCTCAAAGTGGTCAGTCCTTTATGTCCATTTGATGTACATTATCCAATGAATAATTTCCAAGCAAATATTTGTGACTACATACATAAATAAAAAAATTGCATGAGAACATAGAATTTTAATTGTATGTGTAAATTATGGCGGCCATCTTGGACGCCATCTTGGATTTCCGTGTCCGCACCACGCGTTGACAATTTATGCCGGCAGTTCCATATAGTAGAGACATAGGCGAACATTTTGGTATATAACATTGCTTGTTCTACTTGAGTTGTCACCTCTACCCAAAAAATCACCAATTGTCACCCCACTATAAAGTACACCTATTTATAAAGAATATTCATAATAAGAATTTTAAAAAGTCATTTGTAAATGTTTTATCTTGCATAGAAAATTTTAACTTGGAGCCCAGGTGCAGCTAAGTTTTGTTATCTAAATAACATGCAGATATTTATTTTAAATCTATTCACTTATTGTATAAAAGCTATGTTTTCTGTGAAATCCTCACCAGAATTTATCTTCATTAAGATAAAACGACACACAAAACATGTTGCACCTGATGTGCCTATGTGAGAACCATGTTACCATCATTTGTTATCTTCTTATCTCGTATCCATCGATATAATGCAGACAATTTTCGCTTCTCACACCAATATTTGTGTGATGTATCAAAATTCTCTTCCAATTTCCCCTATCTGTTACTTCTGTAAATGTTTAAAAAACATTAATTAAAAATACTTTTGAAAAAATGAATTATGAATTAATAATCAAATTAGACAACAGGGACAGTTTTAATCATCAGACAGAATCACCACCCAGAGCATATTATATCTAAGAAACACATCTCAAAGGTTACCAAGAAAAACCAAAAGGCACACCTAGACACACAAAAGAACTTCAACAAACCACAAGATTTCACTGTGAGTTAGTCACAAGTGAAAAAGTTAAAAGTTGCAGTGACAAAAAACCTGACTCCTGGCCCGATCTCCCGAAGCATCTCAAGTTGAAATCTCAACTCAAATTGAGATTTTGCTCAAGTCAAGAGTATAAATATGAGAGTATCCATTAGTTTTATGCTCAAAATATTTACTGTTATAAACTCAGAACAATGTATCTGTTTTGTGGTGCCAACTTTCAGAGTATTTTCTGCCATGGAAATTATCTCAAACACACATGACAGTACTTGAGATTTATCTCAGCTCAGATTGAGATGCTTTGGGAGATTGGGGCCTGGGCACTCCCAACAACCAGCTGTAATTCTGTCCACTTATTACTAAGCTGTCCCTTTGAAAGTTTTGCCCATGTAGTTCAAGGGCTAACAAAGTGGTACATTGTACAAGAAAACCCTCTGTAGGGCTCACCTAGCAAAGCGCTGAAAAACGGTATGCTATTGGGGAGCACAGTGCTCGCTGGTAGCATGTTCGTGTTGTTGCAAAGACAAAGTAAAGTGCTTGATAGCGCTATTTTGTAGTGCTTTGCAGAGCTACAGATAAGGTTTTAGTCAATTGGGTATTTTACCCCGAGTTTCAATTTTGATTGGGTTTTGACAAATTTTAATTGGGTTTTTAATAAAACTCAAAGGGTAAATAAGCTTTTATGTACTATTTTTCACTATAACATCCTTTTCTATTTGGGTGTTTCAAATTGTCTTTGCTTTTTCTTACTCCCACCTCTCAAAATCTATTGGGTATTTATGAAAATTAATTGGGTAATTACCCCAATACGCAGCTTATCTGTAGCTCTGGCTTTGGTTTGGCAACTGGCTCCTGGAGCTTGTCGGTTTATAGTTCAATACTACAAGTTCTGCATGGCAGATTTACAAAGATTCAGGAAAATGTTTAAATAGTGTTAGTGTATTATTGAACACTGGCTGTGTTGTTAGGAGCTGGGGAGCTGAGTACATAAATTTCATACTTCAACAAGTTAATTTCACTTCGGAGACATTTAACACTTTGTCCTGGCTTTATTTGTAAAGTGAAAGTGACATGGCTATCATTGTGACATGAATAGAACAGGATTAACATTCCTGTGTAGTTGTTGATAGCTTTAGATAATCCTAGTAATACACTATGTACATTGTAAGTATAGAACCTCCCATGCTTTATCGGCTTCGATATCTGCAATTGACTCACACTCAATTTTATTTCGCTTTCTGGGCTCCCTGCCCTCACCCATAAACTGCCCCCCCCACCACCCCGCCCCTAGGTCTGAAAAAAGCATTTCCAAGGGCTACTCAACCCACAGGGAAGCACTGTAGTGTAGTAAATTATTTACGATTGTATGTACAATACCTTTCGAGAGCGGCCCTCTGTAGAGCAACAACCTCTCTATAACAACACCTTCAAAATTTCCTTAAGCTGATATTTACTATTTTAACATCTGTTGAGTAACAACATCTGTTCAACGGCCAATATTTGTAGCTCGAAAAGAGTGTAATTCTACAGAGGTTGTACTGTATATAATTTTGTGGATTTGGTACATTAAATTTACATTTCAAAATAAAACAAAGAGATACTTTATTAATTATTGAGCATTTCATGTGTAGGTGATCATTTAAGGCCTTGTTTAAAAGACGGCAGTATAGGTCACCCAAAGTCCAGCTTCAGGGAAGGAGCTGCGCTTTTACAAAAAACAGGGCCGTATCCAGAGTAAAAAAAAGCACCTAGGCAAATACTTTCTAGGGTCTATTTGAGGCATTTTTTTCATCAGAAACATGATAATTTTGGTACTTTCTCAAAGTTTCACCGAGGCAAGGGCCTCAGTGTGCCTCAGTGTGGCTACGGGCCTAATAATCAGAGCTTTGGGATATACAGAGAAAATAAATTGAGCAAAGATTTGATTGAATTGATGTGAGATATGAGTAGAGACTGACCATTATCTGTTGGGAGGGGTGTTACTGTAGTCTCCTGATAGTGCCAGGAATGTTTCCAATCATTGAACAGGTTATCAGTTTGAGGTTTAATTAGGCTAGATATCTCAACATATGCTTGTAATAATAAAATAAATACTGTATGTACACCACAGACATACATTACTGTATTTGTTCTAATAAACACACTTCACTTTATTTGACCCTTGTGATATTTAAGATGAATCCATTTGCAGTCAAACCTTTGCTAATGTCCACCTGTGAACTAAGACCATACATGAACAAAGACAACCCTTGCAAAACCTGTCGTCAAAGACCATATGTTAAAAAAGACCACCATTGCAAAATATGTCTTCAAAGACCATACATGAACAAAGACCACTTTTGTAAAACCTGTCTTCAAAGACCATAATGTGAACAAAGACCACCCTTGCAAAACCTGTCTTCAAAGACCATAATGTGAACAAAGACCACCCTTGCAAAACCTATCTTCAAAGACCCTATGTGAACAAAGACCACCCTTGCAAAACCTGTCTTCAAAGACCATAATGTGAACAAAGACCACCCTTGCAAAACCTGTCTTCAAAGACCACATGTAAACAAAGACCACCATTTTATCCCCTTCTGACCATTATCACGTTTAATCTATTGAGAGAGGCCACAAGCCACTGAGGGCAATGTCAACAAAGTTTTATGATTGTCCTAGCTGCTGCGTCTGGGAATCGCGCCAGGATTGCTGGGTTTCAAATTCAGCGCACTAATCACTGGACCAGTTGGCTGCAATATTAGAGAATGTATTATTTAGCCTAATAGATATTTATCTTTATTCCTAAAATGATAATGAGCTTATGGAGGTGAATTTGACTCCCATTATTACTAAAACATATAATTAATTTGCTTTTCAAGTTTTGTTCAATGAAATTTTGTTTAGTTTTTATTGAAATCAATATGACGACTTGTTACGATTGATACGCATTATGAGATTATGAACCTATGAAATGTGGTATATAATGAGCGTAATAATGTAAATTATAGCACAGCCATACACAATGATTGAAATATTGATACTGTATGATAATCACTTCATATTTGTTTGATCTTTATTTCTCGATTTTTGGTAATAGACTTATATCCCCTCATTCATGACTTTGTGGTCCAAGTTTCCATGATTGGTTTGATATTATTAAAGTACATGTATTTATACAAATTTTTGAATTTGCAAGAAACATTTTTCGGAATGAGTCAGAAAATAAAAACATTGCTAATTATAACTGCATACAATTAATACACAGATGTATTGAAGTTTTTCAATCAGTCAGTCAGATGATCTATGGATTTGTCAGTCACTTATTTAATCTATCATTTCATCAATCAATCACTTTATCAGTCAGTCACTAAGTTGGATGGGGATATTGCGATTGTGTGAGAAATTTAAATCTCTTTGAAAAATGCTTTTCTACTTATCAGCCAGTGTCCGCCCTATGCCTAGACATTGAGCACACATCTAATACATGGACATCGTCTGGCGTACGGGTAAATTTGTGGCCCAGGTTCACGTCAGTCACTTAGGCGATGAGTCATTTATTCAATCAATCAATCAATTAATCAATAAGTCACTTACTCAATCAGTCACTTAATGAATTGCTAAATCAGTCAGTCACTTAGTGGATGAGTCATTTAATCAATCAATCAATTAATCAATCAATCAGTCACTTAATGAATCTCTAAATCAGTCAGTCGATCACTTAAGTAGTCAATTACTCAGTCAGTCACTGAGGCAATCAGTCACTTAGTCAAGCAGTCACTTAGTCAGTCATTTAGTCACTTAGTCCCTCATTCCGTCAAGTAGGTGTGCCAATTAGTTAGTTGATCTGGGTACTGTTTTATCAAAGCACTTACGAAAATCTTAAAGTTATGGTCAAATTTAACTTCTTTATAAATCTTTAACAACTGCAAACTGGTGAAGGATATGGTTTGTATGGGTTTAGTAACTGAATCATTATTAGTATTGAAGCTCCATTTACCACATTTTATAATTGTAAACAAAGCATGAGGAATTTAAATTTGATCGTAAGTTTACCGTTTCCGTTAGTCTGTCTATACATACCCTATGTTTAATTAAAGGAGACAACTCTTCAGTATACTCTTTTTTCATGAAATTAATTCCCTTTGCACCCTCAAAAATAGATAATCAATCCCAAAATAAAATCTAGCTAAAATTGAAAACAAAATTATGATAATTGATTGAAAAAAATATATTATCTAGTCGGGTAGCCAGACTACGTTTCCGTAAGTGCTTTGATAAAACAGTACCCTGGGGTGGTATTCAATATTGATCTTACTTGACTTAAGGATAAGGACAGCCATTCAGATCACACTAATTAAACTCTTGGTCAGTAACAGGCGATAGGATTGGCTATCCTTATTCTCAAATTAAATAATCAATATTGAATACCACCTCTGCTCAATATGAAGTTATAACAAAAAGGAAGTAGTTTACAGTACATGATGAGATAAAGTGATGGTATAATGTATGTACAGTAGAGTACAAGCAGCAGACACTAAGGTACTGTATAGGTAAATACATACAAGTAGAGTATATTTGTTGTTTATTGTCAGGTGTTGATTCTACTGTGGAATTCTGAATTCTGAGATTTATGCCAGTGTAAGTGTAATAGTGTATACATTATACACAGATATAATTAATTATACATAACCTATTGATACTAAAACTTTCTAAATTTGATATTTCTTTATATTGTAATTATAGTTTTGATGATTTAAACATACGTTTTCGTAAGTATATATGTTTTTACCAAGTTTTGATAAACCTTGATTGATCATTTTCGACAAACTCAAAAAAGTTTGATGAATTTAATAATTTAAGAAAAGGTAAACATTTTTTATTATGTAGAGTTAGTTGATTTTGGCGGGAATTAATTCACTGTTTGATGGACAGGTCATGTGATCAGTCAACATTCTTTTTATGTCACATGTGTTCACCAAAAGTATGCATTTTATCTACGTTTATGAAATGCGTTATTCATAATATTCATGGTTGAAAAGTGTTTTTAATATTTCTCTGCAGAAAAAAAATGCGTACAACTCCAGACATGTTTTCTATAGATAATGATAATGTATCAGATTATATCAATGATTAAAATTCCGTACCCATGTTTTTCACAGTACTCAGAGGCAGTTGCCATAGTTTCGCACCAAAATCCTTAAATTTTAGTGATAATTTCGTGATAATTATTGAATTTTCACTACATTTTATCTAACTGGTATGTTCTTAAGGGAAATTTATCAAGTGTTTTTATACGCCCCCACATGTTGTGCATTGGTTATTAGAGTCTGAAGTGTGATAGATGTACCTGTATGATGCTAAGCTTTAAGGCTAGACCGTGAACATTATTT